>BTPG01000001.1:76566035-76608535 GCA_036245525.1 Semisulcospira habei | reverse complement strand
ATATTTATAAAGAGAACATTGTATAACTCGTTCACATACTCCATAACCAGATGAGCTTACAAAAGATCATTAAATTTTCATCATTATACCACCATCTGCATCTTCATCAAGCTTTTTTCTTAAAGGCTGCCTCTGCTCCAAAGCCCTGGCACGAAAGGAGGATTGAGAGTAATAGGAATTACAACAGTTAACACATTCTACGCCAGGACCGAAATCCCCACATTTTGAAGTTGCCCTCTGAAGAACTGTATTACAATTCTAGAGACAAATCGAGCATGATAGTTCAAGGGTGGTGCCAGAATAGCTTGGCGCCCATAGGCGCCAAGCTATTCTGGCACCACCCTTGAACTATCATGCTTGATCCATGTCTTGCTGTGGTCTGTCGGGGCTGAATGAATTATGGCAGCAAAAACTGCACCTGCTGAAAAGCAAAGCCAAAAGACGTAGCGTACACCAGACCGGCAGGAGAAAGGTAGCACGCGATAGCATCGTTGATATCAGGCATGTACTTATCGTTAGGCCACATCCAATTGCGGAACGGATCGAACATGTACAGCGTCAAGGGACACAGAGCTAAAGAGATGATGGCAGGCAGTGCGATCACGACGAGCTCCTTGGGCTGATTGTGCACGTTCCGCAGGCTCTCCAGCACCTCCAGGTCGAAGTCCGTGAAGAAAGGCTCCGTGTCCTCGATTTTAGGCTTGACTGCTGCTGCGTAGTCGGCCGGGAGCACCTATTGAAAGACACGGAAAGAAAAAGTAATTTTAATAATGTGCGCTGGTGTGTGATGTTGGAAATTTCGGCTGAAAGCCGTAAGGTCCTAAAACAGAGGCCAGCGCCCACGTATTTATAAATCTTATTCACTACAGTAAGTGATGCCGGATTCATAATGATTATAAGTCAAATATTCTGGATCAGCGAACCGGTTTGTTATTTCGGTTTCTTCACAGCCGCGAAAAGTGAATTCAACTGCAAGAGATATAGATCCTCATGGGCCCCCGCAACTGCGGGGGCCTATGAGGATCTATGTCTCTTGCTGACACCACTTTGAATCCATGTTCCTGGGACGGTTGGGATATTTCAGCGTTGAATCTACGGAGATAGCAGAAACATAATAGACAGTGGCGAACAAGCTAAAGAGGATATGTCTTTATTTCATTTTTATTTTTCCTTTTGCCCCATTTTCGTGATCACATTTTCGTCTCGAACTACACCACTAATCCAAATCCTGGCTCTACCGAAAGTTTGGGACTATTGCCCATGAAATTGACTGAATCTACCGGAGGTTTTGCCTTCAACAATGAACCCGGATGTATCTAGACTCTGGACCTAATGTTCACACAAGCTTAATCTAGGCACTTTTTAATGCGCAGAATAAAAGACAATATTCACACGGGCTCATGTTAAGAGGTACTTTTTATTGACAAAAAACAAAAGAGATAGTTACCATGATGGGTTCGGGTGTACGTGGTCTGATTCTTTTTCTGGCCAGCAGCCTTTCCAGGAATGCTTTGCTAACTCCGTACATAGAGTCCTTCACGGAATTCCTCCTGGATCTTATGAACAGGAACAAGAGCGCTGAAACAGTTGTTTGACATTTAGCTAAATGACCACTTTAAACCTGTTTCTACAATGTCGAGAAGAAAATTATCACAACCCTACTGCAAGAGACATAGATCCTCGTGAGCCCCCGCGACATGAGGACTGATGACACTTGCTGGCTTCATTTCTATCCGCGTACTTTAGGGATATTTCATTGAAAATTGCAACGGTAGCCTGCCCTAGGAATGCAAAAGATACTAACCCTTTGGGTGTCCGTAGCGGTTTTAGTCGCGATGATTCCTGTCGGAATCATCGCGACTAAAACCGCTACGAACACCCAAAGGGCTAAGGTGATTTTTACGAAAAGCGAGATATTCATTGTGTTCCAATAAAAATCTCGCTTTTCACAAATATAGATTCACTGTCTTTTGTCTTCCTAGTGCAGCAGCATCCTATGATCGTAGCGTCGTTCGATCACCACGTCAGACACGCTCACCTGCCATCAGTCCAACGATGAGAAGAGCTGGGGGCAGCACGATCTCCGTGGCCGAGGGACGTAGCTCCGGTACTCCTGCTGCTTCTGCTGAGGAACTTCCCTCTGATGCAGCTCCTGATTCCGACATGGCTTCTGGTTCTGACGTCACTGCTGCTTCTGGCTCAGACGTCACTTCTGCCTCTGGTTCTGACGTCACTAATGCCTCTGGTTCTGACGGAACTTCTGCCGCTGGTTCTGATGTCACTTCTGCCGCTGGTTCTGACGTCACTTCTGCCTCTGGTTCTGAAGCAACTTCTGCCGCTGGTTCTGATGTCACTTCTATCTCTGGCTCTGACGCACCTTCTGCCGCTGGTTCTGACGTCACCAATGCCTCTGGTTCTGAAGCAACTTCTGCCGCTGGTTTTGAAGCAACTTCTGCCGCTGGTTCTGACGTCACTTCTGCCTCTGGTTCTGATGCCACTCCTGCCGCTGGTTCTGACGTCACTTCTTCCTCTGGTTCTGCAGCAACTTCTGCCGCTGGTTCTGATGTCACTTCTGCCTCTGGTTCTGACGTCACTTCTGCCTCTTGCTCTGACGCACCTTCTGCCGCTGGTTCTGACGTCACCAATGCCTCTGGTTCCGAAGCAACTTCTGCCGCTGGTTCTGACGTCACTTCTGCCTCTGGCTCTGAAGCAACTTCTGTCGCTGGTTCTGACGTCACTAATGCCTCTGGTTCTGATGCAGCTTCTGCCGCTGGTTCTGACGTCACTTCTGCCTCTGGTTCTGACGCAACTTCTGAAGCTGGTTCTGACGTAACTTCTGCCTCTGGCTCTGACGTCACTTCTGCCTCTGGTGCTGGCATAAGTTCTGCCTGTGGCTCTGACGCCACTTCTGCCTCTGGTTCAGACGTGGCTTCTGCCTCTGACGTGGCTTCTGGTTCTGACATCACTTCAACCGTTGTCGAGAACCCAACTGTTGATGCCAGAATGTTGAGATTTGTGATCGTTGTCGCTGGTCCTGTAAACAGTAATATTAGAATTAAATGTGTTGCTGCTGTTAACGGGAAAGGGTTGACTGCATGTGCTTAGATTTGTGTTGTGTAATTTAGGCTTCAGGTATTTTATGATCTCTGCTGTGTGTTGCTAATGTGTTACTGGTTGAGGTTACGCTAACTAGTCACCCCCTCCCCACCCCACCCCTATGCCCAACCAACCTACACCCCACCCTCCCCAATGTAGAAAAATCAATCAATCAATCAATCAATCAATCAATCAAATGTAAAGGAACACACCACTCGTGCACCTTTGCACATGCAATCCTACAATCGGCGGCTTTTACAATATACCCAGTACACCAAAATCCATTGGGCCGAAGTCGGCCGCAGTTGGCCCGCTCATAGCTGTGCGCTGGCCAACTGCGGCCAACGTCGGCTAGAGAAGCTTTTGCTTATTGTCTTGTGCACTCAGCAGGGTTGGAAGATTTAACGATATAACGATTTAACGATTTAACAAATTAAATTTTTGGTTAAAGAAAATTTAACGCGTTAATGTTTTTAAAAAGTTAAAGAAAATTCAACGAATTAAAAAATAAAAGTAACGATTATCGATTTCTTTCGTTAAAAATTTCGTTACTTCAGTTCGTTTTTCCGTCATGAACAACAGGTGCCTATGCGTAAAGCCGGTTTGACCCAGTTGCAGCCGGTTGGAGGCGGTTTGGAGGATCTATGCCTCTGGGTGAAAAACTTAACGGATCCCCTTTGCTTGAGAAGATCACGAGCGTATATTATCCCAAGAAGAGGCATAGATCCTAAAGAGCCCCCTGCAGTTGCGGGGGCTCATGAGGATCTATGCCTCTTTCAGTTGGGTGGTTTTCGTTTCAGGAGTGAGAAGGCAGATGGCACTCGTACAGCAAAGATTGGACAGGTGAAAAACTTAACGGATCCCCTTTGCTTGAGAAAATCACGAGCGTAGATTATCCCAACAAGAGGCATAAAAATTTTGTTACTTCAGTTCGTTTTTCCGTCATGAACAACAGGTGCCTATGCGCAAAGCCGGTTTGACCCAGTTGCAGCCGGTTTGAGGCGGTTTGGAGGATCTATGCCTCTGGGTGAAAAACTTAACGGATCCCCTTTGCTTGAGAAGATCAGGAGCGTATATTATCCCAGGAAGAGGCATAGATCCTAACGCGCCCCCTGCAGTTGCGGGGGCTCATGAGGACCTATGCCTCTTTCAGTTGGGTGGTTTTCGTTTCAGGAGTAAAAAGGCAGATGGTACAGCAACGATTGGACAGGTGAAAAACTTAAGGGATCCACTTTGCTTGAGCGAAACAAGAGCGGAGATTATCCCAGCAAGAGGCATAGATCCTCATGAGCCCCCGCAGTTGCGGGGGCTCATGAGGATCTATGCCTCTTGCAGTTGGGTGGGTTTCGTTTTAGGAGTGAGAAGGCAGATGTTACAGCAACGATTGGACAGCACGGGTGAAAACCTGAACGGGTGCATGCATAGATTTTTAATAGTAGTAGGCATAAATCGTCATTAACCCACCAACCCCCGTCCCCCCCACCCCCCACCCAAGACTGCTGGGGTTCTTGAGGATCTATGGCTCTTGCAGATGAGTGGATTTGTCAGCAGCGCGAAATAAGATCAAACAAGCCTGAATTGTTCCATTTTTAGCCGCATGACTTTTTCTTGCACTGTGCAGTTTTCCGAGGTTTTTTTTTTTTTTTTTTTTTGTTCTTTCTTCCCCCTTCTCATAACTACTGCATGTATCTGGCCAGATAGTGTTTTAGATAGTGGGTAGAGAAGGAAATCTGGTGGCGTGTCACTTTTCAACTGCATGCCGCTTTTTTTGTCTGAGCTGAGCAATAAATGATCATTCATGTATTTAACGCAAATTTATTTCATTAAAAAGAAAAATTAAAGAAAATTTATTTCTTTAAGTTTCAAAAAAAAGTAAAGAAAATTTATTTCTTTAACCTTTTACCAGAATTAAAGAAAAGTTATTTCATTAAAGAAAAAAGTAATGACTATCAACCCTGGCACTCAGCCAGAACACATCACTTCCGTTTAATCACAGGAATCACAGGATTCTAGCGATAGACTTTATTTATTTTTTCCATCTGCACCCAGCTGTGCAGTTCTTTTAGAGAAGAATGAAGAAGAAAAAAATTGAAAAAGGAAAAAAAGATGAAAGTCGGAATCGACTGAAGAACAATTCAAAAGGTTTCGATTTTGGAATTGCTTTTACTTGTAGGAGTGTGCAGCTTCGATTTTTTTTACCGGTTCTTTGGTTCTTTACGATTTTGGAATTGCTTTTACTTGTAGGAGTGTGCAGCTTCGATTTTTTTTTTTACCGGTTCTTTGGTTCTTTACGGCACGAGAACCAGGCGTGTCATATACAATTCTAAAACGAACCCCGGGGCCCCTTTCTCACAGTCATGATATAAATGAAGTAAATGAAGTCTACTTTCTCAACAAGAGGTATAGATCCTCATGAGCCCCTGCGAACGCAGGGGCTCATGAGGGGCTCCTATGTTTCTTGCAAATGGAAAATCCCGGATCAGAGATTTGTTTAGACAGAATGAAAAATGCTATGAAAGAGGTCCCTTCATTGACACTGGTTCCGAGCCCATCAGACAAAGGTTCCGTGCCCATTTGCCGGCCGTTAATTAGGCCTAGTCGATTCCTTGCATGCTAATTGCTCTGTGAGATCAGGCAACTACTTCGGTAGATCACACATCAAGTACGGTAATTAATTAATACATGCGGACCCTAACAGTGACTGTCACAGGGCAGGAGCATTGAGTATTGTGTCCCTTAGCACGGCTGCGAACGTCAATAAATATACACGGTTGTGTATATATATGGGCGTTCGGGGCAATGCTCAGGGGACGTAACGTATGATTCTTCCTAACCCTGTGGGAATATAATAATAATAATAATAATAATAATAATAATAATAATCAATAATGATGATGATGATACTACTACTACTACTACTACTACTACTACTACTAATAATAATAATAATAATAATAATAATAATAATAATAATAATAATAATAATAATAATAATAATAATAATAATAATAATAATAATAATAATAATAATAATAATAATAATAATAATAATAATAATAATATACGGAGTTCCTCAGGACCTGTCTTATTTACATTATACTCCCAGCCTCTGTCAGACGTTATTTCTGCTCATAAGTGTGACTTCCACAAATACGCTGAAGACACGGAGCTGTCAAAAGGCGCACCTCCTGATAAGTTTTCTTCAGTTCTGTCAGGCATTCAAACATGCATAGACGACGTTTTCACGTGGATGAATAGTAACAAGCGGATGTTGAATGCTGACAAACTGAAGTAAGTCCTGTTGGTGCTCCCTCCCGGTTCCGACTGGTAAACAGTGTTTCTGTCAACATTGCTGGCAGCACCATTCCCTTCAAAACATCAATTAGGTATCTTGGTGTCAAGATAGACCAGACACTGGCCATGCACGAGCAAATCAGCAGTGTTTGTCGAGCCTCATTCCTGGAGCTGAGACGCATTGCATCTATCCGGTCGTATCTTACTTAATGCGCGTCGGCTAGACTAGTCGCTGCGCTGGTAACTTCCCGCCTCGACTGTTGTAATTCCATCTATTCAGGTCTGCCCATGGAACAGGTATGTCGGTTGCAAAGGGTTCAGAACAGCGCTGCACGGCTTGTTCTGAAGAAACGTAAACGCGACCATGTGACACCCATGCTTCAAGAACTCCACTGGCTGCCGGGAATGAGGCTCTACCAGTACAAGATAGCAACTCTGGCATACCGTCACTTTGACAGGTCTCTCCCGGCATACCGTTCTGCTTCACTCTGCACACACCAGCCTTCACGTTCTCTGCGGTCCTCCAGTGAGAAACTTTGAAGGCTCCTAAACGTAACTTGAAAACTGTTTGTGAAAGCGCATTCAGCTTCATTGCAACTTCAGTTTGGAACTCGCTGCCTGCCAGTCTGCGAAACTGATCTCCCTATTCTCTCTCAGTTTAAGGTTCAGTTGAAAACTCACTTCTTCCAGCTTGCTTTTCCTCTGTCGTAGATCCGTGGTCCTGTTGTATTTATTTGTAATGTTTCATATCGTCTACGTCATGTTTCAATGCGTGTGTTAGCGCAATAAGTTTTTTTCACAAAAAGATTTTGCGCTATACAAGAACCATTCATTATATTATTATTATTATTATTATTATTATTATTATTATTATTATTATTATTATTATTATTATTATTATTATTATTATTATTATTAACACTCTTTCCTGTCCCTGATTAAAAAAAGCAAAAAAATCGCATGTCAAAAAGTGTAAGTGACTAACCAACTTCACTTCGGTCATTAGATTTTTTTTTCACATATTAATCCCATGACTGCCAAGAAAACCTGAACACTACCCAGCTGCAAGAGGTATAGATCCTCATGAGCCTCCGCTTTGTGGAGGCTCTTGAGGATCTATACATCTTGCTAAAAGCACTTTGTGTCCATGCTTCTTTAGGCGGCTGGGGAATTTTGACGTTGAATCTACGATTAAAAAACAACAACACCAACTGCGTCCACTGGCAATAAAAAAGGTTAAACGTTTAGGGATTAACGTCTTTTGTCCACCACGAAGGTGATTTCAAAGACGGGGCACCGAAATAGGGTCTGAACAAAGTTTGACTCTACCTGGATTCCAATCTGGAACCTTTCTGACTGGAGTCGAATACTCTACCACCGAGCCACCCAGCTCCCCCTACTGGCAACGAAGGGGTTGATGTTTTCACTACCAGGACAACACTGCACAACACCCAAATGCAACAGGCATATACCCTCATGAACCGGCGGATTTATGCCTATGTCTTGCGTGATTCATACCCATGTGCTTCAGACAGACAGTTTAATCCAAACAAAAGGTGGCTGCCAAGCATGCAACATGTACCCAATGAAGCAACGTCAAAAAATTGCATACCATAATTTATTCATATTCAGACGAAATTTTTTTTTTCACTCAGGCTTAAAAATAATTCAGACTATAAACTTTTAAATAAGTGTTCATAGAAGACTTAATTATTCTCAAACCTGACGATTTTCTAATGTATTTTTACATATGGCAATAAAAGGTTCAATCTTATCTTATCTCTTACCTACAATTATTTTCACTCAGGCCTACAGTTATTTTCAGCCCAAAAATATTCTCAGTGACTGACTTAAAAAGACCAAAAGGTATTCTCATTTACAATGAACAGTTATTCTAATTCATGCATACACAAATAATTCTGATATAGACACACACACAAAAAATCATTCTCATTTAGGCTGAAATAAACAAAGAGAGAAGTTCAAATTCTAAGTCCATGATCAATAAAACGTGCATATTGTAAGCCAAGTGCACGTATGCGTTGACTTTTTGTCCTCCAAAAAGAAAAGATGTTTTGAAGTACCTGATATTCAGCTATTGTCTTGAGTGCGTGTTCGGCCAACACAGGCATTCAAAACAATACACAAAGAAAGCGCATTTTGATTCTGCTGGAAAAGAAACATTGACCAGTCAACCGCGGCAATCAATAGATTTTCTCATTGCATTGACGTTCCTACAATTTGGCATGAAGAATGGGTGATGGGGCTGGGGGCGGGGTAGGGTAGGAGGAGGAGGGGGTGGGTGGTGAGATTACAGAGTCAGATAAGGTGGAGAGGGGGGGGGGGCAGGTGAGAGGGGTTAAAGGGTATGTAGTTTTCATGTTAAGCAACAGGGTCTGTCTTCTAAGGACAATTTTTTCAAGGTAGGTTAGAAGGTGCCTAGGCCCTTAGACCGACCACTGCTGTAAACAGTACCGGCAGCTGCATGCACAAGGGGCTTAACCCCGGCATTCGCGACGTGTCGAATACAGATAAGTGGCTATCTACCGAGTATCCGGATGCGGCTCGTCTCGAATGTGTCGACTCGTTCCAGCGCCCCACATTAATAGCTGCGAAAGTGTCGTATAGCTTTGCCGCCGGCAACACTATACGCCACTTCCGCAGCTATTGTTGCGGGGCGCTTGAATGACCCGGCGACGCTATACGATACTTGCGCAGTTAATGATGCGGTGCACCTTGAATGAGTTAAGAGTGGCACTTTGTGGAGATGTGGCTGACTACACTTTTTATTCGCAGACCCACAGAAAAAGGAGGTATATGAGCATAGAACGACACGCTGATAGTAAGTATATA
The DNA here is from genome assembly GCA_036245525.1 of Semisulcospira habei. Lineage (NCBI taxonomy): Eukaryota > Metazoa > Mollusca > Gastropoda > Semisulcospiridae > Semisulcospira > Semisulcospira habei. The sequence goes on along the minus strand of BTPG01000001.1, from coordinate 76,599,292 downwards.
GTACGTTCACAATAGGTTATTCAGATGTGGCCATATCTGGTCACCTTGGGTTCCTACAACACTGAGGAAGGAGTCTATGTTTCATTGTGCAAAAATGCTGGTGTTTCCAGTGCTCTTTTTAATTGATACAACATTTGAATACGTCCTTTTGTCCGAACATAGTACGGTTCATAAAAGCGACCTACTGATCCTAAGTACAAGTTCAGGGAATTTAGTGCAGAAACCATTGTAATGGGATGTTGTATTTAGCACAATCGTGAATAATTAAGCTCACAAACACAAGGTATTCGTCAGAACCATTTTTGTCCTGTTAACTTGTTGTTTTATATCTGAAGTGTTGAAGTTGTTAGTTATGTAGTAAGGGTTTAACGCCGAGCATACGGCTAATGGTGGTTGTAGTGTTGACTTGAAACCAATAGAGAGGCTAACTGACTCTTGTAATACAGATAGCATTTATCTAACTAGACTTGCATGTGTGCTGGTCTGTGTGTCTGGGCCTTACGGCTTTCGCTGTAAGGCCCAAACACACAGACCAGCACACTTATTCACTGATTTTGCAAACCACTTTGCATTTCTGTGGCGTGTAACATTCTGTGCGCATCTGAAATACAAAGTTCATCACTCTTCCAATGCTGGCACTAAGTGGGGCGGGAGATAGATGGAGTTGGTTCATCCTTGAGCTATCGTTGTTGAATGAAGATCCAGTGATATGAAGAATTCATTCAGGTCCACCATCTTCCTATGCAGAATGACAATTACAACACAATTTATCAAAATTTCTGGTTAAACCCATTTTTTTCAAAAAAGGACTTACAGTGAAGACAATTACCTTCTTGTTGGTATTCTGTTTGCATTTTACACACGTGGCACTCACCTTTTGTGTCTGGATTATATCATTCTAGGATCATAAATTTTTCACCCCAAATTGAAAATCTTTGCTTCCGCTGTAACCGCTTTTTTTTTCTCTTTTGCTACAGTTGTCCAGACGGGAGAGGTGAGGGGGGAGGAGGAGCTGGCATATTGCTTGTATGGGATGATGGAAGGTGGGGTGGGGTGGAAGATTGATTGTGGGTAACATTATGGGTAAACTTTGTTTTTTAGTTTAGTCATAGTGAGGGTGCCTCGAAGGTGCCAGTCAAACCCTCCCAGAAGTAATACATCATTAATTAGTCTCTTTCACCCGAACACTGCTGACGTAAAATTCAACACCATCCAACTGCAAGAGGTATAAATCCTCACGAGCCCCCACAGTTGCGGGGGGCTCGCGAGGATCTATGCCTCTTGCTGAAACCACTTTGCATCCGCGTTCCTTTGACGGCTAAATTACGTGGAATGTACAATGATTTATAGATAAATCCTGCGTCCCATTGGCAGTGAAGCGGTTGTGTGAGCACCGCCACTGGACTCGTCTCACTCTCATTCGACAACCTCTTGATAGTGTGCTGCTCTGTCATTTTGGAGCTTAGGGTCTGAGTCAGCAAGGTCCAACATCACAGATCAAACACACATCGACTTGTGTACAGACACGGGACGCACGGTGCGGCGACCATCTGGTCATTTATCAGACCTAAGTCAATTGATCTCAGTCACAGACACAAGCCCACTACAGCGTTCTCACTCTGAAGTGCACGGCAAGAGGCACAGATTCTCATGAGTCTCTGCGGTTACAGTCGCAGGGACTCATGAGAATCTGTGCCTCTTGTATACAGTTAGCAAAGGATGATTATAATGGGGAGTGTACGCACTCAGTGTTACTTGTATTAAATCAAGCATGGCCATCAAGATAACACTCCAGAAAAGTGTCAGGCGTGATGCCTAATCACTGTAATATCATTCAGTCACTCTTATTTAGGATCATATTACTGATTAATATTTTAATAATCCGATAATTACCCGACACTCGTTCGAGAACATAATTAAGAGAACCAACAAAGAAAGAAACACGTTTAGAAAAGACAACTACAACAAACTCATGTTCGTTCTCACCCCCAAAAAGATAAGTAAAGCAATGTGTACTTTGTGTGTACATGTTCATTTTGAAAAGTATGTCCATTTCGAAAATTCAATAAATTGTTTATTTTCCTTTCTAATCGTGTTTCTTTCTTTGTTTCTTTGCATTTCACACGCTTGGCAGTCACCTTTCTTCCTCTAGATTCATAATCAAGAGAAACACGGGAATGTCTCAATTACTATTATCAAGATATGTACTGAGGAGCATAAGAAATGCAACAGTTTTGGAATCATCGAAAACACTAATGTGTTTCCCATGATTCCAAAAGAAATGTCGCATTTCTTTTGCTCCTCGGTATATATAAAGATGTGTGGGCCTAGCTGAATAAGGCTACCTGTTGACACAAATTATGATCGTAAATTTGTATGGTCCTGTAAGAGGGGGCGTTGGTGTGTGTCACACCGTATTATGTTAAAATATCAACGATTGCGGTGATGTGCAGAGACACTAGAGCAGTTTGTTTTTTCTTTATTTTGGGTGGATTTGTTTTCTTTCAGCAAATGTATTGACCCCATCCCTACCAAAGGACGCAGATTGTGTTTGTATTTAACTTTGTTAACTCAAGGTCAAATAACTTCATCCGTCCAATGGTCATGGATACTAAGTAGGATCAGCAAGAGGCATAGACCCTCATGAGCCCCCGTAACAGCGGGGGCTCATGAGGATCTATGCCTCTTGCATTTGGGCTCTGCTCGATGTATTCCGACTGTCAACGGTTTCATTATAATGATACACACATAAAGGCCCTACATATCACGGATCATAATAATAATGATACAACACAACACAATACAACACAATACAATGCAATACAACACAATACAATACAATGCAACAAATTACAATGCAAGGCAATGCAAGGCAATGCAATACAATACTACATCATTTGCTCATCATCAGCAGCAGCATCATAATCATCATCATCATCATCTAATATAACTGACATTCTGTTCACACTTTTCCCTTCTATGTTTCCCCCATACTGATCTAAGTATTTAAATTAATCTCACCTTCTGTGGTGCTTTGTCCATGGCACCTGTCCAGCAGAAACCCTAAAGTCACCAGAAAGATCAGCCATGCTTGTCTTCTGCTGGTTTGTGCAGCATACATTTTCCACGCACAATACGCACTCAGCCAGAAAATCACTTTATACTTGGACGGAGAGTTCAATTTTTATATCCACAGAGGTTCCGATGTGCAAATCCTTCATAGTCTGACGTACAGTCTTTATCAATTGACATTCTCTTGAGTTTGTTTACTTGTAAATATTGTTACTTGTAAAATTACGTTGAAGTACCCTCCTTCCTTTATTCTGTTTACGTGTGGAAATTATAATCATGTTACCATTTTGTTTTAAATCACCAATGTTTACATGCGTTAGTACATTTCAATTTCGATCTTGTATTTACAGTTGCAGCAATTTAAAATAATAATACTAACAAAAGGTAGAGGTTTTTTCTAACCAGGGATTAAATTTCTCAAATGTCAGTCAAAAAAGCAATACTAGCACTTGGAGCCTTAACACACACAGAATAACGATTGACCATGATAGTTCAAGGGTGGTGCCAGAATAGCTTGGCGCCTCCAGGCGCCAAACTATTCTGGCACCACCCTTGAAATATCATGGTCGACCTCTCTCCTGAGGTCATAAGTAGTCAGCACAGACCAACTCCAACCTTGAAGAATTTGGTGCGCAGGGCCTAAAGTGTTAAGCCGTCCCACTACTTGACGACGGGAGCCAATGATGCGTTTCAAATTAGCCACGACGCGGACTGGTCCATTGCAGCCAGCAGCCGGACGAATCGATTATGGGTCATATGTGGGGGAGACAGGAGGGGCTTAGTGTATTAAACTGCTGCACACCAGTCCAACGGAATCTCCAGGCAAAAAGACGTCATTTTCAGATATGGAGCTGTCCGTCACAAATCCTGGTATATCAAAGTGGCACAGTTGCGGTGCGGCCGAACAGATGAGTGTTCAGGTCGTACCCCATAGGCAATAGCTGTCCTTGTTCTCCATAACCCGCCCGGTAGGGCCATCCATTATCATTCCGGTGCCGTGGACGTTAAAGGGGCACAACTCACCATTTTTAAGGCTTCAGTTCGCAGAACGCTTAAATACAAAGTTATCCACTTAATTACCCACTTAGACAGTGACCACCCTGTGACCAAATGCTTTCTTTCGTCCGTTCAAAGTGAAAAAGTCCCACTGGAATTTTATGACGGATGCGTGGCAAGATTCTTTCTGAATGGGCTGACGTTATAATTATTCTATTTGGCCTTAGGTCATCTGCATAATTATAACCAATCAGAGACAATATGGCGGATGAAACATCGAAGAAAAATAGAAAGTGTCATCCAGTCGCGACGACACTGACAGACTCGGGATTGAAAAGAAGAAAGAGGGAGAGAGACAAGATCCCACAAAATAGAATTGACATCGGGCAAGCGAATATGGACAGGTGGCAACGCGTAAAGCAAGATCTTGGCTTGACCATCCACCCGCAATTTGTCACTTTCCTGCTGAATCAGTCAGTAATCTACGGTCTTTGTCGATCTTCCTATAGTTCCGTGAGCGCCAGTGATTTTCAGATGCGAGTCATGATTTTCAGTAGAATTTATCTCTTTCTGATTTCTCAAGATTTTTAACTTGTTTTACCATATAGGTATTATGTTACGCTGAACTAGTTATCACATTTATGATGCAGAGATCTGAAAGCTACGGTATGTGTCAAACTTGCACATCGCTGGTCGTAAAAAACAATGTGTCTGTGCTCCAGTGTTTCCAATGATGCTTTACGTAGACCTCGATGTGTGAGATGTGAAACTGATTACAGTGCAGAAATCGGACATAAATACCATTGTTCTGTTTCAATGATGAAAGACAGTGCTGTTTCCGAGGGGTAATGGATCAAAGGTCAAACTTGGCACCGTGGACTCGCTTTCCGAGCGCCACACGCACGCCCTCGGTGCACTACGCACCGGCGATCGTTACTAGTAGAAAACTAACAGATCGAGCGGAATCCGCATTGTGATTTTGACATCATAGCGCGTTACAAAGGTTATTCTACTTGTTAGTGAAAAATTACGTCAAAGGGATGCCAGAGAACATCAGTACATGTGTACACTGACACGTGTGTACATCACACTGATGACAACGTGACCTGCAGTGTTGTGATAGTACATAAGGGTTCTGCCTTGTGACATAGGTTTGTAAATATGAACTGATTAATTCAAAACGAGGCCGATGCAGACGATAATCCGCAACTCGGGTACAAAGACAACACATCCTTCAAACGATGAATTTCGACATTTGGCATTGTATTCACATCATAACGCTCTAAGATAGTACACAAAGGACCCATACACATACTGTCAGCTGGGGCCCACTGCAGCCGTCGTGGGACTGAAGACGTTTTGCTACTGGGGCATAATGCACAGTTTTCTCCCTTGTCAGTGCTGTGTCTTACCTATTGTGTACACATACTACTTCACATTTGAAATCCAGTGGGAGATGAACGAGAATCTCTAATGTTGGCAATCATCGCGTGCAACGTACATTTTAAAACCATTGTGTGTAAACTGTCAGCAAGTTTGTAACACGAATAACATGATAAATGACATGCCTAATTTTGTCAAAAACAACCGAGAAAATTAAATATAAGATAACTGTTTGTGTATTTGCACATGATTAAGTAACTCTGTGTGTGAGCGCCTGTGTGTGTGTGTGTGTGTGTGTGTGTGTGCGTGTGCGTGCGTGCTTGCGTGCACAGCAACAGTCACATTGATTTGGAAGCCGTGAGGTTCCACATCGCAGACCAGTATGCAAACTGTGCACAGCCAATTTTTCTACAGTGTATTTATTCTGCTCAAACAACTAATATATTACACTATATAAACACAATATTCAGATAAATAAGTATTAAAGGTACCTGCTCCAGACAATAAACGGTTACTAATTCGCATTATCTCCTTTATAAATGAAACGAAATGAAACTTTATGGCAAAAGGTATAGATCCTCATGAGCCCCCGCAGTTCTGCGAGGGCTCATGAGGACCTATGCCTCTTATAAATGTTATTAGCATGTTTTTAAAATAATTCTGGACAAAAGGGCTGACTGTACTTATGAAGTCTGAGTGTCGTAAGGTGAAAGACTTTCCGACCTGCTCTTCTTCTTCTTTGTGTGCAGGAGAGTTAAACCTAGCACCAGGGACAGTGGAAAACATCGGTTACATGTGCTTACTTAAATGGATCGCAAAGGGAAGGGTAGAAACACGGGCCGGTTGTGCCCCGATTTTGAAGCCGATTCCGATCCGATTGCGATCGGATGACGTCAATTATCCGATCCGGTCCCAATCGGCTGGGAATCGGGTGTCCGGAACCTGCTCTATTTTCCCGATCCGAATCGGTCCCGATCGTAAGCTTCAACCAATGGCAGAGCGCGTCTCGCAAAGCATGTCGTTTCAGCACGGTTTGCAAATGGCCGAACACGCCTGTTGTGATCAGTACCACCGCCGTTGCCGCTGATGTTTCGCACGCCTCTTCCCGAATATCATGCAAAACTGCTGATAATGCAAGCACATCATCATCACTGTCAAAACTAGCAGTCATTTTGTAGAACAGGTACGACTTTGTTCTTCGGTTCAAACCGGTCGGCTAAATGAGTCGGGGAAACTGTGTGGCAGTGCACACGTTTTTTAGTCCGGCCCGATCACCTACCGATTCGAAAACTGATCGGGAATCGGCCTCAAAACCGGGCTCGTGTAGCGGGGCCTTTAAAGGCCCAAAGCGCTCCCGGAGTAGTCTCAAAATTGCATACCGTTTGACGAATATCCACACCTGATTATATATATATATATATATATATATATATATATTATATATATATATATATATATATATATATATATATATATATATATATATATATATAATATATATATATATATATATATATATATATATATAAAAAACCCTTTCAGCGCCAACACCCTACAGCAGGAGATTGATTGACCATGATAATTCAAGGGTAGTGCCTAATTAGCTTGGCGCCTGAAGGCGCCAAGCTAATCTGGCACTACCCTTGAATTATCATGGTCAATCCACCTCCTGCAAGTGGTACATAGTCGTTAAGCCACACTTCCAAAATTCGGGAAATGCGCCCATGGCGCTAAAAGGGTTATATGTTATAATGCCTCCTAACTAGTGGCTACGCTTGTTATTTCGCTCATAACTGCGTGTTTATATCATGTGGTGTCCGTTTTACAACTGAAGCGTTTGTGCCGCTCAACTCCACCAACTCAGAGCCGAGGTAAAAGTCATTTACATGTTTAGCACCACTCTTGGTCTATGAGCAAAACATAAAGTAGCTGGTGATCTAACACAACGGCCTTTGTAGTGTTATGTCACAGTCAGGTGTCTTAATTAATCTGTCTGTGAGTCAAATATGCAGTCACTACTGACTCGCACGGCTGGACTGCTACAAAGACGTGAAAAACTGGATGACAGCAAACAAGCTGAAACTGAACGACGACAAAACGGAAGCCATGCTGGTAGGCACTCGCCAAAAACTCTCCCAGCTCCCTCCCTCTCTCCACCTTCAACTCGATAGCACCCCCATCTCCCTCTCTGACTCGGCCAAGAACCTCGGCGTCATCCTCGATTCCTCTCTGTCCATGACCAACTTCGTCTCCGCCACGACCCAGGCATGCTATTTCCACCTTCGCCGCATCAGTCAGATCAGAAAATACCTCACTACAGAAGCTGCCACCAAACTTGCTGTCTCTCTCATCTTATCTCGCATTGACTATTGCAACTCTCTCCTTTCCGGTCTCCCTCACTCCACCATCTTCACTCTCCAACGCGTCCAGAACAATGCTGCCCGCCTCGTCCTCAGAAAGAAAAAATCCGACCACATCACACCCCTGCTCAAACTCCTTCACTGGCTCCCCATCCCCCAACGCATCCAATACAAAGTTCTGTCTCTCTGCTACAAATCCCTGAACAACTGCGCTCCTGCCTATCTCTCCAACTTACTTCACCCCTACACACCTTCCCGCTCCCTCCGCTCTGCCTCCGACCCTCTCCGCCTCCACATCCCTCGCACCAAACTTAACACTTTCGGTCCCCGCTCCTTCTCCGTCTACGGTCCATCCATCTGGAACACTCTCCCACTCTCTCTCCGTCAGAAACACTCTCTCTCCTCCTTCCAGTCCGCCCTCAAAACTCACCTCTTTCAACAGTTTTAGCACTATATCACCGCACTCCCCACCCCAAGCTGACCGTCGTAATATATTTCACTGTTTGTGGTACGTGAGTCATTGTCTAAAGCGTGCGCATGCGTGCGCGAGTTGTGAGTGTGCGCTTAGAGTTATAATTATTATAAGATAAGCGCATTATAAATACCGTAATTATTATTATTATGTTTGCCCGAAATCAATGTAACATGTTTGTATGGTCACCGCGAACGCAAAGTTAGTTTCAAGTATTCAGGAACATGTTCACTGCTATGTATAATTATCCGTCAAACGTTGGACCTTAACAAGTACACAACGTACAAGAAATTCAACATGTCGCAAAAAATACAGTAATGAGCATGTTGTTGTTTGGCAAATATCCGCTGGCAAACGTGCTATCGAACCAAGCAGAATTTGCACCGTCAAACATTAAAGGAGACAAAGGGATTCTTCAAAAACGTCAAGTAAGATATTAATTAACCCCGCGGGTGTCGGTAGCGGTTTTAGTCGCGATGATTCTTGCAGGAATCATCGCTATTAAATCCGCAATCGGCATCCAAAGGGTTCTGGAACGGCGTGTAATTTGCATGTCGTTACTTAAAAGCACATACATGAAATGAAATAAAACTTTATTTCTCAACGGAAGAAGCAGTTGGCACATGTGCCATTTTTCACACTTTTCACAAGAGATACTTCAAATAAAATGTCAAAAAGATTTTCCCTTGCATCTCGTTTCCGTGCTTGTGGTAGTTATTTGAATTTCCTGTGACGCTCGAGTATCCCTTTATCTTGTTTTGTTTTTGTTGTTTTTCCATACAAATGAAGTAGTGTTCCTTTCTTTTCACACGGCTAAGTGCATTATTTTTCACGTCATGATTGTGCGTGTGAAACCGCGAATTCGGTTTTTAACTCATTCGTATTTCCCAAATTTTAAAGGTATCATCAAATGACTATACACCAGTTGCAAGAGATGGATCGACCATGACATGAATTATCATGGACGACCCATCTCCTGCTGTAGTACATCAGGGCTGAATGGGTTAACCCATTTAACCGCACAGATTTTGGAGGTGTCACCTAGCGACTATGTACCAGTTGCCGGAGATGGATCAACAATGATAATTCAAGGGTAGTGCCAGATTAGCTTGGCAACTAATGGAGACAAGCTTATCTGGCACTATCCTTGAATTATCATGGTCGACCTGTCTTCTGTGTTGGGGCTAAATAGGTCAAAAAACGATTTTTAGCGACAGACAATAATTATAGTGCCTACTTCTCGAAAAAAGGCACCGGACCCTCAGCAAATCCGCCGGGCGTGCGCGAAACATTTGTTAACTAAACACTTCTTGAACACGGCGGAGCATACGATGCACTCTGCCGAGTCCTGACAAAATAGAGATAACGTGAGCCAGCAAGAGACATAGATTCTCATGATCCCCCGCACCCTACAGGGTGCGAGGGCTTATGAGAATCTATGTCTCTTGATGACTCGATGTACCTCCATATTATTATGAGGATCTATGTTTTTTGAGTACATGGCAATCCTACGTCTATAGAGGTTCTCCAAGGTGTTGTATGTAGGCCTAGGTACGGTTAGTCTAAGTCAGTGTATGTTGAGTTCTATTACAAATATTAGCTGGAACTAAGTGATCACTGGACGCACAAATGGTAGAACAAGTGTACACGATGAACACTTAAAATATGTACATATCTGAACGTAAAATGTGTGACAATGTTAAGAGTCTCTCAGCGTCTTTATATTATATACTATCTGAACGGTAAACAGATAAGAACGGCAGTGTACTCTAAGACGTAGACTTTTTATATGTGGATATATGCTATTCATATGGGTTTTTTATGTGTGAATATATGCTATTTATATATTTAATTGTTTTATTGTATTTCTTTTCTGAGACAAGACACTGTAATTTCTCACTTGTGGGATTAATAAATTATTTGAATCCTGACTCTTGAATAATAAGGCATTCAGTCGTCTGTGTTGGGTTACTTCGAGGGTTACTTCGTGGTATTGTAGTCTGATGAAGATGCCGATTATCAGACCGAGGCGCCAAAGGCGCGGACGTCTGATAATTACTCACAAACCAGATAGGTGAGGCTAGCGCTGGCAGAAATGTCAGTACTCAAACCAAGGGGAATCACAGCGCTGGACAGACAACAGTTAGATCCCCTGCCCCCGCCTATCAGGCACCCAATCGCCAGCCCACAGAGAAATACGCAGGTAATAATACGCAGTCTGATAATTAGCTTCAGAGGACTACAAACCACGATGTAACCCTCGATGTAACACAACATAGACGGTTCAATGCCATTGTCGTTCACAAACCAAGGGAAATTACTCAGCGCTGGACAGACAAACAGATCTCCTGCCCCCGTCTATCAGGCACCCAATCGCCAGCCCAGAGAAAAATGCGCAAGTATAGAACCAGACGATCATCTACATCCCTAAAAAGGATGCATCAGGTCTAGCCTATAACCTATGTCTTTTTCTGGAACTTAGGAAGTAGGCAGAAAAAACACACATACCCAAACAAGAAGGTGCACTATTAAATGTGGTCGGGTAAATACCCTGATTTCCCACAGTAGATGCAAAAGACAATACACAACAATGTAACGATACAAGTTTTGCCTCGAGTTAGAATAGAATAATTAGTATCGTTACATTGTTGTGTATTGTCTTGTGCATCTACTGTGGGAAATCAGGGTATTTACCCGACCACATTTAAATAATTCTTTTTTAAATCAGCGCATTAAATAGGCGCTTTATCCCAATTGAAAATCGGCTCAAAGCGCCGCCGCGAACTGAACCAACAAGCACGCTCACGTAAATCACGCGCATTCACTCGCACACTGTACGTAAACACGGAACATTCACGTGGTGCTAAGGGCAAACTCAAGCAAGCTACTGAAGTTTTGGAAATTCAAATCGTTTTTATATTTGAAATTTGATTAAGTGGGCTGAAATTGATACCAAAGTCGTGGGGGAGGAAGAGCCGTAGTTACCGGCGGAGGAAGAACCCCCGACGGTCCGCCCTAATTAACGGTGACACTTACTAGAGAAAAAAAGGCCGAAGCCTGAACCGGGTATCGAACCTCGAACCTCTAGCATTGGTCGCAGGCGCTTTTACCGCTGCGCCACGGACCTTCGTGTTTGTGTATGTGTGTTTCTCCTGCCTACTTCCTAAGTTCCAGAAAAAAACATGGGTTATAGGCTAAGCCTGATGCATCCTTTTTAGGGATGTTGATGATCATCTGGTTCTATACTTGCGTATTTTTCCATGAGCTAGCGATTGGGTGCCTGACAGGCGGGGGCAGATGATCTAACTGTTTGTCTGTCAAGCGCTGAGTAATTCCCCTTGGTTTGTGTACAATTCTACCAGCGCTAGCCTTATCTATATGGTTTGTGAGCATTGTCGTTCAGACTAAATTACGCAATATTTCAAGCCTCGAATGTTTGTCTATCGTCAGGAGTATAACGCCAAATAGTTTTGGCGTCAGACTGTATTTTCTGGGAAATACACAGGGGACGCGACTCTTTGTAAATAGGCCACCATGCCCGATCGCGCAAACTTGCTTGATTTTGGCCGCTGGAATTTTAAACGTTTACCAGCGGTGCCACTGCTAATCAGCCAGTGACAATTGAGAATCTTTAGCAATCAAGTGCGGACTTTTCTCACTGGGTTCAAGTGATAAAACTTCTAAATTTTGAGTGCAGGACTGTGTGGCAAGCGACTGGATATACGGTAGGTCTGATTTCGTACATGAAGCATGTATCTTCATGCATATTTCGCCATCCAGTATTGAGCTCGTACAAGCATTCAATAATAACTCAATCTTTTCAACAAAACCTGAAATGTCATAGATCTGTCACATTTTCTTATTTCTCTTTCTCTCTTTATGCACAAGTGGCAAAAGTCTGCTTTCTAAACAGCATACGTGTTGACATGGAGAAAAATGGAAAATTTCGAGCTGTCTCAGTTCCGAGTTTAAATTGCGACACATTTGTGTAACACGTGTGTTGTGTGCCCACCGCTTGAGTCATGCCGAAATAAGGTACATTTATTTTATTTCCCTATCGTCTTGATCTTTTGATCTGTGTGTTTTCCGGTTATTTATGATGTAAGCCCTGATCAAAGCGTCCAGACGAAAGACCTAAGACAGATTCGTGCGCGATACTAGAATTAAGGATTGGCCAGCTGATTAAAAATTACAGGTACGGCAATGGTTCTAGGAGGTAGGCATTGGGGCATTGAACCCCCTGCGATTTTTAGATACTGACCAATCACAGTGTCGGAAAATGGAGTGACTGAACGACAATATATTATGATACCTCTTAATGTCGACAAACATGTCTTGCGGTTTTGTACAGGCGAAACTCAATTGTTCGCCGCCAAATGACGAAGGAGATTAACCAACAAACATCGAATAACCCGTGACATTGAATTGTTTATATGGCTGAACTGGTGTGTCCTTTCCATTATGCACAGTTTTTGACATCTCGAGTTTGATTGAGGTTTGTGGATCCAATAGCAGGTCTATCTCAGTACGATGAAACTGTCTAAAGGCCCCCAGGCAGTGAAAATGCTTGCCAAAATAGGTATTGTTCAGTCAACGCAGAACCAGATATGGTTCTGCGTTGACTAAACAATGCCTATACTGGCAAACATTCTCGCTGTCTGGGGGACTCACATCTACGTATATCCGCACGTGCTCACGTGCTTGTCCGTGAAGTTCCAGCATTTAAAGATTATGTCCGGCTTTGACGTCATCACTGATTGATAAAATGGCAATGTATTCTTCTAAGGTGCTCTTAAATGAAGCAGGTAAAAGACGTAGATCCTCATGAACCCCAGCCTCTGCAGGGTACGACGAGGGTCTTTATCTCTTGCTGAAGAAGGAGCAGTAGTGAGGTTCCGTTTGCTACGCACGACTCCCAACAACTAACGAGAGCGAAGTCACGGCGGATAGCAAGATTGTGCCATAAGCATAGACAACACTCTATAACACTCTAAACATCGCCAAGAGGCATAGATCCTCATGAGCCCGGAGGGCTCATGAGGATCTATGCCTCTTGGAGATTTTTGGAGTGTTGTCTGTTCCTCCGGTACACACTTGTTATCCGCCGTGACTTCGCTCTCGTTCGTTGTTAATAGTCGTTCGGCGTAAACGTAACTTCGCTAGTGTCAGTGTTGCTCGCGGCTTGCCGTAAATGCAGGGCGTTGCCATTCCTTCCTTTTTCAAACGAGTCAAACACAAAAGTTGAGGCATGCGCTTACAAATACAGTACGTATGCTAAAGGGAAATCATTCAGCGCGATGGACAAACAAACAGTTAGATCTTCTGACTGACGTCAGTGGATTTAACTGTTTGTTTTGCCCAGCGCAGAGTGGTTTCCCTTGGTACCCTGTCAGGGGATCGAACTCATTGTTTGTCCAATGCTGTGCGACGTCCCTTGGTGTGTGCATTCACTGACTGAAAGACATTGGACATTTTGGAATGGCGTGTGTGCACCACGTATATCTACATGAAGCAGGACCGAGATGGACCAAGCATGATAGTTTTAGGGTAGTGTCTGGCCAGCTTGTCACCTAGAGACACAACAAGATGGCTTCAAGCACTACCGTTGGAGTGTCCATGTAGAGCCACCTCCAGTATTTTAGCCGAGCGCGTGAAAGGCGAGACTTAAAAAAAAAAATGTTAGGCCTATGAACTGGTCAATACAAAGCATGCATATCAATTTTGTTAATATCATCGAACACATTTTTACAGATCCTTTTATTTATTTTATTTTTTTATATATTTTTTTTATTTGGAGGTGAGTAAACTTTCGATTTCGATTGAAGAGTGGTTGATGCGCATTGTATTTATTGACGCAGTTTTTAAGTGCCATTCTCTTTAACCCGCTCACTGCCGGGATATTAAAAAGGTCACGCAATAGAAAGAGACATAGATTCTCATGAGCCCCCGCAGTTGCGGGGGCTCATGAGGATCTATGCCTCTTGCTGGCACCACTTTGACACCACTTTGAGTCCATGTTCCGGGGATAGCTGGGGCTCGGGCGAATTAACGAAGCTTGCAGAAACACGATCTGCGATCACTGGCACTGAAGGGTTGAATATACACCGGAGGTACTTTGGGGTCTGCATGCAAGTAAAGCACTTTTTCAAACAAAATGTGATGACTCTTTTAGTTGAAAAAAAAAAAAAAACTCGCTTGAAAGATGTGTTATCTAGATCGAAGAAATAATTCCAGCGAGCAAGAAAGGAAAGAACAAGACAAGTAAACAACATGAATAAAGGTGCGAACGTGTCCAGAATGTAGGTTGTTGCTGTCTGTATTTTTATTTATTTATTTATTTATTTATTTATTTATTTATTTATTTATTTATTTATTTATTTATTTGTGAATGACATAAACTGCGCCTTTTCAATGACAATAAAAATAGAATGATGCAGGTGCTGCAGTAAAATATTTTTAAAAAATAAAAAACAAACAAAAAAGTTATTATTAGTTTACTACCATTAAGGCTGTGCCAGTGGTTTTCGTCACTTCGATGGTTCCATCAGGGAGTTTGTTTCAAAGATGAAAGCAAGGGCTTTAGCCACAGACTTTCATCTTTGAAATAAACTCCGTGACCGGACCCAAGAAACGACAAGAACCACTGGCAAAGCCTAACTCGTAATAAAACGATTTTGTCTTAAACTGTAAAAAATAAAAATTGTCGCCACGAAGGGTCCCCTTGAAAGAACCCTTACCAAGCACTTTCAGTGCTCAGACGACGCAACTCTCTATGTCACTAAATTGCATTCGTTTACCGGCGGGACGTGGCTTTCACTTCCAGTCGGCAGTTCCGTCGAAAGTATTGTCTAACTTATCACATTTCCAGTTAGTTTTTGTATGATCTTTGTTCATTCAACGCCAATGATTTCCAGTCTTACAAGGAATGTGGATATACGGTTGCGTCAGCAAGAGACATAAATCAACTGCGGGGGATCATGAGTATCTATGTCTTTTGCGTTTGAATCGTGTCACTTTTTCTCTGCAGTCAAGAGGCTAAACTAGTTATGAAACTAGTTATCGATATTTCCGTGCACCAAAAGCGATATTATCAAACCATACTTAAATATGTCATAGCTCGAAGCCGTAGAGTCCAAAATGACAGACCTGGGGTGGCCGGGTTGCATATGCTTGCTTAGCGCGCAAATTTCTTGCTTAGCGCTAAGTTCACAAGCTTAGCTGAAAATGTGCGTTGCATGAGCGTGCTTATCTGCTGGAGCGAGCTTAGTGGCGTGCTTAATTCTAAGGACGGTCCCCCCCCCCCCCCACCCCCGTGCGTAGCGGCGTGCTTAGCTGAGGAAGAGTTCTTAGCTGCCGTGTTAACGCGAGAGCGGAAATGTGAATTCACTCTCTTCAACCTTGTGGCAGAAACAGCCTTCCATCTAGGATAGAGAAGGAAGAACACGAAAAGTACGTGGGAACGCACGGACCCCCACCCAGCCTCGTCTCACGGACATCTGGGAATTATCGGTGAGGAGTCTGCATAATTTCAACTAACCCTGCACACCGATGGGTAAAACCCAACACCCGCCGTTGTCAGAGATACATAGATTCTCATACTATGGGAGCCTACACGGTACTCTTTAATGTACATATACATTAGACTAACAAGCAGGGTTGCCTGCACGAACAATTTGCTATTCTTTCTCTCTTGACTTCTTGTTTTCCATCGCCGCCATTTCACCGGCGTTTTGTCTAATTCGTTTCCGTTAGGTCAGAAGAATCGAAAACCGTGCGTTTTTATTGGCCGATTTCTACAATCTATGATGACGTAGGGGAGAATCCCACCTTAAGCTATAAATAACCTATCCCCGCTCGCTAAAAACTCGTTCGGAGCTATGCACGTCGCTAAGTCGCTCCATGCAACAGAAAACACTCGCGCACTAAGCAAGAGCTTTACTAAGCACGAAAGACCTTAAGTCAGCGAGCTTAACACACTATATTTAAGCACGCTACTTGCAACCCACTCCGCCTGGGGCCAGTTGCCTCAGTGAGCTTAGTCCTGCGCCAGCCACTAAGCAAGGTACTCCGCTTTATAGCGGAGCACCTTGCTTAGTGGGTGGCGTAGGACTAAGCTCACTTATGCAACTGACAACATCAGCACTCATAGTTACATTGACTGTTTTTTGAGCATATCCGTTGTCATCACACAATCGATTCAAATTTTCAACTTCACGTTAATGAACAAGAAAAGAAGAGGCATGTCAACACTCAGGCTAGTTCTAGTTTTGCGCATTTTTATTCTTGAATTACAAATGACAAATGAAAGCAAACAAGATGGGATGAACCATAACCCACAAAGTCCTTTCTATATGAGAGCTGTCCTCGCTGTCAATGATCTCTACCTTTTGTCTTTTACCTGATTCTGATGTTGAATTATCTCCTATTGAAAAAGTCTCGCAGATATGCCCATGCGTCAGTGAGTTCTATAAGGGGCGCAGGACATACGCGTCATTGATTTGTCAAATGTCATTTGTCATGACGTAAGTTTTAGTTTTTACGTAATTTTATATTTTACGTGATATGAGTTTTACTTTTGCTTCATATGCTTGAGAAAATGGTGACAAAACTAGAACTTCACGGTACAATTTCAGTCTTGCTATAACTTGATTTGTGTGAAAGTAGCCTCGTTGACGGCTTTACCTAGCTACATGACATACTAAGTACACGGGTCCATGCTCTTCTGAAAGCGCGTCGATGTGTGTGACGTATCAGTGCGTGCGTGCGCGCGCGCTCCAAACATCTCCAAGAGGCATAGATCCTCATGCGCCTGGAGGACGCTTGAGGATCTATTCCTCCTGGAGATGCGAGCATGTTTGTGAGAGAGAGAGAGAGAGAGAGAGAGAGAGAGAGAGAGAGAGAGAGAGAGAGAGAGAGAGAGAGAGAGAGAGAGAGAGAGAGAGAGACTCAGACTCAGTTTATTGTTCAGACAAAATGTCCATACAATGGAGTGAGACATTACATAATTTATAATTCAGGTGTATATAAGGCGATGTTTATATCAACACACACACACACACACACACACACACACACACACACACACACACACACACATACACACACACACACACACACACACACACACACACTTCCATTCGATCTACGCCAGCACATAATAGCCACTTTTGACCTACATGTAAAATGCGGTATCCAAATCCAGGCCACAGCCGTGTACCACACAGACCAGGTCGGAGTAAGAACCACAGTTTGCACGTGGAATCATACAAACATGCTGCTACGGAGTTTAAAAGCATGAACTACAAATCTTGCTAAATCGGCAATAGACTGCGGGTTGGTAGTGTCTAGGATACACAATTCTTTCTTTTTGAGTTCCATAAGGTCAAACTTACATAGGTATTTGGCACGCAGTTCATCATAGAATGGACAATAAAACATAAAGTGAACTTCATCTTCCACAGCCTTGGCACATAATGGACACACTTTCGTTACAGCATTGGGAGTACTATATCTTTGTTTGTTACTTTGCAGTTCGGTTATGCCAAGTCTAAATTTAATGTATAGATTTTTTACATAGGTTGGCTTAACCAGTTCAAAATAATTTTCTTGGACAAGTGTATGGTTAAAACTACGATACACAGTAAAACGTTCACTCTCAGAAAGCTTTGATGACCAGTTTTGTTTGGCACAATCAACCATCCTTTGTTTAAACTTGTTTATAAAAGCATTCCTGTTTCCAACACCTTGTGAAATCCATACATGACCAAACCCATTTCGAAAAAGCAAATTCTTTATCTTTGACACCCATGTTTCTTTCCCTTTATCGTCTAAATCCTTAAGCATATGATAAGCCATATTTGCAAATCTAGTAACAGGTAAAGCGCAGAGACGAAGCCAGTATGAAACACATCTTACTGACGTTAATACTGACAGGGGATATCGACCAAGTTCACCATAAATCATCAGGTTCGGTGTGCGGAAGTTGACATTAAGAAAACGTTTACATGCAAATGTATGGACTCTTTCAATTTCGGCACACTCGTTTATACCCCAAATTTCCGAGGCATACAACAAAATTTGGACAACCTGCGCATCAAACAGCTTGAAAAAAACATCAGGACTAGCGCAGTTAATTTTCTTCAACATACAGAAAATATCGATTACACATTTTTTTGCCTTAGTCACTAAGTCATCAACGGATGTGTTTAAACGTGTGGTAAAGTTTAACCCAAGGTACTTATACATATTGACAACTTCTACCCTCGTTCCCCCGTAAATCCATTTTTCATATTTTGACAAATACCCACCATTTCGAAACACAATTATTTTTGTCTTGTCTAGGTTAACAGACAAACTAAGTTTAGATGCTTCTTTGTATAAATTGTTCAGCTGAGTCTGAAGGCCATTGGGGGTTGATGAAAACAAAGCAATGTCATCTGCAAACATCAACAAAAACAGTTCTGCTGCATCGGATTTTAATTGGAAACCATGTTTACCATTTTAATAATGTACACAGCAAGCTCGTTAATCAAAAAGGAGAACAATGTCGGCGATGCTAAACATCCTTGTTTTAAACCTTGGAAACACTCAAAAAACGCTGTACAATAACACAAAATTTCACTGAGTCATACATTGCCTTCATAGCTGAAAGCATTTTGCCGCGCACTCCAACCTTCAGTAAAATATTCCAAAGCACACCTTTTTTAACAGTATCGAAGGCTTTGCGGAAGTCAACAAAAACCGCATAAACTTTCTTATTTTGTAGAAGTTGTTTTTGAACAATAGCATAAAGTGTAAATATATGGTCCACAGTAGAATAGGATTTCCTAAACCCGGCTTGTGTTTCAGACAGAATATTGTGTTCCTCAGCCCAGTCTGTTAACCTTCTGTTCAAAATGTAGGTATACAGTTTACTAACACAGCTAATCAGAGCAATACCACGATAATTATCTGGATTATTTACATCTCCTTTCTTGTGGAGTGGGAAAATAACAGCTTTAGACCATTCGCTGGGGAACAACCCTTTGTTGAATAAAGCATTAAAATACTTAGTGAGAAAGGAGATGATAGCTGGGTTGGAGACTTTAAGAACTTCATTTATAATTCCATCAGCCCGGGGGCCTTTCCTGCTTTGGCATGTTTTAAAGCAGCAATAACTTCTGCTTCTTCTATGTTGATATCTAGGTCATGAAATAAGGCTTCATCAGACTCAGAGTCTTCTGAAAAAAATACATCATCATTATTCTCTTGCTGTGTTATGTTTTCATTTAGAATGCTAGAGAAGTGATCAAACCACTGCTTCTTTGTTATATTGTTTCTTAAACGACGTTTTCTTTTCCATTTCTTTATTTCCTTCCAAAATGCCTGAGAGTTATGTCTATACTCAAGAATTTTGTCAACAGTTTCCCTCTTAAAATTAACTTCTTTAGCTCTAAGTAATCTCTTGTATTGTTTTCTCTCATTAACAAACGTTGCTTTATTTTCCATGGTTTTATTTTTTGTGTATGTACGTAAGGCTTTACGCGTTCGCATTTTTGCATTTCTGCATTCCTGGTCAAACCAAGGGTAACTAGCGGTGTTTGTTTTGTGTGTGTTGCCTGTGGAGGAATGAAATTGTTTTGTCATGCAACTTAGCAGCGTCTTTGATAGCACATGTGAAAATGTCTAATGCACTATTAATATCATCATCGATCTCAGCAGTAGCAGCTACTAGAGCATCTTGGAATGCAGGAGTAGTTAAACTGTCGCTGAGCGTTTGGGCCTTAGCAGGTTCCCAGATAATCTTATCAAATGAAAAGCACTGCGTATCGTCATCAGAAACATCGTTGTGGGGTGATACACGTACACAAGACACAGTAAGGACCAGTGGCATGTGTACAGACTCTATCCTCTCGCCAACTTCAAGTTTGTCACACAAACAAATAAAGTCAGGAGATGCAACAAAATAATCATTAATACTACAACCAGTGGGAGAGATAAATGTCAGGTGCTTAGACAGATCAGGGCTACATAACCCATTTAAAATCATCAGTTCAAAACATGCACACAAATCTAATAGTTTTCTTCCAAATGTATTTACAGTCATATCTTCAGTAAATCGTGAAGGTTCAAATAGAGCGGTATTAGTTAGTAGCGTTTCATCAGGATCAAGCTGAAACAAATAATGGATTAGGCTGCAAATCCCCAGTTCTAACATTAAAATCACCACACATTAGGAAATGAATGTCTCCAAATTGCTCGAGGGCACTAGCAAGACACTGTTCTAATTCTTCTAACAAGCAGTCGTACGGTAATTGTCTATAAAATGGTGAATCCTTGGGCGGAACATAGCACGCGACCAAAAGCACATCGCATTCAGTACCAAACAATGATCTGTCAAGTTTGAGAAAGACACTTTGAGCGCATGATTGTCATGTTCACTTGGAAAACAAACTTGGCATACGCATTTTTTACTAACACAACAACACCTCCCGAGCTTCTTCCTTGACGTGACAGTTTGACTGCAGGTAAGGAAAAACACGTGAAATCAGACCAGCAGTCAGGCGGGACGAAAGCATTGTCTAAAAATGTTTCAAACAAACACACAATGTCTGAATTACTTACATATTGTAGAAAGTCTGGGTCAGATAGCTTGCTCCACAGTCCATCAACATTCCATGACAGAAAGGTAAGTGTATGCAACACACTATCTACTGGCTGCTCTGCAACACACGCGCCGCGCATCGGTGACACATCCCGTGCAATTGAGGTGGGAGACGCGGCTTGGCCGACATATCACGGGTCACTGGATTCGTCCCCGACCTCAATTGTAGGTGAACTGTGTGGCCGGCGCCGTTTCGCTGGTTTAGGTGAAGGCTGTAGCGGGGATACCGAGTGTGACGCACGTGCCGGTGTTGCGTTGACCTGCTGACCAGTAGCTGCGGCGGCACCGAGTCCTTGGATACGGTTGTCCGGTCTTCTGTTGGCGCTATTGTCTGTCGCATGACGGCGGCCGAAGTTGTCGGTGTCGTGGTTCCGTTGCTCTAGGGGTCCAGCGACGACCAGCTTGTTTCCCTTGTAGTACGCCCGCATGCCTTTCTCCGGTCCCGGTGCAGTCTGATCTGTTCGTGTTGCCGGTTGGTTAAGTCACCAGCAACGTTAACCCCTTTTTGCTTGAGTGCAGCACGACCCTTGGTCAGGACGTCCATCTTGTCCCTCCATCTCGCGAACTTCACGATCATGGGGCGGGGCTTGTTGTTGGCTCTGGCACGGTTGGCTGCTACAGAAGCAAAGTCCGGTTTGTTCCCCACTGCGGTGTGCGCGTAACAAATCGTCCTCCGTCCAGGTTTTATTTGGCACTGTGCCCTGCAGACATTCCAGTACTTTGGTGGCACAGGAATCGAAGGTCTCGCCTGGCGTTTCCACGATTCCAAAAAGTCGCAGATTGTCCCTACGTGAGAACGCCTCTAGCTTGTCTAGTTCTTCCTCGTAGCGTTTCCGCATATCTTCCATGCCCTCCTGCAAGTCTTCTACAGACTCGGAAACCTCCTCCTGCTTCTCAGTCAGTTCCTTGCAGGTGTCCTCCAGGCTGCGAGCGCGTTGCTTCAAGTCAGCAATGTCGGTGCCAATCGCCTGTATAGAGGTCAGCACATCACAAAGGTCAGCACGAAGAGACCCCAGTTTCTCGTCAATCACCTGTGTCTGCTTGTCGATTATACGCTGAATGTCACTGACAGTAACTAAAGGTGATGTAGTTCCAGAGACCTCGAGTGGATTTGCGGATAGAGCTTCTTTGTCTGCCATCTTAGCACAGTTCGATTGACACAACAGTGCTACACAGTAATACCCAGTACTACACAGTACACGTAGCTGGCAGTGTTGACTAACAGTTACCCCGACGATCGTCGTACTCAGTTCAATGGCGATATAGGAAAACCAGTCTGATGGCAGAAGTCTGTGGTCGCACAAAGTCCAAATTTACATCGTTATGATCAGCGTAGATAGGCCAAGACACTGGTGGTAAAATCCAAACAGTAGAAGCTTGATTAGTGACGAAATCGCCTAATTTTGCATCGCTAATTGACTCTGAACTTTTTTTGGTGTGCTACATTCGTGAGCTCGAACTCACCCCGAGAAAGAGAGAGAGAGAGAGAGAGAGAGAGAGAGAGAGAGAGAGAGAGAGAGAGAGAGAGAGAGAGAGAGAGAGAGAGAGAGAGAGAGAGAGAGAGAGAGAGAGAGAGAGAGAATGACGTCATATTTAGAGTATTATGTCACGTCAGTGTCTGCGCTGCCTCTTTTACGTCACCGCCACTGTCTGACTTTCCCTAGAAGTAAAGTTTTTTTAGTGTTTTAATTTTTTGCTGAAAAGAATTAATTTTCACTAAAGAAGTTGAAAGGATACAAAGCTGGCTAACGGAACTCATTCAATGTCTTTTTCCAAACTAGCTATATGCAAAAGTTCAAGTAAATATGACAAACATTACGGACTCTAATCTGTGTCAACCGACTTCCTATAAACGGTTGTTTATGTCTTCAATGAGACGTTCAATTACAATATGCTCGGAAGCTCTCTTAGCCACTCACTTAAGAAAGTATTTCGCCAAGTTTCAAGCTTGTGTGTACAGAAATATCGGAGATTCTCTTGTTTACACACATACGCACATACACACATACATACATACATACATACATACATACATACATACATACATACATACATACATACATACATACATACATATATACATACATACATACGCACATACGCACATACGGCGCTTCGCGCCAAATGGACGTTCAGCAGCGAGGTTAGCGTAACTAGACATGACGTAATTTTTATCTTGTTACTCCAATTGTTAGAGGTTTAGCCTGCCCGCCTTTGACATCATGGATATGCTATTAGTTGAATAAATTCGCCTCACCGCGACCCGTCCTAAAAAGTCCCTTCTCTAAATAGAAGGGACTTAAAAACGCTCTTGCCTAAAGTGCATGTCATAGCAGGCTGAAGTGCGTGTTGAGTAACTGCACTTTACTACTTCGAGACGTTCCATATTCGGATAGGCGTATTAAGCTATCATGGAGGCTGGGGAAAAAAATCATCAAAGGGAAGTAAGAGCGTTTGGTATCTGTTCCAGAAATGTATTATCCCTCCTGACTAAATGCAGACGATTTTATTTTCAGGAGGAATTGAGGGAAACAATTCATCTTTGTAACGTCAATACCCACCTGAATGTCTTATTGTCCCTCCTGAAAAGAAGGGGGAAAAATAAATCTGAAAAGTGTTGCTAAAATTTCTTTATTTTTAATGGAATGGCCAAAAGTTTGAGGGAAGCAATCCATATTTTACAAGCACAACACTTTAAGAATTGCGCCGCTTTAGCTACTGTCCCAGTAACATGTTCGAAACTAACCGCACTGGAATACGCCTATCCTTCTTCCTCAGTGATGAGTTGTTTCCCTCAATTCATCCTGTGAAAAAACAAACAAAACAAAAAAAAAACAACATCGTCTGCATTTAGTCAGTAGGGATAATACATTTCTGGAACAGCTACAAAACGCTCTTACTTCCCTTTGATGATTTTTTTTTTTTAAAGCCACCGTGATAGCTTAAGCAGCAGCCACCATCATAGCAATTACGATCCACTGGATTCTATCAACTTTAACTAGAAAACTCATTCTTCAGTTTCGTTGGTATTTTGTTTGAAAAAATGCATAATAATAATATTAACAACAACAATAATAATAATAATAATAATAATAATAATAATAATAATAATAATAATAATAATAATAATAATAAAAATAATAATAATAATAATAATAATAATAATAATAAAAATACACAAACATCAACTAAACCCGTTTTGAACTGGAAACTTCAAAATCGTTCTGGGAGGCATAGATAGGTGAAATAGCCCAGTATGCATAGGTACTCGGGCCCATGCAGGCCGCAGTGGGCCCGCGCACGGCTGTGCGCGTGCCCACGCAGGCCATCGTGTGCCGCCCGAAGACGTTTTGCTACTGAGAAGTCGTGTTTTCTGGTCAGTTCTGGACATAAACAACTGGACTTAGGCCAAGCAAATCATACTTCAGTTTTAAGCGGCATTTAGAGTTTCTGAAATTTGAAAAGTTCTGAAATTCTAAAATTTGAAAATGGTCCTCTGCGGACTACATAGACGACAAAGCTACCCTGACAGATCAATATCCTGGTGTTTTGGTTGATTCGGACAAACAACAAAAAAAAAAAAAACAAAAAAAAAAAAGCAAATATAACATAACGGATGTATTGACATAGCTATATTGACGTAGCACAAGCGTCACACTAACACCTTTTCAGGATGTGAACTGAAAAACACCGATGATGATAGTGATAACCCAGCATCTCTTGAAAAGACCAACTGTGACACTGTGGTTGAATATAATCCTTTGTTCGACGGAGTATTGACACATGATATATATAATTATATAAAAAAAAAAAAAAAAAAAAAAAGTTCCCGGATTTGTCAAGATTTGTTTTCGTGGGCGGACTTCCAGTGTAAGAGTAATATTAATTTTTACATTAATTTCTCTTCGTGTTGATCGTTTTGGTCTAATTTGTTTTCACACTTAAACAGCTGTTGCGAACTGGACCCCAGTTATATATATATATATATATATTATATATATATATATATATATATATATATATATATATATATATAATGCGTGATAGTTGCTTGCGTTGCTGAGGATTACCTTTCCAGATTTTATGTTTCAAGAAAAGGCCGGCAGCCATAAAGGTACGTGTGTGCTTAACCCCTTCACTGCGGAGAAAAAGTGAACACAATCCATCTGCAAGAGGCATAGATCCTCATGAGCCCCCGCGACTGCGGGGGCTCATGAGGATCTATGTCTCTTGCTGAGACCAAGTTATATCAGTCCATGCTTCTTGGGCGGTTTTGGTTTTTGGTCGTTGAATGAACAAAGATTTCAGAAACAGCGATGTACGTACAGTGGCAGGGAAGGGGTTAAACGTCTTCGCACATTTTGATTAAGTTGTTTCTTTTGCACCGCCGTGAGATGGATTTAGTCGCCTGTTCGGCGTTAAACCCTAATAACTAAGTGTTTTGTTGCTGCCGGTCAAGGCAAACGTTGAAACACGTGTTTCCGGGGCAAAATTGTTGGTTTTTGTCTTGTCGGTACGAGAACATGTATACGAAAAGCGCTTAGTGTGTGCTGCTTTATTACTTTGTCCCTTCCAACTTCATGTTGTATGGTCCACGATCATAGAACCATACGCCTGTACGATGTAATTATATTATTTCTGGTGTCGACCAAGGGATATGGTCATTATTTGATTGGTATGTTTAGCCTCCCACAACGTACAATTAGTTCCCTGAGTTTTTCCCGGATGACGGTGGGTTGTCGCATTTCTTTTTCAGATGACACATTTCTGTCAAATGTCTGATGTAAATATACATACAGCGGAACCTGTTTTAAACAACCACTTTTTTTTTTCAAGAAAAATAGGTTTTAAAAGACACATGCATTAATATCCCCTTTTCCATGGACGAGCATAGTTCAATACTAAATAGCATTAATGCTACCAAAACCGCAGCTGGCAACGACCAAATAACTTATAGTGATGCTCAAAAATCTTCCGACAGAAGGGGAAAAAAAACTTCTGCTTGATTTGTACAATAGATGCTACACTACCAACTCTTTCCCTTTATCCTGGCAACATGGAATAGTATTTTCCATACCTAAACCTCATAAACCAAGGAACCAGGCCAGCTCCATCCGCAGAAGCTTTAAAGGGCAAAAAGTGTCACCTGTCATTTAAAAACCATCGCTTAGGTGGCTTCAGCCACCAAAATGATGGTCTTTAATGACAGGTGATCTCTCATAGGGTGGTCGCTCAAAACAAGTTCTGCTGTACCTGCATTAACTACTGCTGCTGTTTGTAGTGAGATTTCGTGTGCAGCGAACGACTCTCAACAACGAACGAGATCGAGTGCGAATTCACGGCGGATAGCAAGATTGTGTCATAAGCATAGACAACACACTCTTGGAGATGTGTGGACCCTGTCCCTGTAAATTCTGGGCTTTCAATTTTATCGTGTTGATCTGGCTGTGCCGACTATTACTTGATTGCTGGTAAAAAGAAATAGCCAATGACGTTAAGTCATGTCACGTACTGACATAGGGACGAGATGAAGTGTCATTCGTCCACGTTAAAGTGTGCGCGTTTGCTCGTGAGCGCTCTTGCGTATGTGTTTCGTGTGTGTGTGTGTGTGTGTGTGTGTGTGTGTGTGTGTGTGTGTGTGTGTGTGTGTGTGTGTGTGTGTGTGTGTGTGTGTGTGTGTGTGTGTGGTGTGGTGTGGTGTGATATGATATGATGTGTGTGTGTGTGTGTGTGTGTGTGTGTGTGTGTGTGTGTGTGTGTGTGTGTGTGTGTGTGTGTGTGTGTGTGTGTGTGTGTGTGTGCGTACGTATGTGAAAATACATTTTTGGCTCACGTGCGAAGCAGAAATGAGTCTATGTTTTGGACCAGCGGTCGTCCGTCCGTCGTCCGTCGTAAACTTTAACGTTGGCATTTTCTCGGAGACTTTCCAAGCCACATTCTTCAAACTTGGCCCAAGGATACTTTGTGGCCAGGCCTTTCTAATCATACCAATTTGAGTGACCTCTCACAAAGGTCAAGATCACAGGGGCTCAGGAAATTGGTCAAAAATAGTTTGACATAATTTTTTTCTCAAATACTATTCACAGCATCAAACCCAAACATGGTACAAAGATGCCTGAGGGTAAGACCTTTCCATGCATACTAATTTGGCTGATCCCTCGGAAAGGTCAAGGGTCACAAGCGCCGGCTGAGGAAATAGGTTCAAAATAGCCATATTTTGACAAAAGATGTTTTTTCTCAAACAATACTTTAAACCCAAACTTGCTACAGAGATACCTAATGGGAAGACCTATCTATGCATACTGTTTTGGTTAACCCTTCGGAAAGGTCAAGGATCACAGGCTGACAAATGTGTGTAAAATGCCAATTTTTTTATAAAAGTTATGTATTAGCAACATTTTTGCAATATTTTTTAAATCAAATTTAGCACAAAGGTAGCTGATAATAAGACCTTCCTGTGCATACAAATTTACTCAACTCATTGCAAAGGTCAAGGGTGGGGGAGGGAGTGGGGGGGTGGTGGGGGGGGGGGGTGTACATATGTGTGAAAAATACTTACATTTTGAGAAAACATGGACTTTGCTGGTGCGAAAGCCAGTCATTTAGGCCTACTTATTGTCACAAAGGTCACACATAAGTATATCGGTTGTCCACGTGAGCCATAATGGCTTTGCCTTTCTTGTGGAAAGAAATTGTAGTTACATGTATTATCAACAGTCTTGCAAACTTTTCATTCGAATTTGGCACAAAGGTAGCTGATGATGATAAGACCCTCCTATGTATGCTAGTTTAGTCAACTCTGTGATATCATAAAGGTCAAGGGTCACGGATGTGTGAAAACTGATTAAATTTTGAGAGAACATGGATTTTGCAGAAATCATCTCTTTATCACAAGGGTCACACATGTTACATCTAATACACATTACGGTCTGCGGGGTTAAATCCAGATCTATGCCCTTTGGAGATGCGCGGCATTTGCCTTTAGATGGCATTGTTTTTATCCAGGCTTACTTAAGTCAGCAACACAATATCAAGATTGATCGTGCTGGTGGTGGGCATCATTTTTATGTGACTGTGTGTGTGTGTGTGTGTGTGTGTGTGTGTGTGTGTGCGTGTGTGTATGTGTGTTTGTGTGTGTGTGGTTGTGTGTATGTATGTGTTTGTGTGTGTGTGTGTGTGTGTGTTTGCGTGCATGCGTGCATGCCACTGCGTGCCAGAGCGTTGGTGTGTGTGTGTGCGTGCGTGAGTGCGTGCGCGCGCGCGCGTGTGTGCATTTACGTGCGTGCGTGCATGAATGTGTTTGTGTGCGTGGTTGTGCGTGCGTGTGTGTATGTGTGTGCGCGCGCGCGCGCTTGCGTGCGTGTGTATGTGCGTAGGCATCTGCTTACAGCTGCCGATGATACCCAAAATCACGGCACAGCACAGTGATTTCGGGCAAGTCTTTTCACCTTTACTGCACTGAAATATTTTGTGCGTTTATACCATTTGCCCCCCTCCCCTCCCCCCCCCCCCCCCCCCCCAACCGATTTTTCCGTGCACTTTTAGAAAACGGTAACATGGGATTACACTTTCAATGAGAAAGAAAAATAATTATCAAGTTGCCCCAAATATGTGACAAGGTCCACCAAGTACTGTGTGTATCTCTTGTTTAAACAGACTGAGGACTTGGGGATAACCTGCATACCACCGTTGTGCCGACTCAGCACTGACAGATTGACTGTTTACTGGTTAGTAAATTGGACACTGCTCACTAACCCCTTCACCGCCTAGGTGAAATGAACACTAACCAACTGCTATCGCGGGGGTTCATGAGGTTCTATGCCTCTTGCTGCGTTTAATTTGTAGCCTTGTTCCTTTGATAACATGGACTTGATTTATTTTGTGCTGAAGAACTGACAAAGATTTTAGAAGAGTACAAGTAACTAACAGCCGCTCAAGTGAAGTTGTTAAAATTTGTTCTACTTTTACCTTGGCTTCAATTCTTCAAGGACTGAGTGCCCGAAGCACCCACCCACCCACCCTCACCCCACCCCCATCCGCCCCCACCCCCTCCCTCCACCCCCCTTCTGCTCCAACTCCCCTGCCGTTCAAGGCGGAACAGCACAGGGACAAGGAGATCCACGAGTGATGTGCCTCTGACGACAAGCACCCGAGCGTCAATGTCTGATGTACATACAGTTCGGAGCCTTTATTTAGGGGACATAACTCGCCTTCCTAATCCTGTAGGAAAAGAGTTCATTTTGGTTCGGCTTAGTCCAGATGATATATCTGCGCTAAGAAAGGTCCATACGCGCTCAGCTTCACCGTTTTCAGAAGTCTTCCAAGAGCTTGTTTCGACTCTGAGCCAATTTTGGTGTGGTTTACCACGGATCTCTCACTTCTTTTCAATGCTAATATGGAAATGTTTATGACGCGTCCTGACTTGACACGGCCCTGCAGAAATATATCACCAAACTATGACAAATAAACGGTTGTGCCCAATTAGCGTTAATTCGGACCTTCAAGGGACGCCAACCAAGCATTATTCGATGGATGATTTTTTTTTTCTTCTCCGATTCATCATTGACAGCCGCAGTTTAATATCCGGTTATTAACCCCTTTACTGCCGAGAAAAGGTGAACGCGGTCCAGCTGCGAGAGGCAGGAAGCATAGATCCTCATGAGCCCCCGCGACTGCGGGGGCTCATGGGGATCTATGCCTCCTGCTGAGACCAATTTGTGCCCACGGCGTTTCTTGGACTCTTGTGGCTTTTGGTCGTTGAGGGAACAAAGATGGCAGAGAAGGAGTTAACAGTACTAGGACGCATGCTGCAGTGTGATTGGAGCGACCATGCAAACGATCCCTTTCATTGTTAAGGGACGCAGCCTACGCCTGTTGTCTTTCCTTAATATAAAGGGGCTCAACCTACCTTATTTTGATTAAGGGCTAAACTCCTATTCTACTAAAGGTGTGAAGGGACGACGTTGAGCCCTCTGCATAATGACTGTCAGGTTTGCCCGATTTCAAGCGCACCCTCGTGGTTTCCATGAACTGTAACAGTACACGGTGACATCGATAACAACTAAAGCACAATAACCCCACCTCTCTCTGTGTGTCTCTGTGTGTCTCTCTCTCTCTCTCTCTCTCTCTCTCTCTCTCTCTCTCTCTCTCTCTCTCTCTCTCTCTCTCTCTCTCTCTCTCTCTCTCTCTCTCTCTATTAACGGCAAGCGTGAAAAATGGCACATGTGCTAACTGCTTCTTCCGTTCAGAAATAAAGTTTCATTTCATTTCATTTCATTTCATTTCATTTCATTTCTCTCTCTCTCTCTCTCTCTCTCTCTCTCTCTCTCTCTCTCTCTCTCTCTCTCTCTCTCTCTCTCTCTCTCTCTCTCTCTCTCTCTCTCTCTCTCTCTCTCTCTCTCTCTCTCTCTCTCTCTCTCTCTCTCTGTCTCTCTGTGTTCCAGCTCAAATGGGATCAAAGTCAACTTTGAAACCCTAAACGTTTTAACGTTTATCTCTGTATGTCTTTGTGAGTGAGTGATTGTGAAAGTGTTTGTGTGTGTGTGTGTGTGTGTGTGTGTGTGTGTGTGCGTGCGTGCGTGCATGAGCGTGCGTGCGTGTGTGTGTGCGTGCGTGCGTGTGTGTGTGCGTGCATGAGCGTGTTCCTGTGTGCGTGCACGCGTATGCGTGGTTCTGCCCACGCTTATTAATATACTGATCAACAAAACAAACGCGAATTTTTCACCATAGCGCTTTTCTTCGTAAATAATGCTTTAAACCGGGTTATTTTGGCGTCATTTATTATAAAATGTTATGAAGAGTGTATTATGTCGTGTGCAAATAGAATGTTTAGTTTTAAAAATCGTACATCGATGAGTTATGACGTCATCAGTGACACTACCATCACAAGATATTGAAAGTGAAATGGGGAGCATCTGCAGAGGACACAGCTGAAAGTCAACTAATGTGCAGTATCACTAAGGTCCATGTGCATGAAAATCAGGCCTGTTTGGTCTTGACCTACTTTTCGTTTGTCAAAGGCACCTAAATAATCAACATGACCTAAAAACATGAAAATCAAAAAGTTCTTTATTTTTAGGTTAGCGGACATATTTACGTGATCAAATGGATATGGGTGTTTTCTTTATCTCTGCATCTGTCACGGAAGCATAAAAAATAGTTTGAAAGTAAACACATTAAATCAAATAAGATTTATTATGAAAATGATGTGCACCGGAAGTTCTGGTTCTCAAATGAATTTTTCGAGTCAAATTTCATTTGAGTAGAGGCAGTTAATAACATCATAAGCAATCCACACAACTTGTGTGTTAAAACATATCACAGAAAACTTGCTTCACAGAGTGTGTCCAGTTTTGCTTATTTTCACCACTAATGAAACCCTGTGTCCACCAAGGTAGCCATGGGCGATAACTCATCCAATTTTTGTGTGCAGGTAGCTCAGACAGTAGGCTGAACATCTGAAGTAAGCAACAAATAAAATGTTCTTGTTTTGCTGTCAGGGTGGCTCTTTGTTTGCGGGTACACTTACATACACTTTTCGCGTTTTTAATGGAAGTCAGTATATAA
The DNA here is from genome assembly GCA_036245525.1 of Semisulcospira habei. Taxonomy (NCBI): domain Eukaryota; kingdom Metazoa; phylum Mollusca; class Gastropoda; family Semisulcospiridae; genus Semisulcospira; species Semisulcospira habei. Next base: position 76,567,800 of record BTPG01000001.1, on the reverse strand, counting down.
CCATTCACGTCTGTTTCTATGTTCGTAGTTCATTCTCTTTAAGACTCGTATACTTAACTCATTCAGCCCGACGGCCGTATTTCCCAAATTTTGGAGGTGTCATCTAAAGACTATGCACCAGTTGCAGGAGATGGATCGACCATGATAATTCAAGAGCAGTGCAAGATTAGCTTGGCTCCGACAGGCGCCAAACTAATCTGGCAATAACCTTGAATTATCATGGTTGACCCATCTCCTGCTGTAGTGCGTCAGGGCTGAATGGGTTAAATACAATCCATCTGTCAGTTACCCATCATTCCCGATAGCCGTAGTCTTGCAGCATGTCAGTTAAAAAACAAAACAATAAACAAAAAAAGTGTCATGCAAACCACGCAGCCATTACATCGTAGGCCTGCAAACCATTGTGCCCCGAAACACTACAGCAGGAGATGGATCGACTATGATAATTCAAGGGAAGTGCTAGATTAGCTTGGCGCCTTCAGGCGCCAAGCTAATCTGGCACTACCCTTGGATTATCATGGTCGGTCCATTTCCTGCAACTGGCACATAGTCATCTTTACGTGAACCCTCCGAAATTTGCGGCCCGGGGACTCAGATTGCTGCAGGCATTGTGATGTAAGATCTCAGACATCGCCATTGCCAAAGTTGTGAGTTGTCCTCGGTAGAATACATTACAGTTTTGGAGACAAATCGACCATGATAGTTCCAGGGTAGTGCAGGAATAGCTTGGCGCCTGGAACTATAGTTATATCATGGTCGATCAGCAAACTTTTCTAGTGTGTTTTTGCTGAATGGATTGCCCAGAACGTAGGTCAAGATAACGTATCTCCATGTGCACGTAGTTGGAAAAAAAAAGTATCATTCACGGGTTTGGGTTTTCCACGAACGTGTCAGCCGGCTGCCATGGGATTTTGGACATTTTGGTCCGTGTGTGTGTATAAGTGTGTGATTTTGGTCCTTATGATCACTGGCCATAAACCCAAAATCATAGACCAGCACACACGCTCGCTCTATCGGAACAATCTCCCCCACCCCACCACCCCTCGCCTCCCCCTCTACAGACGAACACATATACACATATACACAACTAAAGATTTTGTTCTACTCTTTTCGTGGCTTCCTGTATAGGGACGAGTTTAGGCCTCTTTTTTTTTTGTTTTTTTTTTTGTTTGTTTGTTTCTTTAAAGACAAAAGCTTCTTTGTTTCCAGTTCTGGACGTTCTACACATACATGTACAGATATACGCAACTAAAGGTTCTGCTCTCTTGTCGTGGTTTATTGTATAGTGTCGAGTTTAGACCTAAATTCATTTTTCGTTGCTTTAACGTCAAAAGCCTCTTGTTTCAAATTCTGGACCAAAGTACTACATGAATTCTACACTGACAAGGGAAGGCGCGCTAACCCATTCTCTGCAAATGACCTGTTGGGGACAGTCCAATAACTTGTGCATCAGCTCGTGCCCCCTTTAACTCATTCGAGACGTGCCGCCTATCAGGAGGCGGCACGTCTCATATGCGTTAAAGAGAGTCCAATAACTCGTGTCCAATAACTCTCGTGCGTCGCAACCCGTGGCCCACTGCCAAAGAGAGTCCAATACGGACAGAAGAACAGAAGTGATTTATCTTTTCTAATACTCGAAGATGTTATGGGTTCAATGCAATTTGTTACTCACGAAGACAGTGTCTGTTAATATGCATTCTGATACTGAATTTTTTATATATACCATTTTAGGTATTTATTGATCCCACATTGAAACTGTACAAAA
>BTPG01000001.1:76536035-76561035 GCA_036245525.1 Semisulcospira habei | reverse complement strand
GAGAGAGAGAGAGAGAGAGAGAGAGAGAGAGAGAGAGAGAGAGAGAGAGAGAGAGAACGAAACGAACGAACGAACGATGTTTATTGCTCCGGCCGACGGCCCATTGCAATGGGAGAACAGTGGGATGGGGAGGAAAAAATCGAAAATATTCGACTAGAAATGTAACACCGACATGAGGTCTCATCCAACAAGGGAAATGTCCATGTTAGGAATCGGTTATTCTATTAGCCAAAAGTCAACAACAATGCAACAAGTCGTCATCAGTCAGGCTAGGCTTCAAATGAAGCACCGGGTCAGTCAGAATCAAGAGGCGATGGAACGTATATTCTCCAACTCGATCAGCGCCCTCTCAAAACACTCTTGATAGTTACCATTAGGATCTATGGCAGTCCAGCGGTAAATGTTCTCTTACACCTTTTGTTCATAGTCACTCATCAACTTTTTTCTTTGATGAATGAAACAGGGACACACAACCTTTCTCACAGTCCAAGACCACTGTTATGTCATCACTTTTACACAACAAGTGCTCTTGCTGATTCTCTTCGTACAAAACGCATTTCTCAAATCCTGTGTTTCTCTGGTTATCGCGTAAACGTTTTTGTAAAGTTCTGTTCATGATTGATGCGACGTAATCTCTCTCTTCAAGAGTGTATGGGTCAGAGGTTGCAATCGTATCACTCGGGTCGGCTTAGGCATTGTCGACACAGTCCATTGCGCACGCTTCAGTCAGCTGTGTTGTTACGCTGGTACCAATGCATTCTGTAGGTGCATCGTCATTGGTCTCTGTCCTGTCTGTAGGTGTGTGGACATCATGGGAAACACGTGCAACCTCGTCACCTGCGGCTAGGGGAGTTGTACACGGCGTGTCGAGAGTGTGTAGCTGTTTATCTTCGCTATTTGTAGCTTGTGTGGGCGGGGTGGGCATAAACAAAGGCAATACTGGTGATAGATTGTCACTTGTCTTGTTCGAACGTTCCTGCCTCCTGGCCTCTGCTCTCATATAGTCCCGGCGATTGTGGGATGGCGGCTTCTTGCGGTAGGTTGCGGTAATGGCAGGGGACCCGTGTGCCATACCGGTCAACCTCAGAATGACAACTATCGAGTCGCCTCTACCGTCAATTTTAAAGGATGACAGCGTGTTGTCGCATAGCAGGGCGTTCAAGACAGCTTCCAAAGCTGAAGGCAGTCCTTCAACTGGCATGGCGTTGAGAACAGGCGAAAGCAGTACTTTTTGCAGGAGGTCTCAAATGGCAGCCCTGTTGCTGAGAGAGAGAGAGAGAGAGAGAGAGAGAGAGAGAGAGAGAGAGAGAGAGAGAGAGAGAGAGAGAGAGAGATGAACAATGAACATGAACTTTTATTTTACAACGGAGAGAGAGAGAGAGAGAGAGAGAGAGAGAGAGAGAGAGAGAGAGAGAGAGAGAGAGAGAGAGAGAGAGAGAGAGAGAGAGAACAATGAACATGAACTTTTATTTTACAACGGTAAAAGCATATGGTTACAAGACCAGTTTTCACAAACTTGCCGTTGCTACATCTAAACTACAGACTATCTATACACATAGTCAGAAACACTACAATGGTCTAATACTGACACAACTCATTTCGAGCAATGTACACACACACCCGCACGCACGCACAATTCACACACACACACATACAAACGCACTCACTCACATTTACACACACTCAGTCACGAACGCACGCTGGCACGCACGAGCGCGCACCGGAAAGAGAGAGAGAGAGAGAGAGGAGAGAGAGAGAGAGAGAGTAGCTTGACCTCAGACATTTCGGAATTTACACCTTAATGTTCAGTGTGTGTATGAGCGATGCGATTTTGTAAACCATGGATTCTGTCACTCTGTCATGTTTTATAGTTGTCAGTTGACAGATGGTTCTGAGAGAGAGAGAGAGAGAAAGAGAGAGAGAGAGGAGAGAGAGAGAGAGAGAGAGAGAGAGAGAGAGAGAGAGAGAGAGAGAGAGACGAACGAACGAACGAACGAACGAACGAACGAACGAACGAAACTTTATTTTCCAAGGATTGAGATATTAGGCTCGCAGGCCTTTCTTACAATCTGTCCTTGCTAAGCTACTTTAAACTGAAAAAAGGAACACCAAGCAAACAACAGAAACTAACTAATAATAAACATCACACACACGCATACACACACGCACACAGACACGCATATACATGTACTCGAGCACATGCACACTTTTGTAAATACACATACACACGCACGTGCGCACATAATTATCTAACATATAAGTAGGTATGATATTTTGTGTACTAATTAAAAACAAGTTATAAAACAGAACAAGCAATTTGGAGGCTAGATGGAGGGGGAAAAAATAGCAAAAATTTAAAAACAGGAAGCGTATTGTGTCGAGAAACAAAGAAGAAGAAAGGATCAGCATAACGTTGTCTTAGAAAGGTAATCATGTACTTTACTTTTAAACAGCGAGAGGGACGTGGTTTGTTGAATAGTGGGAGGAAGAGAATTCCATAAAAGAGCACCTGAATAAGACAGGCTAGATTTGAAAAGGTCTATACGGGGCCTTTTTATAGAGAGACTGTTCCTGGAGGTGCTGTATTTTTTTCAGTTAGCGAAAAAAGCCTAGATAAGTAAGGTGGAGCTTTCCCGTTAAGAATTTTGTGCATCAAGTACACATTTGTTTAGTGCGAGGTGCTTAACCAGAGGGAGAAGTCCGATGGCTTGCAGCTTGGCATCAGTGAATAAAGACGGATCAGGGAGGATAAGCTTAGCAGCGCGCTTGTATAATGAGTTTATCTTCTTGAAGTGATTTTCGCTGCAGCCATCCCATATTGTTGAGGCATAATCAATGTGTGGTTTAATGTAGGCATTAAAAAATAGTTTGCGCGTCTTAAGGTCAATGATCGTTTTAAGTTTGGAAAGTAGAAACAACTTTTTGGACAAATGTTTTCTTACATTAATGATAATATAGGTGGTTATGCCAGCTTAGATCATCATCTATTATTATTCCAAGCAGGCGGTGTTGACTGACCTGCTCAACTGGGGTGGATTCCAAAGAAAGGTTGAGTGATGAAGGTTTGAGCTGATGTTTCTGGCGGGTTGTGATAAGCATGCTTTTTGTTTTTGTGGGATTTACAAGCATGCGATTTTCATTACTCCACCGAGAGACTTCATGAAGACTCTCTTGAAGATTATGTGCAATTTCAGGCACAGTTTTACCAGCGGAATGTAATGTTGAGTCGTCGGCAAACATGTCACACTCAGCCTCAGTGCACGTTACATGAAACGGTAGATCGTTAACAAAAATACAAAACAGTAGTGGGCCTAAAATAGACCCCTGGGGCACTCCATACTCCACAAATTGTTCAGAAGAACATTTTCCATTGAAGTAGATTTTTTGTATTCTTTTTGAAAGATAGGAGTTCAGGAACGAAACAGCTGAGTGGCTCTTTTTGTTTAAGTAGGTGGCAAGCTTTTTCAATAAGATGGTATGATCGATAAGATCAAACGCTTTTCTTAGATCCAAGAAGACAGCACCAGCCATTTTATTATCATTTATGCTGTTGACCCACGAATTCACTATTCGTGCGAGTGCAGTGTGGCATGAATGCTTGGGACGAAAACCTGACTGGTAATGATATAATAGGGACCTTTTTTCAAGAAATTCCAGAAGATGTTTGTGAACATGCTTTTCCAGAGGCTTCGAGAGAACTGATAGAAGGGAAATGGGGCGATAGTTATTAATTTCAGAAGAATCGTTTGCTTTAGGAACAGGCACTATTTTTTATTTTTTGAAAGCTACTGGGAAGACATTTTTTGTATACATAGGTTATAAACGTATGTAAGAGGTTCCACTATGTATGGTTGCGACAGGTTAAGGATATATCCATTGATACCATCACTGCCCGAAGACGTTTTCTTTTTTAGGATGGAAATGTATTTGCCTACCTCGTGTACAGCAATATCAGGGATGACGAAAATATCATCTGAGGACAATCTTTGCTTGCAGAACTTTGTTAGCTTCTCTGGTGTGGAATATATCGACTGATTGCGATTGTGAGAACTGAGTAAGTCTTTGGGGGCTGATAGAAAGTGGTTATTAAACTCCTCAGCGGAGAGGTTTTCTGGAATGGTATTGCACTGTTTACGCTTGTTGTTGGTAAGCGTATTAAGTGCTGTCCAGATAGAGGAAGGGTTTCTGTCTTCTTCGACTGTTTTGGTTACAAACGATCTCTGCGCCTCTCTAATTAAGTACTTAACTTTATTTCGCAATCTTTTAAATTCATGAAAGTTCTTTTCTTTCTTAGCCTTAGTTCTATCATTCATTGCTTGTTTAATTTCGTCGATTATCCATGAGGGAGGCTGGCGGGATCGGACTCGCTTTCTTTTTACTGGCGCATGTTTGTTTAGCACCTCTAGGAACAGATCAAGTAAGAGAGAGACAGCCTTATCTGGGTTGGTACAATTGTACACATCATGAAACGGTGTAAGGCTAAGATCGTGCAGAAAAGCATCTTTGTTTAGTTTTTTAAAAGACCTATAGTTAATGTACACATGCTGATCCCTCTTTTGTTTAGGCATCTTGCACGACCATGTACAGGTGATGGGAAAATGATCACTGACAGCTAGTGTATGGACGCTGGTCTCTAGTACTGACTTACAGTTGTTGGTATAGATGTGATCAATGAGTGTAGCGGATGATTGGGTTATTCTAGTAGGAGCTTGGATTAGTTGCTTCAACCCAAAAAGAGTTGTTGTCGATTGCCACGTGGGATTTGTTTTCAGTAAGTCAATGTTAAAATCACCTAACAGCAGTACATCTTTGTCAGAGTCATTTACTTTATCCATCATCTGCACAAAGTCATCATACCACTCGACAGTGGACGATGGATTTCTATATCCATAACCCATTATAATTGGCGATGAGTTATTAATTTTTACTTCTAGCCATACACACTCAATCTCAGTTGACTCCAGAGAGAGAGAGAGAGAGAGAGAGAGAGAGAGAGAGAGACAGAGAGAGAGAGAGAGAGAGAGAGAGAGACAGAGACAGAGACAGAGACAGAGACAAACAGAGAGGGAGAGGGAGTAGCTTGACCTCTTATGTACACATTATTGATAGTAGCCAGCAGGTAACAGTCAGCACTTTTCGGAGGCACACTGTTAAATTACCACTTCAAAGTTTTAAGGATTTACGATAAACCTTCAGACGCTAGCCTCGAACCGATTACAGCACGACCTGTTTTGAGCGACCATCCACATGAGAGATCACCTGTTGTTAAAGACCATCATGTTTGTGGCTGTAGTCACCTAAATGATTGTCTTTAAAGAAGTAACTTTGACATGCAAGACACACATAATGCACTGATATTTCTGCAGTCTGCATATCACATGTACATTTATTTGCCTTGTAGATAGTATACAGAAATACATCGACCTACAAAAATGTTCAATACCCGTAAATCCCTTCAGTCAGCAGGGGCACTTGTAACCTATTGTAGACATAAATTGAACCTGCTCAACATTATCTGTGTCTCTTCCACATGCTGGGGGCTTGTATACACCATACATCTTGTGCAGATCTCTAGAACTTAGACTGAAGAGATTCGCAAATTGAACCACAGTGACTCAGCGAGAAGATGAAAATATTATGACACGAAGTACATTTGACCTACGAGAAATGCTCAGCGTCCCTTGGTCGTTTCGATCTCCTCTACCTCTGGGGACTCATGTACAGCTATACGACGTGTAGATCTATACACTGAAGGGGTTTGCAACTGAACTGCGTAGTGACTGAATCGAAAAAGGGGAGAAAAATACGATGACACGACTGTGACCTTCAAAAGCGGCTTATCAGTAGGGTTTAAATTGGCCGAACCAGGCCCCCGAATCTCAGTAGTGGGTGATCTGTCAACAGGTAAGGATCGTTACTTTATCGTGTGTATTTGCGCCTCTCTCGCTCCTGGAATCAAATGCGGGCGTGGATCGACAGCGATAGCTCAAGGGTACGCTTGATTGGTTTGGCGCCTCGGGGCCAAACCAGTCAGGTTTACCTTTGACCTAACATGTACGGTCCATCGGTCTCGCGACACTCATACATTTGTTCAGGGTACAAGACGTACTGACGAGCACAAGAAATGCGACACTTTTGGAATCATCGGAAACACTTCAGTCTTTTTGATGATTCCAAAAATGTCGCAAAAGAGCTTCCGATGATTCCAAAAATGTATTTTCGATGATCCCAAAAATGTTGCATTTCTTTGGCTCGTCAGTATATTAACCTTTCTATTGGTCTATGGTGCACAGTTCTCTTCCGTGCTGGTGTGCTTCTCCCAATCAACCACTTTACCTTATCGTAGGAGTATTAGCGCTAGTAATCACACATTATTATTTCGATCTATTAAAAATATGTCCGGAGCCGTTTAGTTTAGGCACTATCCGTGAACTGTCACGGCGCATTGGCCGTCTTTAAATACATGTCGTTGTACGTAAGCGTTCAACCCTTGTCCTGTCAGTAGCGGTTACCGCTACGGCGACAGCCAACTCGTTAAGCTGCCGATGTTAACCCTTTGGGTGTCGGTAGCGGTTTTCGGCGCGATGATTCCTATGGGAATCATCGCGACGAAAACCGCTACCGACACCCGAACGGTTAAAATGGGAACCGGCCGTTGGCTCTGGATCGAGAGGGGTAATCACTTGATCGCAAGCCTATGTGGCCAGCTGTGTGTGTGTGTACCTTTACCGCTCAGCTGTTTTTCTCGACGATAACCTAATCATTGCGGCAATATGACGCGTACTGCTTCATCGGTTCAGTAAAGTCGATTAACAGTCGGTCATGTCAGTTTAATCAGCGCAGACATGTGTTGCATGATGTCAACACTGACACTGGGGCTCATGATGGTTTATGTCTCTTGAGTCCTATTTTCTTAATGTCTATTATTATGTCCATTTAGTCTGTGTTCTTCTCGCGTGATCTTTGGCAGCGAAGGGGTTAAGCGCCCATGCTACACCGATCAACTCATTTTTGCAGGATTACGTCACACAGCTCATTATGTAAAACGATGTCGGACGGAAGTATCTAATCACTGCAATGTGACGAAAGCGCAACAGCGGGCAACGTGTCCGTTCTAAAAATAGTGATAACGAATAAACACGTGGAGCTTGTGTCGTGGCTAACGGGCTGCACGTACAATCAGAAAATAAAGTAAATGCTAAAGTCGCACTCTATGGATTAACTTTACGAGATTTTCACAGTCGCAGTTGACTGCCTTGCAAAACACTATAAACTAACGGGCCTGGTGAAAATTCAGAAAGTAAGATTATGACTCTGAAGACTCTTAAAGGATGCTCTAATACTCTCAGTGTGTCCGTTATTTTGTCGATGAATACGAGGTTTGTTTTTGTTTCGATAGATTGCCAAAAGCATTTGCCAGAAAGAAACGTTTGTGTCGAGTCAGACGACAGAGTATGCCGTAAGTCTCGATAAGTTCATGTTTTAGTGGCACTTTTAATAGCGAGGCCTGATTTTTTCAACTTCATTGCGGGGACATAATACACACTCACATATCTACAAGAGATATAGAACTTCATGAGCCCCCGCGTATGCGGGGGCTCATGAGGATCTATACCTCTTGCAGCTTCTGTCATATCTGCGTCCCTGACATCAACGTTTATTGAGCTTTTGGTCCGCATAGATTGACCGCGTGTCCACTGGCAATGAAATTGTTAAAATCCTACTTTTTTTGGTTTCAAAATGATGAGATGAAGTCTTGCACTGTTTCAGGTGGCGGTCATGTTTAGGTTCCTTCTCGTGGCTGCCTTTGTGGCGGCCTCCACGGCTACAAAGTAAGTCACTACTGTGTATGTCCGTCTGTCTGTCTGTCTGTCTTTCAGATTCAGAGGCCTACTACCCCCGTAACTGTTCAAAAATACACTTCTGTAACACTTACGAAACGCTACATAGAGGTCTAGCTAAGGTTCATTTAAACACAGGACAATCCAGTTCAGCACACTTCTTAATATCGTAACCTGACAATGACTCCACTCCTTTCTAGAAATACAACACTATCAGTTGGAGAAACAGATAAAATTAGACTGACACGCTAACGGCAGCGCAGAATAAATAAATGCGATTACTTATGTGATTTTGCTGCGTGTTCAGACTGCTGTTAAAGTTTATTAGGTGTGCCGACAAGGCATGACAGACACAACGGGTGCTGAAATGTGTCTTCAGATTTATACGTAATGCTACTTTAGGGTCACTATATTGTCCAAACAGGCTGCCCGTCAACGGAAGATTCCTCGTATTTCAAGATTGAAGATTCAATTAGTTTATTAATCCCATAATGTGAAAATAAAGTGCCTTGTCTCAGTGTGGCATACATTAAAACGTATAAACATATAAGTAGCATATATCCACACATAAAATCACAGCTTACAAGTCATATTTATTGTCGTATAAATCACATATATTATCACTGTCTATTTCACTCTTAATCTTTGACGGACAAATTGTGACCGTGTAGCGGGAAAAAATAGAGAAAACAAAACTTAACCTATTCAGCCCTGACGCACTACAGCAGGAGATGGGTCGACCATGATAATTCAAGGGCAGTGCCAGATTAGCTTGACGCCTATCGGCGCCAAGCTAATCTGGCACTGCCCTTGAATTATCATGGTCGATCCATCTCCTGCAACTGGCGCATAGTCGTTAGATGACGCCTCCAATATTTGGGAAATACGTGCGTCGGGCTGAATGGGTCAAGGCCGTCCGACGTTGGGACGGACAAATCTTGAGAAACAGGTTGGTTGGTTAGTTCGGGTTTAACGTCCACAGCACCGAGGTGATCGTGGACGGCCCTGACGGGCGGGTTATGGGGGACAGGGAAATCTATTGCCTATGGAGTACGACCTGAACACTGATCAACTCAGGCGCACTCCAACTGTGCCACTTTGGTTTACCAGGACCTTTCAACGGACATGCTATTGAACAAATCCGTCCCCCCCCCCCCCCCCCCCCTTGGATTGTGAGTCCAGCTGCCGGGACGGGATCCGAACCCACGACCCGGCGATTCCCTTCGCTCTCATGCTCCGACGTTTAACCGCCTGAGCTATTTCGGACTGTGTTTGAGGAACACAGAGCGCCCAGCTACTTATCCCAGCTGTGTTTCCAGTACACGACGGGCAGCAGAGCGCGCCTTGCTGTCCGTCCCGATGGTGGACAATTTTAATTCATAACACAAAGCCTGCCAAAGATAGGGACCCAAGACACACTGATTTTTTTTTAACCCTTTCGCTGTCGGTAGCGGTTTTTGTCGCGATGATTCTGACAGGAATCATCGCGACAAAACCGCTACCGACAGCCACGGGGTTAACACATTTCTTGTTCTTTCCTCCTCCACCGCGCCCCTTCTTTGTGATTCTTTATCTGGAGATTGTGCTGCGGTACATGACCCTCTGTCCACCTCAAGAACACGTCGAGATAAGCAATTGTCTTGTGCCACCTGCTGTTTTCCCTGCTGGCTTTCAGACGTAGAGTCCATCTGAAAACAGTGACCTGTCTATAAATATAGAACTGTCCTAATAAAAGGACTGGTTGTATCGACCGCACAAAATTATTCTTACAATGTTTGAGTATGGTGATCAATTCATGATATTGCGGATGGTGATGATAATAAGATTTATTGGTGATTCATGCATAATATTTTTTTTTAAATAATATAAAAATGATAATAATATAATGGTATAGTAATGATTATGATTATGATGAAACAACAATAATAATAATAATAATAATAATAACAATAACAATAATAATAACGATAATACACAGACAGCACCACTATAAACAACAACAATACTTCAACTCCTACAACTAGTACTACGACTACCACTATTACTACTACTATTACTATGACACTGGCCATGCACGATCAAAATCAGCAGTGTTTGTCGAGCCTCATTCCTGGAGCTCAGACGCATTGCATCTATCCGGCCTTATCTCTCTGAACGCGCTTCGGCTAGACTAGTCACTGCGCTGGTAACTTCCCGCCTTGACTATTGTAATTCCATCTATTCAGGTCTGCCCATGGAACAGGTATGTCGGTTGCAAAGGGTTCAGAACAGCGCTGCACGGCTTGTTCTAAAAAAGCGTAAACGCGACCACGTGACACCCATGCTTAAAGAACTCCACTAGCTGCCGGTAAAGTTTCGATGCCAGTACAATATGGCAACTCTGGCATACCGTCACTTCGACGGGACTCTACCGGCTTACCTTTCTGCTTCACTCTGCACATACCAGCCTTCACGTTCTCTGCGGTCCTCCAGTGAGAAACGTTTGAAGGCTCCGAAGCGTAACTTGAAAACTGTTGGTGAACGCTCATTCAGCTTCATTGCACCTTCAGTTTGGAACTCGCTGCCTGTCAGTCTTCGAAATCTCTCTACTCTCCCTCAGTTTAAGGCTCAGTTGAAAACTCACTTCTTCCAGCTTGCTTTTCCTCTGTCGTAGATCCGTGGTCCTGTTGTATTTATTTGTAATGTTATTGTATTCGTCTATGTCATGTTTGACTGCGTGTGTTAGCGCAATGATTTTTTGCCACAAAAAGATTTTGCGCGCTGTACAAGAACCATTCATTATTATTATTACTACTACTATTACTACTACTATTACTACTACTATTACTACTACTACTACTATTACTTAACTACTACTACTATAGACCGTAAGGTCAAAAATCGCAGGCCAGCACACACGCACTTTCTTTATGTCCATCTTGCATTCCGGTCATAAATTGTAAACCTGTGACTGCCGACAAAACAAAATAAAAGCAATCCAACTGCAAGAGACATATATCCTTATGAGCCCCCGCAGTTGCGGGTGCTCATGAGGATCTATGTCTCTTGCTGACACGAATTTGTATCCATGTTCTTTGGACGGCTGCGCCTCTTTGAAGTTGAATTAACACAAAATTCTAGAAACGCCATCTGCGTCCACTGGCAGTGAAGGTGTTAATGCACGTATTATCGCGTGCTTGTCGGTGATTTACTAATACTCAAAGACATTCCCGACAAAGAAGAAACACGCTGCGAAAGGAATAAGTACACTACAAGAAATTCCCAACAAAGAAAGAAACGCGCTTAGAAGAGGACAAGTACAACACAAACTGTGTCGCACTTGTCCTTTCTAAGCGTGTTTCTTTGTCGGGATTTTCTTTGCATTTCACACGATCGTGTGCCCAGTCACTTTCTTTGGTCTGGATTTACTAATGTCCATTTCGTGACCGTGACAGCTCATATGTGGTGCTGGCCCCTTCCAAGCTGCGGCCTGGCATGGACTACAGCGTCAGCGTCAACGTTCTGCAGGCCACTGGTGACGTCAGCGTGACAGCTGCCGTCATGCGCACGACCGACAATACCCAGGTGTCTACGGGCACCGCCACCATCTCTAAAGGTACAGAAGTTGACTAGACAGTAGTGTGCCAGTTTGTACATTTTATTTATTATTTTTGTCTTGTTTTGTGTGACAACGGACCTGATTGTTTAGTTTCTCTAACGCGCAGTCTGCTTTATGAAAATGACGAGTGAACGATTACACTTAAATTCTCACTGCGTAACCCTTTGGCTGCTGCTTACGATACCGCTCGGTGAAAAGGACTTCTCCGCCGAGGGTCGTCGTCAGTAGCAGTTAATGGGTTAACCGAGTTTTCAATGGGGATCCTGAAGAACATAGATTTTACTATTACAGCAGTCTTAATCCAACGCATATTCCCACGGCATCTGCCAGCATTGTTCTGGCTAAGAAACCTTAACCCTTTGGCTGTCGGTAGCGCTTTTTGTCGCGATGATTCCTGCAGGAATCATCGCGGCAAAAAGCGCTTCCGACAGCCAAAGGGTTAACGTATGATAACCACAGTAGGCGCAGAGACGCATAATTCTTGCGTGATTCATGCTGTTTTGTTGACTGACATCCCCCCCCCCCTACCCCCCACCCCAAAACCCCCTGTTTTAAATATTTCAAACAATATGTTTCACATATTCATGGAGACGTGTTGGGTTAACGAATCCGTTTTATTCTTTCTCTAGGCCACCCCGGAACCATTGACCTGCAGGTAAATCTTACTTTTTTAACCCCTTCATTGCCAGTGATCATGAATTTCGCGTCCGAAACGACTGCACGCTGACCGACATTCGCTTGAAGAATACAGATGTAAATGAGACAAAAATGGGCAGGAAGAATTTAGGCCTAGAGACTGCGGTGGCTCATGAGGATTTATGTCTCTTGCAGCTGGGAATCGTTCACCTTGCGCAGACAAGGGGTTAATTTTGTCTTACTTGGCCTGCTGACTGTGCAAAGCCATACAATCTCTATATAGAAAATCCCCAGCAAGGAGAAGATTTCGCTTAGAAAGGACAATATCAACGCGGTTGTAATAAATTGTGTTATAGCTGCCTTTTCTAAGCGTGTTTCTTTTTTTCTTTATTTTTTTTAAAGGATTTTCTCTGCTACTTGTGCGTATGTTGGGTGTTGGTGATAATAGCTACTTGTTCATTTTGTAAAGAACACTGAAATCACCTGTTAGGCTGGTGAAGTCGGCGTACTCCCAGCATTGGCGTTGGATGGGTGTTTTTCATCATACTGACTGTCACCCACTGTGTATGGACTCTGGCCCCAGTAAGCAAAAGGTCCTCGGGCCGAAATCGGCCGCAGTGGACCCGAGCACGGCCGTGCGCGGGTCCACAGCGGCCGATTTCGGAGCGACGGTCTTTCGCCTAATGGCGCAGTCCTCTTTCGCAATAGAACGTTCACAGCTGAAATAACTTTATTTTTGACTTCAGATCCCGGCTGACCTCAAGACCGGGTCCTACGAGCTGCACGTGGCGGGCTCTGGCGGCCTTGCCTTCAAAAACCAGACGCGTGTGACCTTTAGCGCTAAGGCCATGTCGATGTACGTGCAGACTGACAAGGCCATGTACAAGCCGGGGCAAATAGGTACAGACATCACCGTCATGTTTTTTCCTGACTTTTAACCCCTTGGCTGCTGCGATACCGCTAGAGCCGAGCTGTATCATCGACAGCAGTTAAGATGTTAATGTCGCAACAAACAACAACAAAAAAACTTTGCAAAGGTCAGTCTTATAAGTTGCTGCTGTCTTGACTTAGAGCAACATCCAGACCAAAAATGTGACTGCCAAGCTTGTGAAATGCAGAGAAGAACCCCACGGAGAGAGAAATACGCTTAGAAATGATAGTTACAACACAAATTGTGTTGTAACTGTCATTTCTAAACGTGTGTTTTTTTAGAAAGAAACACGCTTAGAAATGATAGTTACAACACAAATTGTGTTGTAACTGTCATTTCTAAGCATGTTTCTTTCTCCGTCGGGCTCTTATCTTGTTTAGAACGTCGCGGACTGTCGTACGAACATACAAATTGTGTGGATGTTCGTTGCAGTGAATTTCAGAGTGTTGGGCGTGTACCCGGACCTCAAGGTCTACACTGGCCAGATGGATGTGGAGATCTACGTGAGTTTCACTTTATGATTTTTGTATGAAAGTATACGGTGTTCAGTATACACGTCGTGTTTGACCAGATTGTGCTATCCACAGCAGGACTTGAATTATGTCGTCAGTAGCAGACAAAGTTGACTAGCTTCTGACGATAGCGTTCGGCGAAAAAGACGCGTAGTTACGCGTCTTTTCCGCCGAACGCTATCGTCAATAGAGGTAGAGTGGTTTTACCTTGCGGTGTCGGTAGCGGCTTACAGGAATCATCGCGACTAAAACCGCTACCGACACCAAAAGGGTTAAAACCATGCTAACTGTGTGGATCTAACGTGTTGCAAGCAATACCGGCAACACGACGAGAATTTGTGGAGAAAGAAAGCACATGCGATGTTTTCGTCACACGTCATCGTATTCATATAATGATGGACGAATCGTCTGAATGTATCCAGGACCCGAACTCCAACAAGATCAAGCAGTGGATCGGAGTGACGGGAGACGAGGGTGTCTTCACGCAGACCCTGCCTCTCTCCACGCAGCCCGTACAGGGAGACTGGAAGATCAAGGTCACCGCGGGGGTAAGTAAGCCGTCAATCCTGTGCCTCTTCTCTCGTTTGTCAACGGGGTCACGCGCTTCCTTCAGGGGGGAGACTTGTTAGCTTCAGGTGGTTTGCGTGCCTTTAGACTCTGGTCCGAAAGGTCGTGGGTTGGAGTCCAGGAGGAAAGAGGGGGCGGGTGGGTGTGTGGGGGGCGGGGGGGGGGGGGAGGAGGACAATGTTTGTTCAGACCCTTACCAGTGCCTCTTTCTTTGAAATCGACACCAATGTGGCAAAGGACGTTAAGACCCAAACTTGTAACGTTTTGTTTTGCACTTGCTTCAGACTACTTAGCCCTCACTGAGACAGGAGTGGGATCGACCGTGGTAGTTCAAGGGTGGTGCCAGAATAGCTTGGCGCCTACAGGCGCCAAGCTATTCTGGCACCACCCTTGAACTGCATTTGCCAACCCGTCTGCTGACTTCGTGTACACTCTTCAGGGGACAACTCTGAAATGGTATATTTGGGGGGGGAATTGTGACTATTCACCTCAGTCTTCAGAGTGTTTAAAGTGCGGTGGCCTGCAAGTTTGAACTTTACAGCTTTGGGGCGAGAAATCCAAAATCATAGACCAGCACACGTAGACAGCATGATACATCATTCTGTTTATCAGGCGATCATAGGGACAAACGTAAGTCGTCAACGATTAATTGCAACAACAAAAAAGTGGTCATAACTCGCCGCTTCAATGACACTGTCACTATCCCACAATAACTTGACAGCGTATTGCATGCTGAGTGCACTGACTTAACTCATTCAAGGCGCCCCGCATCCACGCTGCGGAAGTGTCGTATAGCGTTGCGCTATACGACACTTTCGCAGCTATTGATGCGGGGAGCGTTAAATGAGTTAATGTGTGCATCGTATTTTTATTGTCCAGGGTGCCACCGAGGAAAAGCCCTTCACCGTTGCCGAATATGGTAAGTATTTTCACGAATCGGAGAAATATACAGGCACCACACTGAACATACTTTTTACAATTTTAAACAATGAGCCTCGGAGGTGGTTCAAGCCAGCTGAACATTGACCTGCGCGAAATGCATATATTCCAAGTGCGGAATGATTCTGCAAGTGTGTGCTTGTCGTAAAACGTTTGAGGATAAAACCAAAACTTATTTATTTATGTATGACCTTTTTCTTCTTTTCTTTTTTTTTTTTTGTTTTTTTTTTGGTGTGGGCGGGGGGAGGGGGGGGTGGCACAGTTAAAACAATTATTTGATGTTTGTACAAATCCATTTTAACGCTAACTGTACAAATTGAATATTACTGACCACAAAAGCTTTAGGACAGTGCCTGATTAGCTTCGGACTTGGAAAGTCGCCAAAGCTAAGCTGTCACTACCCTGAAAGTTAAGCTTTCATGGTCGCTCAGCCTCAAGCAACTGTTTCGTGGTCTTAACAGCCTACGGTGACAAAACCGATCTGAAACGAACAACTGAAACTCAATGTTCCGTGTGTGAAGATGATAGGCCCGCTGATGAACAGTCGACAGAAAATTTCATCCAGTGAAATAAAATTTGTGCTTGTATGTGACTTTGGACCTTACGGCTTAAAACCGTAAGGTCCAAAAATCACAGACCAGCACAAATTTTTTTTTTCCGTACTTGCGCATTTACCTGTCTATACGCGGTTATTTATAGTGCACATACCAAAGGGAATTACACAGCGCAGGACAAAACAAACGGGTAGATCGCCAGCCCACACAAGAAAAAAAAAAACGTATCTTAACTTAAGGGATGTATATGATTGTCTTGTTTTTTACCTGCGTATATTGCCCGTTTTTTTTAGCAAAGCTTGCCTAGTGTTTTTTGCAGATAACTTTTGAACGCAGATGCCCTATAAATATACACAGCCCCTAAAAGTCCGTTTAACTCATTCAGCCCGACGCACGTATTTGCCAAATTTTGGAGGCGTCATCTAACGACTATGCACCTGTTGCAGGAGATGGATCGACCATGATATTTCAAGGGTAGTGCCAGATTAGCTTGGCGCCTATCGGCACCAAGCTAATTTGGCACTACCCTTGAATTATCATGGTCGACCCATCTCCTGCTGTAGTGCGTCAGGGCTGAATGGGTTAAACAAGGCTTGCCTGGTGGGTTTTTTGTGTTTGTTTTTTTTCCCCAATTAACTTTTGAATAAGACATATTTCAGGACAACGCTAAGAAGAAAAGATGATTACCAACGTTGGTATTAATTTATTTTTTTTATTTTTCTTTAGTCTTGACAACAATGATTTAGCCGCTCACCTCTGGAAATTTTAGACATGACCTATTTAACCTAAACTATACCCGCTCAGCATCACTGACATAATTATTTATTCACGCTCGTCATGTTGAATGTTCAATTTCTTTTTCTTGCAAGACGTCTGATCCGCGCATAACTTGTCACAGTTTCAGCGTCAGTGATGCAGGTCAGTAGTCACTGAGGCCTGAACAGGGTATATATACTGACTTACATTAAAAACGCGAAAAGTGTATGTAAGTGTACCCGCAAACAAAGAGCTACCCTGACAGCAAAACAAGAACATTTCTTCTTCTTCTTCTTCTCGAACGCCGTCACACTTGGAGTTCGGCTCTCAAAATGAAATCTGTGGTCTTCTGTAGCGATTCCACAGGCCCGTACAGTTTCTCTTGTAGGGTGGCGGGCTTCGGCCACATTTTATTTGTTGCTTACTTCAGATGTTCAGCCTACTGTCTGAGCTACACACAAAAATTGGATGAGTTATCGCCCATGGCTACCTTGGAGGACACAGGGTTTCATTACTGGTGAAAATAAGCAAAACTGGACACACTCTGTGAAGCAAGTTTTATGTGATATGTTTTAACACACAAGTTGTGTGGATTGCGTATGATGTTATTAACTGCCTCAAATGAAACTTGACTCGAAAAATTCATTAGAGAACCAGAACTTCCGGTGCACATCATTTTCTTAATAAATCTTATTTGATTTAATGTGAATTACTTTCAAACCATTTGTTATGCTCCTGTGACTGATCCAGAGATAAAGAACACACCAATATCCATTTGATGAGGTAAATATGGCCGCTAACCTAAAAATAAAGAACTTTTTGATTTTCATGTTTGTAGGTCATGTTGATTATTTAGGTGCCTTTGACAAACGAAAAGTAGGTCAAGACCAAACAGGCCTGATTTTCATGCTCACGGGCCTTAGTGACACTGCACATTGGTTGGCTTTCAGCTCTGTCCTCTGCAGATGCTCCCCATTTCACTTTCAATATCCTGTGATGGTAGTGTCACTTTTGTTGATCAGTTTTATGTAGGTCATATCCATGATCTCCCGATGGTAGTGCTAAGCCGTTGGATTTATAGCCAACTAAATTTTAAATCAAATTAGGACCAGGTTTGGTGATTACTTCTTGTTCTTAGCGTTGTCCTGAAATATGTCTTGTTCAAAAGTTAATTAAAAAAAAATAAAAATAAATAAAAACACTAGGCAAGCCTTGTTCAAAAGGACTGTTTGGGGGCTGTGCGTATTTATAAGCCATATCAATGATTAATTTCAGTGTTGCCCAAGTTCGAAGTCACAGTAGAGCTGCCTTCCTACGCACTAGAAAACTCTGATAGCGTGCTGGTGACCGTGACTGCCAAGTAAGTTACAACATTCGCAGTCTACTCTCAAAGTTTATTCTTCAGCTCTGTGATGTAGGCTAACCTGTGACGGGACAATTACCTCAGCTATACACTTTGAGTTGATTTTGAAACACTCTCTATGCTTAGTAACCCTTTCATTGCCACTGGACGCATATTTAGCTTCAGAAATATGTGTTCATTGAACGACCAAACCGTTCTCTCCCCTGACAGTGCTTTTTCCTAATCACTTGGTGGTTTCATCCAGGAAC
Source organism: Semisulcospira habei (assembly GCA_036245525.1). Classification (NCBI taxonomy): domain Eukaryota; kingdom Metazoa; phylum Mollusca; class Gastropoda; family Semisulcospiridae; genus Semisulcospira; species Semisulcospira habei. The sequence goes on along the minus strand of BTPG01000001.1, from coordinate 76,543,090 downwards.
GGATTAAAAAAAAATGTTCGCTCTACAAGAGGCATAGATCCTCGTGAGCCCCCATAGTCGCGGGGGCCCATGAGGATCTATGGCTCTTGCGGTTGAACTGTGTTCATATTTTCTCGGCAGAGGAGGGGTTAAAGAAATTGTATGTCCGGAAGAGGAAAAAATCCCTGTAAACCGTCTTCAGTTAAATCCGTGCTCTAGTTTATCGGTTGAAGTGCTGAATAGCCATGGTTCGGGAATCAGCAGTAGGTCAAAAGTGGACGTCGTTTCGATGGAAAGAGTGGGTTAAAATAAAAACCCTGACAAACATTCATTTTTGTCCGGGGCTATTAACCCCTTCCGTGCCAACGGACGGACGTTTTGTTTCTGAAATCTGTGTTCACTGAACGACCAAAAGCCACAACCGTCCAAAGAGCATAGACACAAAGTGGTCTCAGCAAGAGGCATAGATCCTCATGAGCCCCCGCAGTCGGGGGGGCTCATGAGGATCTATGCCTCTTGCGGTTAGATCGCGTTCACTTTCTCTCGGCAATGAAGGGGTTAATCCGCTGTTTCCGTCAGAAGACGCTTAGTTTTTTACCTACGGAAATCGTGTGTTACCTAACTGCCACGGACGGTTTTGATATTAGGTTTATATTTGTTTTCAAGGTACACGTACGGAGAGCCGGTAGCCGGGCCCGTGGTGGTGGAGGCTGAGATGACAAACTACTACCTCCTCAGCGGTACCCCTAAAGTCCAACACACAGCCACGGTAAGTCACATACCACCACCACCACCATCACTCCCCCCCCCCCACCCACCCACCTCCAAAATTAACTAAATAATTAAATTGTTAAATCGTTAAATAAATAAATAAATAAATGAAAATGACAATCAAAAGTAAATTCATTCATTTGTTCGTTCGTTTGTTCGTTCGTTTGTTCGTTCGTTCGTTCGTTCGTTCTTTCAGCTGGGGGAAAAACGTTCAGTGATATTTTACTATTCTGTGTGATCTGCAATAGCACAGTGAGTACATGCATTGTCACCAGAAATACATTTCTAGTCGAATCCAGAGATGTGCATAGTTTCGATTACTTTGGCTACTTTCAGAACGTACCTGTCACTCGACAAAGACACCCGCGCATTCAACTTTCCTTCGCACTAAAGCCGAAACAGTTATGAGCATGAATCTTTTAAATATAAATTAATGAAATATGAATTAATGAATTGTGTTCAGGCGCACACAAAAAAAAATCGCCATGGCCATAATTTTGTGCACAGTGTTTAATGACGTCATCAATTTCTGTGTACCTACAGCTGGACAAGGCAGGACGCGCGCAGCTGACGTTCCCAGTGTCTGAGCTGAAGCAGCAGTACAGCAACAACCTGAACGGACACACCCTGAACTTCACAGCCAACGTAACAGAGGCCCTGACCGGCATCACACGCAGTGGCGCTTCCACAGTTCAATTCTACAAGTAGGGCCTACAGATTAACAAGAGTGCAAGAGGTATATATCCTCATGAGCCCCCGCGGGGGCTCATGAGGATCTATGCCTCTTGCTGAAACTATGAACCACTTTGTATCGTTCCTTGGATAGCTGGGGCTTTGATCTAACAAAGGTTTTCACAAACACAATCAACGTCCAATGGCCGGCTGGGAAAAGGTTAACATTTGTCTTTCCTTCGTCTTCGTGCTTGAGTGGCCGAGGAATAAAACAGTACTTAAGCCACTTTACCCCACGGCCGCATTTCCCATAATTTAGAGGTGTTACCTAACAACTATATACCAGTTGCTTGAGATGGATCGAACATGATAATTCCAGGGTAGTGCCTTCAGGCTCCAAGCTAATCTGGCACTACCCATGAATTATCATGGTCAATCCATCTCCTGCTGTAAGGCGTCGGGGCTAAATGGGTTAATAAATGACGGGCATGCGATGAGACACGCGCAGAAAAATGAACAAATAGTTAGGTCCCCTTAGCGTTCATTTTCCTCTCTGGTACATGACTCATTCTAAACGTGTTGTGTTCGGATATGCAGCATAAAGCCGCATATCCGAATGCAACACGTGTCGAATTGTGAAGTGCCCAACCCATTAGAAAAGACTGTAAGACGGGACAGCGTATGTGTGACGTACAGTGTAATACAAGACTGCGTTTGTGACGTACAATATAACACAAGACTAGTATGTGACGTACAACGTGACCCAAGACTGTGTACGTGACGTACAGTGTAATACAAGACTGCGTATGTGACGTACAATATAACACAAGACTGAGTATGTGACGCAAAACGTGATACGAGACTGCGTATGTGACGTACAGTGTAACACGAGACTGCCTATGTGACGTACACTGTAACACGAGGCTGCGTATTTGGCGTACAGTATTACACAAGACCGTGTTTTTGTCATTCGCGCGTATGTGACGTACAGTGTAACAAATGACCCTTTATTTGACGCACATCGTTACACAAGACCGCGTACGTGAAATACAGTATAACAACACCGTGTACCTGACGTACTGTGCAAGACAAGGGATTGTAATTGTTTGTCCAGCTGTAGGTTATTTCCCTTGGTACGAATATTTTATGAGGATTTTTTTTTTTCTTTTGTCAGCCAAGGCGTGAAGCTGGAGTTTCTGACCTCCAACCCCACCACCTTCAAGCCCGGTCTAGACTACATCGCCTACGTAAGTACACTACAGTGGAACATGTTTAACTCATTCAGCCCGACGGCCGTATTTCCCAAATTTTGGAGGTGTCACTTATGACTATGTACCGGTTGCAGGAGATGGATCGACCATGATAATTCAAGGGCAGTGCCAGATTAGCTTGGCGCCGATAGGCGCCAAGCTAATCTGGCACTACCCTTGAATTATCATGGTCGACCCATCTCCTGCTGTAGTGCGTCAGGGTTGAATGGGTTAAAAGCAATCACTTTTTTGCTCAAGGAAAAAGGTCCAAGTCCTTTCCATCCTGATAAACTATTCAATGAAATAAATTTGACTATGTCATTTCAAGGGTAGAGCCAGAATAGCTTGGCGCCTAGAGGCGTCAGGCTATGCTGGCACAACCCTTGAACTTAAATGATTGATCTGTCTTCTAATCTGTAATGTAATAATCTTCATGTTTCAAATTTGAAACATTTCAGCTTCAGCCTCAGGATGTAATGGGTTATAGGACAGGTGCTCTCTCTCTCTCTCTCTCTCTCTCTCTCTCTCTCTCTCTCTCTCCTCTCTCTCTCCTCTCTCCTCTCTCCTCTCTCTCTCTCTCTCTCTCTCTCTCTCTCTCTCTCTCTCTCTCTCTCTCTCTCTCTCTCCTCTCTTTCTTGGAGGTCAAAAAGTGTCACATGACATTAAAGACCATCATTTATGTGACAAATGATGGTCTTTAATGAAGGTGTTCTCTCAAGGATGGTCGCTCAGAACAGGGTTTGCTGTACCAGTTAATTCGTTCACTACTGAAATATCCGATTTATTATGTCAATTTGGCACCATTGTTAATAACCGTTTCTTACACTCTATTCTGGTGTTTATAACCACAAATAAGTAGAAAATAACAAAGAGACGTCGTGATATCGTTCTTTCAACGCACTGCGTGCTTTACACAGTAACAGTTGATTTGTCAAAATATGACATTCGTCTATGTCTCCTGTTGGAAAGCTGATGGTATCTCTGCCTGGCCAGCATGAGCCTTTAGCGGTGACAGGCAGCGACAACAAAAGTTCCGAACGTTCCTTTTCATAATGCATTGTTTTCTTAATTAACCTCTCTCTGTGTGTTTCCAGACGCCTGTATTGTGAACATTACCGACGCGTGCATGCGCAAAGTGGTCTGTGATTTTGGACATTACGGCTTCAAGCCGTAAGGTCCAAAATCGTAGGCCAGTACATATTTTATGATAATGATCGCATATTTTCTGACAATGAGCACCACGCTATTTTTTTTTTAAACTTCCGTTCACAGCTGAAGGTCTCCCAACCTGACGGTCTGCCTGTTGCTGTGACGGCCAACCACAAGGTGACGGTGACTACCTCCGTGACGGCCCAGCTAGTGGAGTCGACCACCCCGTACCAGTACTACATGCCTCGCACCATGAACTTTGACCTCGCGCCCCAGACCCTGAACCTCCCGGACAACGGCCTCGTGGCCATCCAGCTGACCGTCCCGGACAACGCCACCAGTCTCAACGTTCATGTGAGTATATCGGGTGTTTCTTTCCAGCTGCAGATTCTGTACTTTTTTATCTTGGATCTTGGTTCTTGCTTTAAATGGTACTCCAGAACCACAGCATCACCAGATCGACCAGATGTGTTCTGCGCACGGTGGCAAATTCGATTTACACTATAGAATGTTGTTAAACACGTTTAACCCATTTAGTCACGGCGTACTACAGCAGGAGATAAAATCGGCCAAGCTAATCTGGGCACAACCCTGGAATTATCATGGTCGAGCCATCTCTTGAAACTGGTACATAATTGTGAAGTGACATCTTCAAAACATCTCCAAAATCTCTTGAAACTGGTACATAATTCTTAAGTGGCACCTACAAAATTTGGGAATTGCGGCCTTGAGGTTGAATAGGTTAATCCATATCATACTGAGGCTAAAGGCTTTACATTTGTGCACTGCCATACGCAAGCTGTATTATAGTACTTACAGATAAGGATATAGACCAATGGCTTTAGTTCAAGGGTGGTGCCAGAATAGCTTGGCGCCTAGATGCGCCAAGCTCTTCTGGCACTACCCTTGAACTATTTTAGTCAAACGTATTTCACTCACTGGTGTATTCCGATGATACGGGTTAAGTCATAGTATCAGATGCTTGAGAAATGTGAAACATGATTCTGGTGTCTGTTGTCGCAGGCTACATTTGATGGCGTCAGCGCCTACAGCACAATCGCCAAGAGCTACTCGCCCAGCGACAACTACATGCAGCTCTTCCTCCGATCCAACAACCGACTGACGGTCAGTGTAGACAAACAAACAAACAAACAAACAAACAAACAAAACTAACGAAGACACTAGTTCAACCAATCATCCATTCACGTACCCAAACAGCCACAGAACAAGTTTCAAAAGCCACACCAAGAAGGTGACTGCCAAGCGTGTAAAATGCAGAGAATAACCCAACGGAGAAAGAAACACGCTTAGAAAAGACAGTTACAACACATTACAATTGTGTTGTAACTGTCTTTTCTAAGCGCGTTTCTTTCTCCGTTGGGTTCTTCTCCACAAAGTGCAAAGCTGCGCCAAAACTTGCAAACAAACAAACATACAGCTAGACAGTAAACCACCCAGAGAGCAAGACATCCAAGAGGGAAAAACACGCACACAAATAACGTAACGAACGAACGAAAACAAATAAAATAAACAAACAAATAAATCACCAAAAATGGTCCAGCGACTAACCCATAAACCTTTTAAAAAATTCTTAACTCATTCAGCCCTGACGCACTACAGCAGGAGACGGGTCGACCATGATAATTCAAGGGTAGTGCCAGATTAGCTTGGCGCCTGTCGGCGCCAAGCTAATCTGGCACTGCCCTTGAATTATCATGGTCGATCCATCTCCTGCAACTGGTGCATAGTCGTTAAATGATGCCTCCAAAATTAGGGATATACGGCCGTCGGAATGAGAAAACATTATGTTAGTACAAGTAGTTAATCATCACAAATATTGCGTTCCATTGTACAATGTCTGTCTTAAAATACAGTGTGTCGTTAATACTCACCTCGCTTACTGCGAAAGATAAGCAGTACGTTATATTCTTGTCTGTGTGTTCATTTGAAAAGGGGTTCAGCTCAAACATTTCATAAGTTTGTTCGAATTGTCCCTTCTAAGCGTGTTTCTTTATTTGGTGGGATTATCGCAACACTAATTCGCCGTCTTGCGCTATGGTGTTTCAGCCAGGTCAGCAGATGCAGTTTGAGGTCAAGGCCACGGAAGCGATGAACGAGCTCGTCTATCAGGTAACCTTCCATCATAACCAGTTTTGCCTGTTGAAGGCTAAAAAGGCAGCATGTCTATTTTTGTGAAAAGCGATATGTTCATTATTCATGTATTGAAATGAAAACGTTGTTTTTACAAGAATGGATTAAATGCCTTTTCCCCTCGGACGGCAGCAGCGCCTTTACATCTGTTGGTGGTGTGTTGATATATACAAACTGTGTACAAGTTGTGAGAGATTTGTCGATCATTTTTGGTTCAAAGGGTAGTGCCAGATTAGTTTGGCGCCTTTCCATGTCCCATCTAATTACCCATGCGACAGGATGGCGATCGACCATGATAATTCAAGGGTGGTGTCAGAATAGCTTGGCGTCGCAGTTTAGGCGCAAAGCTATTCCGACACAGTCCTTGAACTTTCATGGTCGATATGTCAGAAATGTGCCGTAGACCTCGGAGGATATCTCCACCATTTGATAATTTCATAAGCAAAGCTTGATGATGATGATGATGATGATGATGAAACATTTATATCATTGTTTAAATTCTAAGCAACATTTCCTATCTTACAAACTGTCCTAGATCCTGCCAAATAATATACGCATAAACGATTACTTTGGTTTCTAAAGTTGAAGGAAACGAAAAAAAAAAAAAAAAACCCAACATGCTGTAATATTGACATAAACGGGAGAATGACTTTAGCAAACATGTTTCTGTCTTGCCTGCTCTTTCCTTTAATTTTGCACGCTTGGGATGAGTTCAACATTTCGTCTTTTCCAGGTCCTGTCCCGCGGCTCTATCGTCGCCGCCGGAAGTGTTAACGCCCACGGCACCACGTCTCACAGATTCTCTGTCAATGTGGAGGCGTCCATGGCGCCCAATGCGCGCATTGTCCTTTACTACGTGCGTGCTGACGGCGAGATCGTCACAGACTCCATCAGTTTCGATGTTGACGGCGCCTTCCAGAACCAGGTCAGTCCTAAATCAGAATGAAAGATCCCAAATTAACCCTTTTATTGTTTCATACTGAGAAAACACGGAGCAATTTCTCATTTAATGGGATTAATAAATTATTTGAATCTTGAATCTTCATATACTATTGTTTGAAATAAATTTGACTATGATAGTTC
>BTPG01000001.1:76138535-76531035 GCA_036245525.1 Semisulcospira habei | reverse complement strand
GAATCGAACATGACACCTCAAGAGTGATGCCGGGTTAGCTTGGCGCCTGGAAAGGCGCCAAGCTAGCCCTTCACTACCCTTGAGGGATCATGGTCGATCTGTCTCCTGCGCGCAGTGGGTGCTGGAGGTGAAAGGGTTATTGTTATTCTTTTCTTGTCGTTGTCTTTGTTGTTACTGTTGTCAACGTTGTCCTTATGTCGTCGAAGTGAAGTTCAGGCATCGAGCTAACCCGGGACGACCCTTGAACTTTCGGGGTCGATCCATCTCCTGTACACAGTTGGTTCTGGAGGTGAAAGGGTTAGTGTTATGATTCTATTGTCGTTTTTGGCGTTGTCACTGTTGTCAACGTCGTGTTTATGTTGTCGGAGTCAAGTTGCTGTTTGGTCTGGTCGTTTGTGTTTTACACTACGAAATTCGCTGGTTTTCATTTTGGACGGTTTGATTTGGTTGTGAGCTGCAAAACAGCACAACGGTTGTGTTTGTGTGTGTCTGTACGTGCGTGCGTGTGTGTCTGTGCGTGCGTACGAGCCTGCCTGCGTGCGCGCGTGCGTTACTGTGTCCATGTAGTTTGAGTTCGTGCGTCCGTTTGTGTGTTGTCTCTCTTTCAGTGTTTGAGTGTGTTGCGCATTCTTGCGTATGTGTGTGTGTTGTTATTTGGTTTGTGTCAAGACTATCCAAAAGGTTGCATCACGGTTTCAAAAGATGTGTGTGATATAATATTAAACACTCCTCTAACTTAAAATCACAACGCAAACAGGATAATACATATTACAAATAATTCTAATGATGATGATGATGATGATGATGATGATGATGATGATGAGGATGATGATAACTCCAATGAAGACGACTTCGTTCAACCTGAGTTCTATCCGATAAAAGGACAACAGGTAAAGCAAACCCTGCGTTGTCATCATCCTCCACACATGTTTGGACCGGTTGTTACGACATCGCTGATGTACATAGTACAGTATACACGGATTCAGCGTTTTGATTTCAAACGCAGGAGGATAAAATTAATGTGTGCTGGTCTGTGATTTTGGACATTACGGCTTGAAGCCGTAAGGTCCAAAATCACAGTCCAGCACACAAGCATCACGTCCGGTCGAATGGTTCTAATCTAAGGCTCCTAAAGTAAACCGTCTCACGCTCATCTGGAAGTGACATCCGTGGTGTCGGGGAATAGATGAAAAACCGCTTGAGTAATATATTCTCACGAGCCCCTGCCTTGCCCTGCAGCTACATGGGCTCACGAGATGCTATGCCTCGTTCAGAGAGAAAAGAGTTGACCTGGGAAATGTAACGAAGAAAAAAAATTATCATTTTGTTGCCGAATATCGGTCGCTTACGGTGTGTGTTTGTCAGGCTTTTTCGGAGGTAAGACTGACCAGAGCTAATCAGCTGCGTCTGTCGAATTGCACGTGATTTGCAATAGCCAGTAGCTGCCTGTGGTAGTTCTAGCTTTGTTTCGAACTATTCCCATGCGAAAGTCTCTCTGCAATGCAGAGGGAGAGTTGTATGGTAGCTGTTGGCTTGGAAAAGGTTCCTGCAACCGGCGCCTTCTCCCAAGGAAGCATTCTTCCGTCGGGCCGTCCGGTTGGCTGTGCGCGGGGCAGCGATGGCCAACGACGGCCCGATGACTGGTTGCATACTTATTCCATGGAGGGTCTTATGAGCGACTTAGCTCACTGCTGCTGCCGCTAGGTGGCTTAAACACAGTAGGGGCTAAACCTGACATTCTCAGTGTTTTAGTTGATCCCTCCGTCCATGCACATTATTATCGTTGGTCCTCGCGACATACTGCATGCCACGGGTATGTCGTTTTTCTGTTCACAGGCTTTCGTTTTTTTTTTCTGGTATATCGCACAGTAGGATTAGTTAATGTGATTTACAGCGCTTAGCATGTCCGGAGCCCGCTATGTCATCCAATCGTGTACCGAGTTTAGGAACGATATATCTGCGGCCTGTGGTGTAGCGCGAGTACTGAAGCCTATGCACACGAACAGCTATTACCTAAGACACCGAGAACAGTGACTTTTCCCCTTATAAGAGCAGCGACACCACACGGCAGCAGGAGAAGAAAATATCAGCTAAGTCGACCATTGTTTTTGCGGCCTGTGTCGATGAAGATGGAGAAGAAGTAGAAAAGAGTTTCCCCCTGTTCCGCCTCTAACCGAGTGAGCCCCGCCGGTTTACAAAAGGTCGAGAGAGTGCCCCCGTTGGAATTTTCCAGAAACTTGGCTGTGGGACACTATGGCCCTCGGGTAGCCAGAACATTACAACCGATTTAGTCACAGGCTGTGGTCATGACCGTTGACCGGCTAACTGACTTGGCTTGCTGCTGACCCGTTTCTGATGACTGATCCCCGCTTGCAAAAGTAGATATCGAAGAGCTTTGTAGAAACAAAGATGCCGTTAACACTTTAGTGGTAGGTAGCGGTTTTTGTTGCGATGATTCCTGCAGGAATCATCGTGACAAAAACCGCTGCCGACAGCCAAATGTTTGAAGAGTGAAACCTGTGCTGCTTCAAGCATCTGTGAACCTTTCGATAGACGAATTTAGGAGAACCCGTCAGGTGTATCCAAACACACAGACATTCAATACTTCCAACAACAACAATAAATGAATAAAATAAACACAACTCCATTTTCAGATGCACGTAGTAAAACAAAAAGTGCTGTACTACCAGGGGTTTCCATTGAACTAAGAAGAAGAAAAGGAAATATTTGATAGTGCTTGTGTTAAGGTGTACTGGAGCACACTATTCTCCACATAATAAGCTGATCATGTGCACAGTCTTCTTACTTCTGCTAGATCCTGTCATGGCAGAAGCCTTTGTTATGAAGGGGGCAGTCAATGAACTGCATGTCAACGGCCCTGCTGGACAGCCCCAGCCTTTGATGGAAGTCGAGAGAGTCCGCACGGAGTTCCCAGAAACGTGGCTGTGGGCCAGCACCTCTGTCGGGTACAGACTGTCGCGAGAAATCTCGTCTCTGTCTCTAAGAACGTGAAATACACGTCACGCGCGTAGCTCGCCTACAACGGAGCTTTCCTGGCCAAACCACTGCGCAGCTCGGTCACCGGCTAGCACAGGCACTATCTCGATGGCTTAGCTGACCGTGATAGTTCAAAGGTAGTGCCGGATTGGCGTGGCGCCTTTTCAGTCGCAAAGCCAATCCGACACAACCCTTGAACTAGCATGCTCAATCCATCCCGACCTTGCACTGACTCTGTCGAGACCACACACATAACAAATTTAGCACGCTTGAGTTTAATATATAGATACATATCCCAGCAGCTGACTTTTTCACAGTTTAATTTTTTTTTTTAAATTTCAAGCAGACTTCCCGTAGTTTCAGTTTTGCTACAGCCTCACAATACAGTGTCTCCAAGAAATGCACTGCTCGCTTTTAATGAGCACAGCCTTCCGAGTTGGCTGAAGGATCTCAACCAGTTTGCATTGCTAGATGCAAAAAAAATCGAATATTTAGAGCCGTAGTTAGATTTCACTGCTTTTCTTCACAAAAGCACTGCTTTCAGATTTGCTTTCTAAATATGCTTTTTTTTTTTCTTTTTCTTTTTTTTTTTTTTTTTTTTTTTTTTTTTTGGGGGGGGGGGGGGGGAGGGGGGGGAGTTCGCCGCACATGCACAAACCTGCAGCCGGATTTTAGAGCTTAGTTCCACTTCTGACAAAAGCGCTGCTTTCATGGATATAGTTTCTAAAATGCATTTAGTGCTTTCCAACACGCTTGCGCGGCAATGCTGTTTGCAGCATGTGCATAGCCCATCCCTCCGCCTAAGATAAATAATCAGCGAGAATTAAAGAAGCGTGCGCATAATTTGAAGATGGTCTCACTTTTTGTTCTCCCACACAAGTGCAAATCCCATTCATACTCTATGTTATGCCTTTGCATTTTACTGTATGTGCAAGAGGCATAGATTCTCATGAGCCCCTTCGGCAGCAGGGGCTCATGAGAATCTATGCCTCTTGCTTATGGTGATAGAGGTTTTGCGTTCTATCATATTTTTTCACCCAAAAACCTCCGTATCAAGAAGAATTGACGCGCCTTGCTAATATGAGTAGATTTTGTACGTGCGGTGTCATCGGTTTTCAGATAACTTCTCACTTCCCGGACCTAAAACAACGTACAAAAACCAAACATATAACTTATGTATCAATGAGAACTTATCAAGGGGCTTCTCTGTAGTAGCTATGATTCATCTTTTTGTCGCGCGATGTCATCATATATTCACACAAACCTTCCACATAGATCCCATGGAAGTGGACTTTGAATTTGCCATGCCCGGCGTTGCGATGGGAGGTGGGGTCCGCGGTGAGGTCACAGGGGCCAGCGGGGGCCAGGGCCAACCCTTGATGGAGGTTGAGAGAGTCCGCAACGTTTTCCCAGAAACCTGGCTATGGACCAACTCCTCTGTCGGGTACACACGCACCCTTGCCCACTTTGCGCATCCAGCCACCGGCACAAGATGGTTTAACCCGTCCAAGGTTCCCCGCATTAATCGCTGCGAAAGTGTCGTATAGCATTGCCGACGGCAACGCTGTACGACACTTCCGCAGCTGTTGATGCAGGGCGCTTTGAATGAGTCGAGACCTTTGTCGGGGACTCGTTGTTATTATCAAGAACTTGCGCTGTTCAGAGCTCGCTGGACTTTAACAGCGCAACATTTGTCTGTCTGCTTTTGGGCCGCAGCGTTACATCCCGATGACTTTCTCAGTGGGCAAATGGTCGTCCCGAGGGTGTTTTCCATACCGAGTTCCTTCTACCTCGGTTGGGCGTATTAGCACACACCGCTATAGTCACAACATACTGAGTCATATTGCCATGCATGAATTGGACAAGAGTGTCTCACCCTTTTTGGACACCCCCCTCCCCCCGCCCCCTGTCCATTGTGTGTTAGCTAAAGAAGATCTTTCCCCCTGCGCGTCAACCCAAAACATACCTTTGTGCCTCTGTGTTCGACGACATACGTTTCGTTTGTCCTGGCTCAGTTCTGTGTGTTTTTCTGTTAACCATTTCCTTCAGGAATCATTGCGACTAAAACCGACACCCAAAGGGTTAAGCGCGTCCTCCCTCCTGTCTCTATATACATGTATTTAAAACTCGGTACCTCTGTTGGTCCAGTTTCTTGACCCATCATGAGGACGACTGTTGCGCCCATTAGCTGTAGGGTTATTTTCACACGCTAGACTGTCTGTCCGCAGACGCAGCATCTCATTCTCTCCATAGATGATCGCAGAGACATCACGGCCGGAGTCCATTTCAGCCGAAATTGTATAATAGACGCTAGCAGAGAGCAGAGCAACTCCAGTTTGAGATTAAATCCCGTAGGAATTCTTCCATGTCAAGAGGAGAACGAAAGAAAATGGAGCTGAACACTGCAGGGTCTCATTAGCCTCTATGCTTCTTGTCGCTGTGAGATGACCTTAGTCACCTGCTCGGCGTTAAACCCAAATGACTAAGTTACTAGCTCTATGTCTCTTGTACATGGTGTTGGCTGAATGAGTCATACATTCACGCCACTGGACAAAAAAAAAATGCATTTGTATACTGACACAAATTATTCGATATCTAGCTCCCATAAGGTGGTTTGCTATGGCGGGTACTGGTTCTATTGGAGGAGGTCCGGGTACTGCCATGGCCTGGGGAATGGGAACCGGAACCGGAACTGGCCAGGTCCAACCTCTGATGGAGGTGGAGAGGGTCCGCAACGTGTTCCCAGAAACCTGGCTGTGGACCAACTCTTCCGTCGGGTATACTGACGCCGAAGTTAACCCTTTGGCTGTCGGTAGCGTTTTTGTCGAGGTGATTCCTGCAGGAATCACCTCGGCAAAACCGTTACCGACAGACAAAGGGTTAACCCCCTTGTGCATGCAGGCACCGGTACTGTAAACGGCACCGATGGCTCCATAGACAAGGAGGCTGAGAACATATGATTGTTTGTTTTGCTTATCGCTGGTTAGGCTGCAGCAGCTCACGGGAATCGGTGCTTCGCGCCAATGAAAAGGGGACGCTAAAAAATTGCATCAGTGTCTGCGACTGTCGACGACTTTCTCTGGTCGACTTGGTGCTTATGTTGCAATTTTAAATACGCAAAAAAAAAAAAAAAAACAACGTACTCCCTACCCACCCTCAAACCTCTACCTTGCTCCCCCAAGTCTGTCTGCACTTGTTTGTGTATATTTGTCTGTGTGAGCTGTGGTGCACATGTACTTTTTTAAAATGTAGATTCTTCCTAGACCCACCACAGAATCACTATCGAGATCATCTCATATCCCCTCCTAGTACGGAGTCCGAGGTGCGGAACACGCTATATTTTGTAATTTGACATTTCCGCGTTCAGTGCCAGCTGGTGCAGACTCTTCCTTAATTTAACACCCAAGAACCTTACCTGTCCCTTGAACATGGAATAAAGTGGTTTCAGCAAAAGGCATAGATCCTCACGATCCCCGCAACTGCAGAGGCTCACGACAATCAACACCTCTTGCATTTGGGTGGTGTTCAAATTTTCTCGGAACTGGTTAATTACTCTAGTCCAGCCAAAGTTAAAGCGATAAGTTTATATCAACCACAGCTGCGTCTGTGTTGATTCAGTTCCAATAAGGTTCATGGCTCCGGGGGCAGGAGGGGGCAGGGAAGGAAGTGTGGTCACGCATGGCCTCTCAGCGGGTCAGCCCCTACAGGAGGTGGAGCGTGTCCGATCCGTATTCCCAGAGACCTGGCTCTGGTCCAACTCTTCAGTCGGGTACAAGCGGTTTAACCCTCTTGCGCCTGCAGTTACCAGTACTGTTTACAGTACCGGTGTCTGCAGGCGCGAAAGGGTTAATTACGTCATTTCGGCTTACCGCTATATTGCTGCTGCGCTCATGGCTGTCTGTGCCCGTCGCAGATGACAAGTGTGAATGTGGTCCCATGTTGTGACTGCCGAATGCGCTGTCTGGCCGAAGTGGTGCTTGTTGTGCGACGCCATCATGCAAATATCTTTCCCCCGCAATCACCCGTTAACAAGCCTTCTACCCATCTCCACAAAATATGCTTTTGTCTGTCCTTGTGAACTGTGATATGCGTGCTGTGTTGACCCCCTTTTGTGTTTGCGGCTACTGCAGCTGTTTACAGTACCGGTGCTTGCATGCAGAAAGGGGTTAACTCATTCGCGGTCAGCCGCATCCGGATGCGCGGCTTATGCCGCGCATCCGGATGCGGCTGGCCGCGAATGAATTAATATACTGTAATCCCATGATTGTTATACTATTCCGCTGGGCGGAGAGACGCGTAACTACGGTATCGTGCGGTATCATCATCAGATCACTCTAGAAATCAACAGATTTTTCCCCTGCGCGTCAACCAAAAACATATCTTTGTACCTCTTTGGTTCGACGACATACTTTACGTTTATCTTGGCTCAGTGCTGCGTGTTCTTGTGTTAACCCTTTCGTTCAGGAATCATCGGCACTAAAACCGCTACCTACACCCAAAGGGTTAAGCGCGTCCACCCTCCTGTCTCCTGTCTCTATATATGTAAAACTCGGTACCTCTGCTGATCCAGTTTCTTCACCCATCATATGGACGACTGTAGGGCCGTATGGCCATTTTCACACGCTAGACTGTCTGTCCGCAGACGCAGCATCTCATTCTGTCCACGGATGATCGCAGAGACCGCGTTGCCGGAGTCCATTTCTGCCGAAATTTTCTAATAGACCCTAGCCAGAGCAGAGCAACTCCACTCTGATATTTAATATCGTAGGACTTCCTCCATGTCAAGAGGGAAACGAAATAAAATGGAGCTGCGTATGCATGGGGCTCATTAGTCTTTATGTCTCTTGTAGATGGTGTTGTCTGAATGATGGAATACATTCATACATTAACACCACTGGACGAAAAGCTGCATTGGTATACTGACACAAATCATTCGGTATCTAGCTCCCATAAGGTGGCTTGCTATGGCGGGTACTGGTTCTATGGGAGGAGGGCCGGGTACTGTCGCGCACTGGGGAACCACAACCGGAACTGGAACCGGAACTGGCCAGGCCCAACCTCTGACGGAGGTGGAGAGGGTCCGCAACGTGTTCCCAGAAACCTGGCTGTGGACCAACTCTTCCGTCGGGTATACTGACGCCGATGTTAACCCTTTGGCTGTCGGTACTGGTTTGTGTCGAGGTGATTCTTGCAGGAATCACCTCGACAGAAACTGTTACCGACAGACAAAGCGTTAACCCCTTGTGCATGCAGATACAGGTGCTGTAAATGGCACCGATGGCTCCATAGACAAGGAGGTTGAGAACATCTGATTGTTTGTTTTGCTTATCGCTGGTTAGGCTGCAGCAGCTCACGGGAATCGGTGCTTCGCGCCGATGAAAAGGGGACGCCAAAAAGAAAATCGCATCAGTGTCTGTGACTGTCGACGACTTTCTCTGGTCGACTTGGTGCTTATGTTGCAATTTCAAACGCGCCAAAATAACACTCCCCACCCACCCTCAAACCTCTACCCTCTTCCCCCAAGTCTGTTTGCATTTGTTTGTATTTTTACCTGTGTGCGCTGTGGTGCACATGTACCTTTTTCATTTAGATTCCTCCTAGACCCACTACAGAATCATTATTGAGATCATCTCATCTCCCTACGGAGTCCGAGGTACGGAACACGCTATATTTTGTAATTTGACATCAACCCGTTCAGTGTTGAGAAAAAGTGAACAACAACCAACTGCAAGAGGTACAGATCCTCATGAGCTTCCGCAGCTGCCGGGGCTCATGAGGATCTATGCCTCTTGCTGAATCCATATTACTGGGACATCTAGGGTTTGGGGTCTCAAATTAACACATTTTACCCCAGGGCCGAAATCCCCAAATTTGGAAGTTTGACCTTATTACAATTCAAGAGACATATCGAGCAGGATAGTTCAAGGGTGGTGCCAGACTAGCTTGGCGCCTTTGGGCGCCAAGCTATTCTGGCACCACCCTTGAACTATCATGCTCGATCCATGTCTTGTTGTGATGTGACGGGGCTGAATGAGTTAACAAATATTGCAGGAACAAAGTCTGCGTCAGCTGACATTGAACGGGTTAATTACATCACTCTAGTCCAGCCGCAGTTAAAGAGATAAATTGGCATCAGCTACAACTTTTGGTGAGTGCTGCATCTGTGCTGATTCAGTTCCAATCAGGCCCGTGCCCATGGCGGATGGAGGAGGAGGGGGCAGGGGAGGAGGCGTGATCACGCATGGCCCCTCAGCGGGTCAAAACCTACAGGAGGTGGAGCGTGTCCGATCCGTATTCCCAGAAACCTGGCTCTGGTCCAACTCTTCAGTCGGGTACAAGCGGTTTAACCCTTTTGCGCCTGCAGTCACCAGTAATGTATACAGTACCGGTGTCTGCATGCGCGAGAGGGTTAATTACATCATTTCGGCTTTCCGCTATATTGGCTGCTGCGCTCATGACTGTCTGCGCCCGTCGCAGATGACGGGAGCGAATGAGGTCCCATGTTATGACAGCCGAATACACTGTCTGGTCGATGTTAACAAATATTGTGCGACGCCATCATGCAAATGTCTTTCCCCCGCAATCACCCGTTAACTTTCTACCCATCTCCATACAATCTGCTTATGTCATTGTGAGCTGTGATATGCGTGCCGCCGTGTTGACCCCCTTTGTGCGTACGGCTACTGCTACTGTTTACAGTACCGTTGCTTGCATGTACAAAGTGGTGAATATACTGTAGTCCTTTAATCGCTACTGAAGATTCCGCTCGGCGGAAAAGACGCGTAACTATGCTTGCACATCGACATCAGATCTCACTACAAATCAACAGGCTAAGGTGGGTGGGGGTATTATTTTCAGCTTTTTCCTTCACCCACTAAAGATTTACAATCGTGGCCTATTTAAATAGAGTTCTCAGTCCGACTTGAATTTTATATATATATATATATATATATATATATATATATATATATATTATATATATATATATATATATATTATATATATATATATATATATATATATATATATATATATATATATATATATATATATATATATATATATATACATATATATATTTGATACCGCGCGCGGAACGCTACGTTTTGCTGTATCGCGTTAACAATACACTCTAATCCAGCGACACACTTTATGAGAAATTCATGAGAAAAATGTTAGGAACGTTGAGAGCCGCTGCTCCGTAGAGAAGCGAGTTCCCGCGTGGAAGGCAGCCCAACTTTTCGCTCTCTTAATAAAAGATAGTACAATGTTTCTCTTAGGACCAAAAATAAAAAAGCAAAAACGACTCAGGTATTTAAAAAGTGTTATCAGCTATTGGTTTTAGAAAGTGCTTTGTCTGCATCCATTTAGATCCCATCTTTTACATGAAACTGGCGTCAGCAGGAGGGGGGGTGGGAGTTGGCGCTGGCACCATTGGGGTCGCCGGACCCTCAGCCGGTCAGCCCCTACAGGAAGTGGAGCATGTCCGATCGGTATTCCCAGAAACTTGGCTCTGGACCAACTCTTCTGTCGGGTACAAGCTTTGTAACCCCTTTTGTGCATGCAGCCACCGGTACCGGTGGCTGCATGTTCAAGTGGTTAAAGATTTCAACTTCTATTTTTTCCGCTTATCGCTATATTGGCAGCCGAAGCTCATGAGAATATGTCCATTGCAGACAAAAAGAGTTAACCCTTTGGCTGTCGGTAGCGGTTATGTCGCAATGATTCCTGTAGAAATCATCGCGAGAAAAACCGCTACCGACAGCCAAAGGGTTGAATAAGATGGCATCAGGGTGTGTGGTAACCCTTAGGCTGTCGGAAGCGGTTTTAGTCGCGATGATTCCCGCAGGAATCATCGCGACCAAAACCGCTACCGACGGTCATAGGGTTAAATAAGATGGCATCAGAGTGTGTGGTCGCCGACTCCACTCTCTTTTCGAACTACTGCTTATGGCGAAACTTGAACGCACGAGATCTGTCTGCACACACTCAAACCCTTCCACACAAAAAAACCTCTTTTGTTTGTCCTTACACACTGTGCTATTAACGTCCCATGCAAAACCAATATGTACCAGTTGCAGGAGATGGATCGACCTAGATAATTCCCGGGTAGTGCCAGATGAGCATGACGCCTTCGGTTCCAAGCTCATCTGGCACTACCCTTGAATTATCTAGGTCGATCATGGATACAATCCCGATATCTCATGGTCAATCCGTCTCCTGTTATGGTGCCTCAGGGCCAAATGGGTTAACATACCCCGCTTCTTCTTAGACCCACTCTGACCTTATAAGGCAAAAGATAATTAAGTCAATTTTTGTGAAAAGAGAGATTGTCATTGTAATACAATGACAACATGGCTTTTGACAAGAATGGACTTACTGTCTTGCCAGATTGAGACAGATGACTACAAATTCACAATCACGATCACCTCATCTCTGTCATAAGTGTTTCCACTTCTTCATATCAACTCCAGATTGTTCCGCCCCTGTGGTAACTTCATCTTTTCATAGTTTAAAGAGATCTACAACCCTGAAAATTCAGTTTGGAAAGGAGTTCTACTTTTCTTTGTGATAAGCTGCAGTACCGCATAGAGGACTACTTATTTATTATGTGATAATTGTCGATGGATATTAACACACACGCCGAACTGCTTTGTACGTTTTAATTATTTCGGATGGCGATTTGCCCCCAAAAGATAAACTCTACCGTGTGAACAGCAAGATTGTCGTTGCATTGCAATGAAAATCTCGCTTTCCATGAAAATGTGCTTCCTGCCTTTTGCCTGCCTAGGTCGAAACTTGCAAAAGTGATTTTCGACATTATTTGTTAAATATTTGTTTTACACACACAGCTAGCGACGCGTCAAGTCTGTGAACCCTTATCATTCGGAATACACCAGTGTGTGAAATAAGTTTGACAAAAATAGTTCAAGGGTAGTGCCAGAATAGCTTTGGCGCCTCTAGGCGCCTAGCTATTCTGGCGCCACCCCTGGACTAAAGCCATTGGTCTATATCCTTATCTGTAAGTATTATAATGTAGCTTGCATATGGCAGTGTACAAATTTGAAGCTTTTAGCCTCAGTATGATATGTATTAATCACGTCATTTCCTTTTTTTTTTTTTTTTTTTTCGTTAGCCTCTGACACTGCGTGTCCTGTACAACACTGTTGTCATCAACATCTTGATTTCTACCGACGCGTAGTTCCGCCTCTTTTCCGCCGAGCAGTATCGTCACCAGGAGTCATTAAAGGCGCCCCGCATCAATAGCTGCGGAAGCGTTGTATAGCGTTGCCGCAGGCTGCAGCTATGCAGTTTTGAATGAGATTCGGATAATGTATTATTGTGCTACGTGTGTGCGAGGTCTTTTCGGTTTGAACGCCTGATGGCTCGTGTTTTCCCCGTCGCTGCGTGTTGCACAATTTATGTGTGCTTGCCTGTGACTTTGAACCTTGCGGCTTGAAGCCGCAAGGTTCAAAATTACAAACCAGCGCACAAATAATTTGACCGAATAGCACTGTTACACTTGATAATAACCCCAACTTTATTCAAACACCCACCCACCCACTCAACCGCACGCTCGCTCAAACACACGCACGCACGCACTCATGCTCAGAAACAGGCAGGCACACACACACACACACACACACACACACACACACACACACACACACACACACACACACACACACACATACACACACACACACGGGATTTAAGTTCATGCAAATTCTGATCTGGTTCCTGCTTCATGTGACTTTGAAATGAAGATGGATGCCCGATGTGCGATTTTGATATGCTGGGCCCGATTCGTGATGGCGGAGCACCCGTCGTTAGGCCGAGTCTGACAGCCACATCCACGTTGACCTCCAGTGACGGTCTGATGGAGGTGGAGCACGTTCGTAATGTCTTCCCCGAGACCTGGCTGTGGACCAACGCTAGCGTCAGGTGTGAAGCTTGAACCGCTGGAGAAAACAAAAAAGCTGTATCTGGTTGCTTGTGCGTTGTAGGGCCTTTTTGCTGCAGATGTGGATGCGGTGCTTTTTTACGTGCAGAACCCAGTCCTCATAATCCCGAATCTAATGTTTATTATCTTAACCTATTCATCCCTGACGCACTACAGCAGGAGATGGGTCGACCATGATAATTCAAGGGTGGTGACAGATTAGCTTGGTGCCTGTCGTCGCCAAGCAAATCTGGCACTGCCCTTGAATTATCAAGGTCGATCCATCTCCTCCAACTGGTGCCTAATCGTTAGATGACCCCTCCAAAATTTGGGAAATACGGCCGTCGGGCTGAATAAGTTAAAAAGCAGGCACAATTCAGAATATACAGTTGACTGCCAAGTGTGTAAAATACAAGGACAGAAACGCGCTTACTATCTAGAATTACTGCACACTTGATTAAATTCACTGACTATCTAATTGTTGTTGTTTGGGGGGGGGGGTGGGGGTGGGGGGGTGGGGGTGGGGGGGGGGGGTGGGGCCCAGGAAAGATAGGTAGTGAATTGTTTTCTTGCCTGTGTGTCCTGTTGAAAACAAACTTTAACCCTTTAGCTGCCAGTGATGACAAGTTTCACATCTGAAGCGACTGCACGATGACCGAAATTCGCGTGAAAAACACAGATGTAAATGGGACAAACATTGGGGAAAAAATAACATTATACTAGCAAGAGACATACATTCTCATGAGCCTCATTCGCGGGAGCTCATGAGGATTTATGTCACCATCAGCCGGGTAGCGTTCGCCTTACCCAGTCAGTTAAGGGTTAACTCCATAGTTTTTAAAGTGTTATAATTGTCCTTTCTAAGCGGGTTTTCCTTCTCTTTCGGAATTTATCGAAAGCGTGTATTTCAAGCGTGTTGCCTTCTCCGTCGGGATTTTATCGAACGCGTGTATTTCATCGTTTTCTTTTGCGTTTCACAAGACGAATGTTGGGCGTGTATGGTGATGCGAGGTAACGGAGGTCCCATGCCTGTGCCGGCGCCTCTACAGCGTCCACCTGGGGGCGCCACTGGCGGCCTGATGGAGGTGGAGCACGTGCGTACTGTCTTCCCCGAGACCTGGCTGTGGACCAACGCTAGCGTCAGGTGCGGGGACGGTGCCAGAAATGGAGGATGGCCGCTAGTGCAGAATCAGTGGCTTTTTGTTTATCCCAGAATTTGCCTTGCTGCTTGGGTTACGTCATCTACATTATTTGCCAGCCATGTCCTGCGCCATGTTCCGAGTCGGAAAAAAAAAAAAAAAAAAAAAAAAAAAAAAAAAAAAACCCGCTCCCATGCATGCTTCTTGCTTTAATACTTCAGCTGTGTTAGATCTTGCTGTGTGTGTAGCCAGTGCTGAGTGTGTAGCCAGTGCTGTGTGTGTAGCCAGTGCTGTGTGTGTAGCCAGTGCTGAGTGGTTTTTCGTGGCATGTGTACAGTACGCTCGTATCTCTACCTGCCCTGGCCTCGCCGTATTTTAGTCAGACACACACCGACACCTCCAACACACCTTCCATCCCTGCGAAATAGAAAATGGTTGCTGTGCCTCACTGTCTTTTCTGTAACTGATGCCGGTCCGCCTGTCACTGTCTTCCGACTACCGTAACACTGATTTGAGCGTGTGATTATCATTATGGCTTTCCGTCAGATGGACGCAGTCCCCTGCGGTTGAAACCGAAGCAGTGTTTGTGCTCATTGTAGCCATGTGCGGCTGGAAACTTTTCCTTTACTTTAGTAGAAGGGACACATTACTTGGATATTTACTCAGTAGAACTGGGACACTTTATCACGCCAAAAGCACGCAGCTGTACAATTTTACCCCTGTTAAATCATTAACTCATTCAGCCCGACGGCCGTATTTCCCAAATTTGGAGGCGTCATCTAATGACTATGCACCAGTTGCAGGAAATGGATCCGACCATGATTATTCAAGGGCAGTGCCAGATTAGCTTGGCGCCGACAGGCGCCAAGTGGCACTACTCTTGAATTATCATGGTCGACCCATCTCCTGCTGTAGTGCGTCAGGGATGAATAGCTTAAAAGCAGGGGAAAGTCGACACAGAATAATCCCGTCAATTCAAGGAACTTGAATAGGGTCAGTAAGATGCAAAAAAAGAGTGATTGTACATTGCTTAACGTCCCGACAGCAACAAGGCTTTCTCAGGACGTTCCTGCACTGCTTGTGAAAAGAAAAAGAAACAGAATATTGAATGTCTGTCGCCAGCCGGTCCAACACGTTAAATAAACCTACGACATGGGGCCTAAATAAAGCCAAGACCACTTAGCAACACACATCCAATATCAAGAGCTACAGGCAGCGCAGACAGTAGAGAGAAATTAAAAAAGGAAAATACAGGTGAATGGACCAAGGGTAGACAGAAACACATGCCCCAAAATACAGAAGAAAACCCACCCTGTGGGGCTGACCAGGGTGACCCTGGGAACTAAAAAGTAGTTACCCCACCCAAGTCCCCCAGGGCAGACCCGGGTGGGGAGATGCAAAAAAGAACCTCATGAGCCTCCGCAGATGTGTTTTTTTTCCTCTTAGGGTTTGATGATGTTATTATTTTTTTTTTTTGACAGTGAAGGTATTAGTGAAAGGACACATCCTAAAAAAAAGTTGCTAGCGGATCTCAAAATAGTACTCACGGCGTCACCGGCTATGGCCCTCACTACCACCGCCCCTGCATACTTTGTTTCTGAAGTCTTTGTTCATTCAACGTCCACAACCGTCCAAGAAACATAGATACAAATTGGTCTGAGCAAGAGACATCTATGTCTCTTGCAGTTAGATAGCTCTCACTTTTTTCTTGGCAGTGAAGGTGTTACGCAATACTTGTAGACTAATTTTCTCGCTTTCAAAAGACGAATGCCCGGTGTGTGATGGCATGGTCATGCGAGGTCCCGGGGCTCCCTTTCCGATGCCTCTTCCGCAGGAAGGTGCGCCTGGCGGCGCCACTGGCGGCCTGATGGAGGTGGAGCACGTGCGTAACCTCTTCCCCGAGACCTGGCTGTGGACCAACGCCAGCGTCAGGTGCGGGGGCTAGACACAATATCGAGATGAGCTGAGATTGTGTAAAATTAGGGTCTGACAGCAAAATGAAATATTTCTTGCAGTATTCTCGCAAAATTATTTTTAAACCTTTGACTGTGCGAGTTTAACCCCCATGTGCATTCAGCCACTGTTTTACGGTACCGGAGGGTCGGCGCAAAACAGGGTTAAGAAAGTGCCTATATTTCCTTGCATATGCATGTTTGTTGGTGTCCCGTGCAGCTTCCATCTACCGTCCATATCACCGTCACCCCTTGTGTTCTGTCACTAGTGAGGATTTGCCTGCTCCACACGACTACCGACAATCAACGAGAGCGAAATCGCGGTCGACGACCAGCTCGCACCGTAAACACAGACAACACTCCAAATTTCTCCCAGAAGCATAGATCATCATGAGCCCTCCGGGCTCATGAGGATCTATGCCTCTTGGAGATGTCTGGAGTGTTGTCCATGCTTGCAGTACACACTGGTTATCCGCCAGTGATTTTGCTCTCGTTCTTGTTGGTAAAATCGGCTTTCCACGTTCCTTTTGGGCGCACTGTTACTTATTGTCATCACCACCACCACCTCCGCCAACACCACCACCGCCGTCAACATCGCTCACAACAACAATAATGCGACTGAAAGAGTCCGGAGAATCCATGTTTCGCGTCCTGTTCGTCTGGATCATGTCATTTATAGCAAACTTGATTATCACCATGACCGGAAGAACCTCGCAGGTTAATTGGTTCTTCAGTCATGTGCTAACCGGATTAGAAACAAAACTTATATGTTTATATTGATTATCTATGTGCTAGTTTATGAGTTCATGCAGATTACAAGCCTTGAATTTAAGCTGATAGATAGTGCTTAAATGAAAGTGATAATTTGCGTGTGACCTTAAAGAAGCCTAATCTGCGATTAACTTGACCTTTGGCTGTGTGTAGCCACTTTTGTTGCGATGATTGCTGCTGGAATCATCGGGACAAAAGTGGCTACCGACAGACACAAGGTTAATTCGTGATATCTACATTCCTTGGGCGCGGACATAAACCTCGGATGTTCCATTCATCGGTATTGGGACATCATCTTGGTCATCATCGTCACCATCATCATCAACATCATCATCATCATCATAGTCGTCTGATCGTGGTTCGTTGGGCGCTGTAGGTTATTCAGGTACGCAAGTTTTAATTCTGGATTTTTTTTTTAAGAGTGAGGGCTGAAGGGTGCAGCTTGGAAACTAAAGTTTAAAAATCTTGGGCTGAACAAACCTAACGACCATACAGCTAATGGTGTTGTTTTCAGCCCCTTGAAACGCCGTTTGGTCTATGGCTGGTTATCCGAAAGTACCTTCAAATGGCCTCTCAATCTGTAATATTTTGACATTGGCTGTTTCTTAACCCATCCAAAGTGGGCGGGTGCATGGACTGCGATTTCATGATGATGGAAGGACCACAGTTAGCGTTTGGCGGTATGCTTCCACCAATGGCGATGCCTGACGCGCTGGGAGGCGGTGCGCCACCTGGCGTCCTGATGGAGGTGGAGCACGTGCGTAATGTCTTCCCCGAGACCTGGCTGTGGACCAACGCTAGCATCAGGTGTGCAGAAAAGTGTTTCCACAGATCCCAGAGTCGTGGTTTTCGTGCTTCATGTGTAGCTAGTGCCTGACCGTACTCTGCCGGTAGAATCTCTGCAAGTGTACAAATGTTTGGTGTAATACAAGTTTACGGATTCCCGCCAGTTCAGTCAAGCCCTATGCGCATTCAGCCACTGGTACTGAAACTACTGGTGGCTGCATGCACAAAGTTTTTTTTCCCTTGAAGCTTGTAGCTTTTGGACACGCTTTTCAGTAAGCAGTAGCTCCACGGGCCGGCGTCGGCCGCTGTTGGCAAGCGCACTGACGTGCGCGGGCCAACTGCGGCCGACGCGGCCCGAGGACCATTGCTTACTGGTCCCCTCAACATACATGCGGCTCATGCTTACGTAGTTGGCTAGATCCTACCTTCTTCCCTGCACCTCTAATGCACCTCTAGTCCTAACTCACAAACAATGATGTATTTGAGGGATATAGGCAATACGACTGTCTTATTATAACTCTGTGCACTTATCTGTGGGCTGGGGATTGGGTACCTGGTATGAAGGGGCAGAGTACCTGACCGTTGTCTGTCCAGTGCTGAGTAATTTTCCTTGTTGCGTGTACTATTACAGTTCTACGTGTGCGTATAGGTGCGTGCGTGCAAATTCATTTACGCCTGAATCATTTTGCATTTTGTGTCCGTGTTGTCAAGTCAGGCTCCACCCTTTTATCCGGAGGTGAAACCCATCACATCTATTGTTCCTAGTGTCCGGTGTTTGTCCGCTAGGTTTTTAAACCTGTCATTAGAGACTGAGACAGCTTAGTAGTATTTCAGTCTTGTTTGCGTTTATGAAAATTAACAGGTTTCTTCGTCAGCAAGGTCGTCATCATCATTATCATCATTTGCGGATGTACTGAACATTAGTATAATGTCCGTACGTCTTTTTCGATTTCGTTAGATTTATTGAAGCCGTACGATGTATAGCAGTTCAGTGATAATACAAGAATGATGACAGATATACGCGTGTTTCAAGAGTAGTGCCAGATTTGCTTGGCGGCTTCCAGGCGCCAAGCAAATCTGGCACTACTTTTGAACACATACTCTTGTCGAGTCGAAGGGTTCCCAAAGAAGTACCCAACGGAGAAAGAAACACGCTTAGAAAAGACGGGTACAACACAATTTATTAATATTTCGGGTAAATACTCTTTGTCAAAATAGACAAACAAACAAACAGAGAGATTAGCCGCTACTTATCTTCATTGGCAGAAGGAATTCCTTCAGCCAATGAAGATAAGTAGCGGCTAATCTCTCTGTTTGTTTGTTTGTCTATTTTGACAAAGAGTATTTACCCGAAATATTAATAAATTGTGTTGTACCCGTCTTTTCTAAGCGTGTTTCTTTCTCCGTTGGGTACTTCTTTGCATATTACACGCTTGGCAGTCACCTTTTTGGTCTGGATTGAAAGGTTCCCAGCTTCATGCTAAACTTATTGAGCGTGCTCATATCTTTCTGAAAAGTTAATAACACTGCGTCGGGCTATTTATATTTATGATGATTGGTTCATTATGTACTATCATAGACCAAAGATCATATATCTAACTGGCCCAAAACAGTGTTGTGATGGAGTACACAGTTCTCTCTCTTAAAAGCGTCCCTTCCTTTGTGCTGCATGTAGTACCTTATCTGGAAATTATCGCAGTTTCACGCTGCATGTGTTAAACAAGACGGGTGCCCAATGTGCGACTTCCTGGTCCCCATGGCCCCCGGAATGGGTGGGGCAGTCAACGGCATGATACCCCCTAGGCCAGCACCCCTCGGGGGCGGGGCGACATCTGGCGGCTTGATGGAGGTGGAGCACGTGCGTAATGTCTTCCCTGAGACATGGCTGTGGACCAACGCTAGCGTCAGGTGCGGGGAGAGGAGAAAAGATAATAAAAAACATGCCATGAATGTCATAATGCGTCAAGGTTTTGCCTGCCTATTGCTGTACAGCAGCTGCGTATTAACCTTCTTGTGCATTCAGCCACCGGTACTATTTACAAGGAGGTTAACCCCTTCACTGCCAGTAGACGCATATTTCAACGCCAAAGAGTCCCAGCCGCGGAAGGAACATAGATGCAAAGTGGTGTCAGCAGGAGGCGTAGATCCACTTGAGCCCCCGCAACAGCGGGGTCTCGTAATGATCTCTGTCTCTTGCAGTTGGATTTTTGTTCACTTTTTCATGGCAGTGAAGGGGTCAATGCCATATTACATTTCCGCGTGCGTCTGTTGCTTGTCATTCATTTTATTCTCAGTGTTGCTTGTCTGTCGCGACGTAACAGCAGTCATCAAGATCATCACCATGCAGCTTAACTCATTCAACCCCACGCACGTATTTCCCAAATTTTGGAGGCGTCATCTAACGACTATGCACCTGTTGCAGGAGATGGATCGACCATGATAATTCAAGGGAAGTGCCAGATTAGCTTGGCGCCGACAGGCGCCAAGCTAATCGGGCACTACCCTTAAATTATCATGGTCGATCCATCTCCTGATGTAGTGCGTCAGGGCTGAATGGGTTAATCCACATGTTGTAGTACATGTACCCCAACTTTTAAAAAATTTTCACCGTGTACCTCTTGTCCAGAGTGTCTACTGTCAAGAAAATGACCTCGGGCCGACATTGGCCTTAGTCGGCCCCCGCATGCGCGGGAAGACTAAGAGCAACGTCAACCCGGAGACGTTTTGATCACAGGGTATGTGGTCATTTTTTATGAGAAGGGATTTTTTTGGTTATTTAACTAACTTTCACGTTTCCCGTTCACTCCTAGATTAGTTTCTGTCCCCGTTGGCAAGCATTTTCTGCTGTGAAGACACTGGCGAATTTACTACGTTAAGCGATATTTTCTAGAATGTAAGAAGTTATTCAATATGCAGTCTTGCGCGGGAGGTACATACGTGCAATGCGGTCTTCATTGTCATCATCATCAATCTGAAGTCACTGCGCGGTACATTTGCCATATGTCAAGATACGTTCTTGTTTTCCTAGTGTGGCGCTTTTTGTTTGGAGAGCGAGAGCTTGCCGCATACAGACACGCCGCAAAGCAAGCATGCTGAACGTTCGAAACGTGCCGCACGCAGTATGCGGCAAATTAATTTAGCGTCCTGATCGGTTACGTTCCACCATTGTTTCAAATTGTTTGTGTTCTCAAAAGTTGAGTGCCCATTTTGCGGAATGGTTCCCATGGCGGCACCAGGAGGAATCGGACACGTCGTTCCACAGTCGCTCGGAGGCGGTGCACCACCTGGCGGCCTGATGGAGGTGGAGCACGTTCGTAATGTCTTCCCCGAGACCTGGCTGTGGACCAACGCTAGCGTCAGGTGCGGGAGCTGTACAGAACTGTCTGAAGCAGATTGTCATCATGTCAAACTATGTCTTGGGTGTGGGTGCTAATTGCTAGCTGCATATTGACCTCCTCCCATCACGACTAGTGGACTCCGATTGTGTTTCTGAAATCTTTCTTAATTTCACACCAACCCGTTGATGGACAATGAGTACGAAGTCGTGCCAGCAACAGGCATAGATTCTCATGAGCCCCCGCAACTGCGGGGGTTCATGAGAATTTATGTCTCTTGCAGTTGGATTGTGTCCACTTTTTTACGGCAGGAAAGAGGTTAACTCCTAATAGTTTTTTTCAAGCAGCCTTTGCGTTTTCCCTTCTTACCCATAGAAATTGTTTCCCCGTTGGCGAGTATTTTCCTATGAAGACACTCTCGAATTACCATGCTGAGCGACGTTTTCTTAGAAGGTAAGAAGGCACTGAATGATGTCTTCCTCGGGGAGGTTCATACTTGCAAAATCAGAATCGCCTTCATCATCATCATAATCAGTCTGAAGCATCTTAAGCGGTAAATATTGGCACACACGTCAAGATACGTCCTTTCTTTCCTACAGAAGCGCTTTCTGGTTGGAAAGCGAGGGCTCGCCGCGTACAGATACCCCGTCAGATGAAGTACGCTAAACGTTCGAAGCGTGCCGCAAACAATATGCGGCAAATTAGTTCAGCCTCCAAAAAGGCTGTGTTCCACCCTTGTTTCAAATTGTTTGATTTTTCAAAAGATGGGTGCCCCTTTTGCGAAATGATGGCCATGGCGGCACCAGGAGGAGTCGGAGGTGGAGGCGTCTTTCCGCAGTCACTGGGAGGTGGTGCGCCATCTGGCGGCTTGATGGAGGTGGAGCACGTGCGTAATGTCTTCCCCGAGACCTGGCTGTGGACCAACGCTAGCGTCAGGTGCGGGGACTGAAGAGTAGTGTCTCAAGGAGATTGCCAATTTTTCATCATGTCAAAATGCGTCTTGGGTGTGCGTGCTAATTGCTAGCTACATGTTAACCTCCTCCCCTCTACTGCCAGTCGACGCAGATTGTGTTTCTGAAATCTTTGTTAATTCAACGCCAAAGGGTCCCAACCGTCCATGGACCATGAGTACGAAGTGGTGTCAACAAGAGGCATAGATTTTCACGAGTCCCCGCAACTGCGGGGGCTCGTGAGAATCTATGTCTCTTACAGCTGGATTGAGTTTACTTTTTTTCACAGCAGTAAAGGGGTTAACCCTTTTACTTTGTTAAACAACCTTTGCGTTTCCCCTTCTTACCTTTAGTCTTTTTTGCCCGGGCTCATGAGGTGTTGTGCCTCTTGCAGTTGGATTGTGTTCGTTTTTATTAACTGCAGTAAAGGGTTAAAAGAGGGCAATACAGAAGCTCTTCTGGTCGGTGCCTCTCGACTGCTGCCCAATTCTCCTGACTCTATGAGCATTTGTGACGCACCTATTCCCTTTTCTGATTCAGACCGCAATCTTGGCGTTTTTCTTGATAAAGATCTTCAAATGAAGGACCATGTAAATCATGTCTGCAAAATTGCTTTTCTGGGATTAAGACGCATCAGTTTTATCCGTCATTACCTCACCACTGAAGCTACCACCAAACTGGTCGTCTCTTTAGTCTTGTCCCGCATAGATTACTGCAAAGCCCCCTTAGCTGGCCTCCCTCAGTCTCTCATTCAGAAATTGCAGCGAGTTCAGAATTGTGCTGCACGTCTTATCGTCCGCGCCCCACAGCATCAGCCCATCATTCCTATCCTGAGACAACTTCATTGGCTGCCAGTCAAACAACGAGTCTCGTACAAAATCGCCTGTCTTGGTTGGTTGGTTTGTTCGGGTTTAACGTCCACGGCACCGAGGTGATCATGGACGGCCCTGACGGGCGGGTTATTGCCTATGGAGTACGACCTGAATACTGATCAATTCAGGCGCACTCCAATTGTGCCACTTTGATTTACCAGGACCTTTCAACGGACATGCTATTGAGCAAATCCGTTTTTTCCCCTGGATTGTGAGTCCAGCTACCGGGGCCGGGACGGGATTCGAACCCACGACCCGCCGATTTCCTTCGCTCTCCCGCTCCGACGTTTAACCGCCTGAGCTATTTCGGACTCAATCGCCGTCTGTGCTACAAAGCTATTAACTACTCTACCACTGCCTATCTCGCTGATCTTCTTCAACTATACACTCCCTCGAGGCCTCCCGCTCCCTCCGTTCAAGTAGTGACATGCGCCTTCTCAGTCCCGCTCTGCAAATACAAAACCAGAGGTGACTGTTGTTTTGCGCACGTTGGACCTGTTGTCTGGAACTCACTACCCATAGACATTAGACATTCTCCCTCATTCACTGCCTTTAAATCTGCCCTTAAGACCCACCTGTTCGATACCCCAATGTAGCTCAGTTCTTCGTGATTATGTACCTGTGTGTTTGTCTGTGTGTGTGCGTGTGTATTGCAGAATTCTTTGTTTCTCTGGCCTTATGACCCCCTCCACTCCTACCCTTTATTTGTAAAGCGCTTAGAGCTTTTTTTAGGATATGAGCTATATAAGTAGCCATTATTATTATTATTATTATTATTATTATTATTAAACGCTAATAGTTTGTCCACCAAATGGTTTCGCTGTCTCTTCTTGCCCCTAGATTTTTGCCTTTGGCAAGCATTTTCTGTGAAGGCTCTTAAACTTACTACGCTGCACCGAATAATCAGTCTTCTGCGAGAATCAGCATGGTCGTCATTATCATCAGTCTGGGCTCACAGAGCAGTAAATACTCGTACTTAAGCCATATGTCAGAATACGTTCTTTCTTTCCTGGAGAGGCGCTCTTTGGTTGGTGAGCGAGGCTCGCCGCTTACAGATTCGCCGAAGTATATGCTCACAATTCGAAGGATGCCGCATACAATATGCGGCAAATTAATTTAGCGTCCAGATCAATTTGTTCCACCCTTGTTTCATATTGTTTGTGTTCTAAAACGATGAGTGTCCCTTTTGTAAAATGCTTGAAATGGCGGCACCAGGAGGATTCGGAGGCGAGTTTCCAGCTGAGATGCCAAACTCCATGGGAGGCGGTGCGCCATCTGGCGGTCTGATGGAGGTGGAGCATGTGCGTAATGTCTTCCCTGAGCCCTGGCTGTGGACCAACGCTAGCATCAGGTGCTGGGACAGCAGAGACCTGTCTGAAGCAGATTGTCATCATGTCAAACTTCATGTCATGTTTTGAGTGTGGGTGCTAATTGCTAGCTGCATGTCAATCTCCACTCATCACGACTATTGGACGCAGATTGTGTTTCTGAAATCTTTGTTAATTCAATGTAAGAGAACCCCAGCTGTCCAAGGGACATGTGTACAAATTGGTGTCAGCAAGAGACATAGACAGCAACTGCGGGGGCTCATGAGAATCTATGTCTCTTGCAGTTGGATTGTGTTCACTTTCTCACGACATTCAAGGCTTAAGGGGCTAAACTCTTATAGTTTGACTGCCAACCTGTGCGTTTTTCCTTTTTACCCCTATGTTTATCTTTTTTACCCGTTCGCCGCGTATTTTGCTATGAAGACACGGGCACGTTTACGTTGAACGTAGTGCTCTAGAAGGCAAGATGTCATTGCATGGTTTATACGAGCAAAATCAGCATCGTCGTCATCATCATGAATCTGAAGTCTCTGAGCGGTAAATGCTATCACATAGGCCATGTCAAGATACGTACCTCCTTTCTTTCTTAAAGAGGCTTTTGTTTTGTTGGAGAGCGGCGAGGCTCGCTGCTTACAGATACGACGCAGATGAAGCATGCTAAGTGTTCGAAGTGTGCGTATACCATGTGTGGAAAAGTATTCAGCGTTCCGATCGGTTCTGTTACATCCTTGTCGGTTTTCACATTGTTTGTGTTCTCAAAAGATGAGTGCCTCGCTTGCAAAATGATCCCCATGGCGGCACCAGGAGGGTTCGGGCGCGGGTTTCCAGCGGCGATGCCGAACGCCGTGGGAGGCGGTGCGCCATCTAGCGGCCTGATGGAGGTGGAGCACGTGCGATACTTCTTCCCCGAGACCTGGCTCTGGACCAACGCTAGCGTCAGGTGCGGGATCAGGGGAGAACTATCAAAGGGAAATTGTCAGAATTTCAAAATGCATCCTGAGTGCCGGTGCCGATTGCTAGCTGCATGTTAACCCGCTCTTAACTACTTCATTCCCGTTGGAGCCCCAGCCTTCCATGGATATGGATACAAAATGATGTCAGCAAGAAATATAGATCCTCATCAGCCATCGCAAATGCGGAGGCTCATGAGGTTCTGTGCCTCATGCATTTGATTTGGGTTCGGGTTTTTCAGGACAGTAATGGGGTTAAACCTAATAGTTTGTCAACCAACGTTTCTCCTTCTTACCCTAGATTTGTTTTCTTTCCCCGTTGACGAGCACTACATTCAGCAGTTTTCTAGAAGGTAAGGAAGCATTGAATGATCAGTCTTCCGCGGGAGGTTCATACGTGCAAAATCAGCATCGTCGTCATCATCATCAGTCTGAAGTCATAGAGTCAATACCCGTACATAGGCCATTAGTCACGGTGCGTTCTTGCTATCCTACCCCAGTAGGCAATGGTCCCCAGGCCCACGACGGCCGCAGTGGGCCCGCGCACGACTGTGCGCGGGCCCACTGCTGCCGTCGCGGGCTCAAAGACGTTTTGCTACTAGGGACGGAATCGCTTTCTGGTGGGAGATCGAGGGTCGCCCGTACAGATACGCCGCCAGATGAAGTATGTTCAATTTTTCGAAGCGTGCCGCATACAATATGCGGCAAATTAAGTTAGATTCCAGATCCGTTGTGTTCCACCCTTGTTTCACATTGTTTGTGTTCTCAAAAGATTCGTGCCCCATGTGCGGAATGTTTCCCATGGCGGCAGCAGGAGGCGGGGGCGTATTTCCACCGGCGTTGCCAAACGCCATAGGAGGCGGTGCGCCAACTGGCGGCCTGATGGAGGTGGAGCACGTGCGTAATGTCTTCCCTGAGACCTGGCTGTGGACCAACGCTAGCGTCAGGTGCGGGGACGGGAAATAATGTCTAATGGAGATTATCAATTTGTCATCATGCGTCTTGGGTGTGCGTGCTAATTGCTAGCTGCATGTTAGTCACCTCCTAACCCCCTTCACTGCAAGTGGACTGAAAGTGTGCTTCTGAAATCAATGTTAATTTCACTCCAAAGAGCCTCAGCCGTCCGAGAGACATGGATACAAAGTGGTCTCAGCAAGAGACATAGATCCTCATAAGCCTCGGCATCTGCGGGGCCTCATGAGCTTCTGTGTCTCTTTCAGTTGGGTGCTGGTTGTATCTTTCCGGCAGTGTTGGGGCGGTCCGTGGCGCAGTGGTTAAGGCGCCTGCCACCAATGCTAGAGGTGCGAGGTTTGATACCGGGTTTCGGCGTCGGATTTTTCTCTTCTAGTAAGTGTCACCGTTAATTCGGGCGGACCGCCGGGGGTTCTTTCTCCGGGTACTCCGGTTCTTCCACCCCCTCCACTTCTAGTGGTACCGGTTTCAAGTCACTTTATAAAAATTTCAAATACAAGCGATCAAAATTTCCGAAAACTCAGTAGCTGAGCTGACCCTTCGCACCACGTAAATGTCCTGTGTCTGTCTTGTACTATGTTTGTCTTCAGAGTGTATGTGTGTGTGTCACGTGAGCGTGCGTGTTGGGTGCAGTTCGCGGCGCTTTGAGCCGATTCGCCGAATTGGGAAAACGCGCCTATATAATAATAATGTTCACATCTGCACGGGACATAGACGACCCCGCCCCCACGAGTCCCCTGCTGCCTTGCAGGCTTGGCCGCTTGGCTGCGGAAAGGCTAAGGGAGGAAACCCCTGACATCAAAGCCCCCGTGTCTCCGGGGAAGGCTTTTGAGCCAGAGACTAAGACAAGGACAGTCTGATATAAAACCTACGACCCGAGGACCTCGATGCCACCGTCCCAGCTTGCTAGGCCATGGCAAACGAACCAAGGGTTTAAAGGGTGGGGCCAGTACTGCGCACACTGCACTCCACCAAAAAGCTCCACCGCGCAGGCTTTAGGAAACGCCCACGGACTATGACACTGAACTTTCCAAGTCCTGTAGCGATGGGCAAGGGGCAAAACGGCAGGTGAAAGATGTCACTGGAAGCCGCAGTCTCAAACCTGCATGCAGGCGGTTCAGGATATTGGTCGCCTGATGTTGACCTGGGGATGACAACGTCACTCGGCACACCCTGAACGACCAAGCAGCCTTCTCTAGGGACAGCACTGCTTGCTCCACACGGAGAGGGGCCTAGAAAAGGTGGCCTAACCAAAGCTCATCCCCTCGTAACCCAGTTGGCTAGCCGCGGTCAACGGGCATCTTCCCATGCGGTCAGAAAACAAGAAAAAACAATGGATCCACTCTCATAACGACCACGACCGGACTCAACGTTGCATGCTGGAACATCCGAACCATGCTCGACACAGCAGACAGCGGACGCCCTGAACGTCGCTCCGCCCTCATTGCCCATGAATTGCGGAGGTTAAACATCGACATCGCCGCGCTCAGCGAAGTACGCCTCCCGGAGGAAGGCAGCCTCCAAGAACTTGGCGCTGGCTACACCCTCTACTGGTCAGGCAGGCCTGCATCAGAAAGACGGCTCTCAGGCGTGGGCTTCATGGTGAAGACCCACATTGCGACTAAGTTGGAAAACCTACCAACGGGTCACTCCGACCGCATCATGTCCATGTGGGAGCACTGAGACACCAGCAATACGTCACCCTTCTCAGTGTGTACTCCCCAACCCTCCTGGCAGAGCCTGCAGAAAAAGACAAGTTCTACTCTGACCTGCACAGCCTCCTACAGAGCACCCCTGCAGACGACAAAGTCATCATCCTTGGCGACTTCAACGCCAGAGTGGGCCAAGACTCTGAAGCCTGGAAAGGAGTCCTCGGCAAGCATGGCGTTGGGAACTGCAATGACAATGGTCGCCTACTGTTGGAGCTCTGTGCAGAGCAGCAACTTGTCATCACCAACACTACTTTCCAGCAAAAGGACAGTCGAAAGACTACCTGGATGCATCCTCGCTCCAAGCACTGGCACCTTATCGACTATGTCCTAGTGCGTCAGAGGGACCGCAGTGACGTCCTCCTCACCAGAGTGATGCCCAGCGCAGAGTGCCACACTGACCACCGCCTTGTTCGCTGCAAACTCAGGCTCCGCCTCAAGCTGAAACCCAAGAAAGGGGGTCCCCCCAAGAAAAAGCTTGATGTTGCCAGCCTTCAGCGTGACGACAAGAAAGCTGCCCTTCAGGCCGATTTACAGCGCATGCTCAAAGATACAGTTGATCCAGCAGACTCCTCCCCTGAAACACTCTGGGAACAACTGAAAACTGCTATTGTAAAATCTTCTGTGGAAGTCTTGGGCTTTGCTAGAAAGAGGAACAAAGACTGGTTTGACGAAAACGACGTAGAGATCCAGGAACTTCTAGCAAAAAAAAGAGCCGCCCACCAGGCACACCTAGCCCAGCCTTCCTGCCCTGTGAAGAAGTCTGCCTTCCGCCTCATCTGCAGCAGTCTCCAGCTCAAGCTTAGAGAGCTCCAGAACGAGTGGTGGTCCAGACTCGCAAAGAGGACCCAGCTCTGCGCTGACAACGGTGACTACAGGGGCTTATACGAAGCACTGAAAGCAGTGTATGGCCCTAGGCACCTGGTACAAAGTCCCCTGCGAAGCGCTGATGGACAGGCACTCCTCACAGATAATACCTCCATCTTGAACCGCTGGTCGGAATACTTTCAGGACCTCTTCGGCGCTGAGCGCACTGTTCAAGAAACAGTCATCCTCCAAATCCCACACCTTCCACTAAAGGTTGAATTGGACGAACCGCCCACCGCCGAAGAGACCCTCACAGCCATCCACCAGCTCAAGAGTGGCAAAGCAGCAGGCATTGACGGAATCCCGCCAGAGATCTGGAAACATGGAGGCCCAGCACTGCACAACAAGCTCCATGACCTCTTTCTCTGCTGCTGGGAAAAAGGAACACTACCAAAGGATCTCCGTGATGCAGTCATCATCACCCTGTACAAGAACAAAGGAGAGAAGTCTGCCTGCTCTAATTATCGTGGAATTACCCTGCTGTCCATTGCCGGGAAAATTCTCGCAAGGTTGCTCCTGAATCGGCTGGTACCTGCCATCGCTGAAGACCACCTCCCAGAGGGCCAGTGTGGCTTCAGAGCCAACAGGAGTACCACCGACATGGTCTTTGTGCTGAGACAGCTTCAGGAGAAGTGCCGCGAGCAGAACAAAGGGCTGTACGTAACGTTTGTCGACCTAACAAAAGCGTTTGACACTGTGAGCAGGCAAGGTATGTGGCAGATCCTGGAGCGACTAGGCTGTCCCCCAAAGTTCCTCAACATGATCGTCCAGCTCCACGAGGACCAGCAAGGCCAGGTCAGACTAAACAGTGACCTCTCAGAACCATTCCCCATTCGCAACGGCGTGAAGCAAGGCTGCGTGCTGGCACCGACCCTCTTCACCATCTTCTTCAGCATGATGTTGAAGCAGGCCACAGTGGACCTCGACGATGACGACGCAGTGTACATCAGGTATCGTCTCGATGGCAGCCTGTTCAACCTCAGACGACTGCAGGCCCACACGAAAACTCTAGACCAACTGATTCGTGAGCTGCTCTTTGCTGATGACGCTGCCCTCGTTGCACACACAGAGAGAGCCTTGCAGCGCATTACGTCCTGCTTCGCAGATGCCGCCCAGCTCTTTGGACTTGAGGTCAGTCTGAAAAAGACAGAGGTCCTTCATCAGCCGGCACCCAAGGAAGAGCATCGCCCTCCCCACATCACCATCGGCGAGTCCGAACTGAAGTCTGTACACCAGTTTACCTACCTTGGCTGCATCATCACGTCAGACGCCAAGCTGGACAAGGAGCTGGACAACAGGCTGGCAAAAGCGAACAGTGCTTTCGGGCGACTATTCAAGCGGGTGTGGCACAATCAACAGCTGAAAAAAGGCACCAAGATCAGCGTGTACAGAGCTGTCGTCCTCACCACCCTGCTGTACGGTTCCGAGTCCTGGGCCCTCTACCGCAGCCAACTACGACTCCTCGAACGCTTTCACCAGCGCTGCCTGCGTACCATCCTGGGCATTCACTGGAGTGACTATGTCACCAACGTCGAGGTCCTTGAACAGGCGGAAACTGTGAGCATCGAGGCTTTGCTGCTGCGGACACAGCTTCGCTGGGCGGGGCACGTCTCCAGGATGGAGGATCATCGCCTACCCAAGATCACTCTGTTCGGCGAGCTCGCCACTGGACACCGAGACAGAGGGGCACCAAAGAAGAGATACAAAGACGGTCTCAAGAAGTCACTTAGTGCCTGCCAAATCGACCACCACCAGTGGTCTTCGCTTGCCGCGGACCGTGACACCTGGCGCTCCACCATTCACAAGGCAGCCGTCTCCTTTGAGGACTCTCGCAGAGCTAACCTTAAGGACAAGCGGCTCAGAAGAAAAAACAGAGCTGTCGTAACTCAGAACCCTGACCAGACCTTCCCCTGCAGCCACTGCGGTCGAACCTGCCTGTCCCGGATTGGCCTCCGCAGCCACGAAAATGCCTGCAGACGACGTGGGCAAGCCCTATAGAATCTTCGTTCGCGAAGTCAAGCCAAGATCATCCGTGTTCAACCCTAATTACAGTTACTTCGGTGTATCAACCAGTCTTTGCCTTTCCCCTGGCGCAGCCACATATTTACTTCCCCCCCCCCACCCCCACCCCCAGCCCCCCCCCCCCCCCCCCGCTACCCCCCCCCCCCACCCGCACCCCCTCAAACACACACACACACACACACACACACACACTCACACACACACACACACACACACACACACACACACACACACACACACACACACACACACACACACACACACACACACACACATCTTCTCTGAAGGCACGCGGGGACTTGTGCATTTCTCTGTTCCCTCGATCAAGGTACTGAATGATTAGCGTTTCGATATGTGATTGTACAGACAGCAATATGGTTGTCATTATCGCTAAGCTGAATTCACTGAAATGCTCTTACTCGTGTTTGAACCTATTATTAAGACACTTCTCTTCTGTTCGAAAGAAGCGCCGTTCAGCTGCAGTGGCCAGTTGTGTGTGTGTGTGTGTGTGTGTGTGTGTGTGTGTGTGTGTGTGTGTGTGTGTGTGTGTGTGTGTGTGTTTGTGTGTGTGTGTGTGCAGACCTGACGGGTTTGTAAACGGTCGCGAATTTATGTGCGGCGATGGATGATGGTTTAGGCAAAATGGCTGACGATAAACAATGATGAAAGCACTAGTACGACGATTGTTGCGCGGCTGTATATTTGCTGAATCACATGTCGTGCTTTTTTCTTTGCATTTGTTAACCCTTTTGCGCTTGCAGCCACGGCTACTGCTCACTGCACCGACTGATGCATTACAAGGGGAATAACTAATTCGAGACGTGCCGCCTCCGGATACGCGGTTTATGCCGCGTATCCGGAGGGGGCACGTCTCGAATGAGTTATGTTATGGATACTAACTTCCCTTGGACTCTCTGCTACACAGAAAAAATGTTAATCCATTCCGCCCTGACGCACTACAACTGGTACATAGTCATTAAATAACGCCTCCAAAATTTGGGTAATACGGCCGTCGGGCTGAATGGGGTAATCAAACAGTATATTATACTGTAACACTACAAAACTGATTGTGTTCCCAAACGATGGGTGCCGTTTGTGCGCAGTGGCGTTTCTGGATTTTATGGCGCCACCTGGTGTTCTGGCGCTACCTGGTGTTGTGGCGCCACCCGGCGTTCTGATGGAGGTGGAGCACGTGCGTAATGTCTTCCCCGATACCTGGCTGTGGACCAGTGCTAGCGTCAGGTGTGCAAAAGCTGCAGACATGTGTGACGATAACACTATGATTTTTCAAAAAGAAACATTTTACAAGATGACGTTCCGGACGGGAACATTTTAGACGGAGACATTTGGACGGGGAAGATTGTTCACAGAGTAGTCTGTACGAAACGGGGTCAGGTGTCGAGGTTAATCCCTTGGGCGTGCAGGCATCGGTATTGTTTACAATACCGGTGGCTGCACGCATAAGTGGGGGGGGGGGGGAGGGGGGGGGGGCTGGGGGTAAACAAAACAGCTGCATGTTACGTGTTAACCCTTTGTCAGTCGGTAGCGGTTTTTGTCGCGATGATTCCTACAAGCTACCGACAGCCAAAGCGCTAATGCACTACTCTTTTTTTTTGTTGCAAAATCAGTTGCTTGCATTTCAGCCAGGAATTGTGCACGTGCTGATCTGTAATTTTGGATTTACGGCTTGAAGCCCTTAGGTCCAAAATCAACACCAGCACATAATGATACGTGCATCGCTGCTTTATGTAGGAGCGTGTGTGTGATTGCCTCATTGTTCTGTTTGTGTAATGTGCTATGCTCGTTTCACCACTATGGCGTCTTGTTAGCCGAGTCATTGCCAGTGGACGCAGATTGTGTGCCTGAAATCATTGTCAATTCAACGCAAAAGAGCGCCAGCCGTTCAAGGAACATTGATACATTATTTTTTAAATTCTTTGTTAATTCAACGTCAAAAAAGCCTCAACTGTCTCAGGAATATGGATACAAGAGGCATAGGTCCTTATGAGCCCCCGCAGGTGCGGGGGCTCATAAGGACCTATGCCTCTTGCAGTTGGATCGTTTTCACTTTTTCTCGGCAGTGAAAAGGTTTCGACAACCTCTAACTTGACCGTCCTCGATTGATGATTTACCAGTCGCGCAAACTGATGTCACACACGTGTACGATACCACAAAAATCAAATATTTGCCGGAGTGAAAGAAGTGGTTAAGCGAATGTCTTCTTGTGTCTTTATGTCTTCCCGTACCGTATGAGGGAGTACTCCTTAAATAAACCCACTGGGAGTACAGAACTGAACTTGTGGCGTCTCCCACACCCCTCTGCCCCCACTCCCCACCCACCCCCTCCCCCACCCCCACACACACACCCCTCACCCCCTTCCGACTGCGGGG
Organism: Semisulcospira habei; assembly: GCA_036245525.1. NCBI lineage: Eukaryota > Metazoa > Mollusca > Gastropoda > Semisulcospiridae > Semisulcospira > Semisulcospira habei. The sequence goes on along the minus strand of BTPG01000001.1, from coordinate 76,498,051 downwards.
ACTCATGAAGGTTTATGTCTCTTAAAGTTTGGTAGCGTTCGCCTTGTCCCGGCAGTTAAGTCTGTAACTGACATATTATTCGGCATAGACGAGAATGCTTATTTCGTGCATCTTTCGTCAGTGTTGAGTTTGCACAGGAACTCATTTGCGAACCTCGTTCAGTCATCGACGAAGGACTGTGCAAGTGTGTTTTCTTTGTTACGCTGTGGTTCTTAGCGTATATATACATTTTTAGTTGACTCCAATAGTCTGCAGATGGGCAGAAAACTGCTCGTTACACAAGACTATGTCTGCTTAAAGAAACCTAGCGTGTGTAACTATACGTCGACACCATGAGAATGTATGTCTCCTACTGGTCCTTTCCTGTTGATCAGCTGCACCTCCGACGAAACAAGTATACTGACAAGCAAAAGAAATGCGACGTTTTTTGGAATCATCGGAAACACTTTCGATCCAGTTACACAGCCTGCTTTCTGTGGTCACCAAAAACAGGATGTGCAACTGAAACGAAGAGACACAACTACAGTTCTGATGCAAAGACAGAAAAATATCGCGTTTGCTCGAACTTATATGTAATTATGTCTACTTCGGACCTTACCGTATCCTGATATGAATTAACGTGCTGAGTTCCGTTTGTTATACACGTCTCCGCTAAATTAATGTGTTCACAAGAACGTACTGGTACTTAATAGTAATTCGCACACATACTAACCATACATTATCATGCAAAGTATATTCACCACACGTTTTCTGCTGCGTCAAGATGGGTGTCTCTTCTGTATGATGGCTGAAGCCGGGGGCGGAGGGCTTGTTTTCACAGGAACAGGAACAGGAACCGTCACCAGTACAGGCGTAGACGCAGGGTCTCCTGGCGGTTTGATGGAGGTGGAGCACGTGCGCAATGTCTTCCCCGAGACTTGGCTTTGGACTAACGCTTCAGTGGCGTACGTGGTTTCCCGCTCCGCAAGCAACCCTGTGCTTAGTTCTGGGGAAAACTATAATCATAATCTGACAAGGGTATTCCCCTTCGCTGCCAGCGGATGCAGACTGTGTTTCTGATGTTTGGTTTTTTTTTTTTTAATTCAGCGTTAAAGAGCCCAATGAACGCTAATACAGATTGGTGGCATCACGAGACGTAAACCCTCATGAGCCCCCGCAACTGCGGGGGCTCATGAGGGTCTACGTCTCTTGCAGATGGATCATATTCACTTTTTTTCTCAGCAGTCAAAGGGATAAACCTCGGGGTCTTTAATGACTGGATGTATACGTGTCAACCAACCCAACCGCCTTTCACGACATCAGTCCTCTCATACAGCATGGTGATTGGTACATCGTCGCCACCGTCATTTTCTTCATCGCATGAGTTATTATCACGATCATCGTCGTCATAATCATCTTTCGTGTAGTGCCGCCAACTAATATTTGGCAGTTGATTTGTTTAACGACACCTATGTTTCTGCTAACTACTAGCTTACTATGCGTGCATCGAATGTAGTCGATGATGTATACATGCACATGACATAACACGCAGATGCAACGGGTTAAATCTGCGTCCGTGTAGGAACTGAGTGTGTAATCGGGGAGGGTGCAACTGCGTATCGAACGTCGAATGACTGCGGGAGAATGTGAGACAAGATTTTTGTTATATGCATCTGGAATCGAACGAAAGATTTCAAAAATAGTCAACTTGGCGTGATGTTTCCACTACCAAACACTCCAAGGAGCAAAACTGGTTCGAATTCTCCCTCCTCTGAGTTTTCAGTACAAGTTTTCTTGAACTTATTCGAGTTCGCCCTGCCGTTTGGAGCGCCTTCCATTCTTGTGTCACCGGCAGCCTCACCGGTGATGGCCTACCCAGGGTTGCATTCAGGGTCGCGAAACGATCTGAATAAGGTCCAGCGCGTACGCAGCGTGTTCCCGGAAACCTGGCTGTGGACGAACAAGTCCACAGGGTACGCGTGCATGCTTTTATCCACTTGCGTACATCAAAGTTTTATTCGGCTTGATCGCCGACTTTTTTTGTGAGGATGTACATTCTGTCTGATGTCCGTCTGCAAGAGGCATAGATTCTTATGAGCCCCTGTGATGCAGGAGCTCATACGAATCTATGCCTCTTGCGAATAGACGAGGGTACAGCTGTTCTTGAGACAATGAATCTACCGGAGAATTGCTTTTGTTCTGTTTGGTTTGGGTTACATTATTCTTTTGGGTTGTTATCTGTCATTTTCTTATCTCAGAATGGCTTGCGGTGTCTTTTTTATTGTCTCAGAATCATTTGTTGTTGTTTTTTGTCCATTTTAAAAATAATTTCTTGTTTGCGTGTAGTTTCCTTAAGTGGTATACGTTTTACGTTTGCTCCTGCGTAAGTAGTGTTTAATGCTCTATTCCTGTTCACCGTGGCTGATTTCACACTCTTCTTAACGTTGGATTCTTTCATATGTTTGTGACATATAGAGTTCTAGAGTTCTTGTTTCCTCTAATAATTTACGTTTGCTCCTGTATATATTTTTTTCCCAGTGCTTTAATATTGTTCACTGTGACTGATTTTATACTTTTCTTGTCGTTGGATTCTTTCATATCTTTTTGTCACGTATAGAGTTCTAGAGCTTGTACTGTTCTGGCACCACCCTTCAGCAAAGACGGTCTGTTGGGCTCCTGTTGTAAGGTATTAGGACAGAATGGGTTTCTTTGTGCGTGTAATGTCTCTTGAACATTCTATAGGCCTGACCGCCACTTGACGGGTTTTAACTGACAGCACAATCATTATCTTCATCATTATCGTCAAAATTGTCATCGTAAATTTAACACGTACAAATCAAACTTTCTTGTCTATTATATCGTATGCAAGTCGCCAGCTCACCTTCATGGGTAGTGCCTGATCAACTTTGGCGCCTATTCAGGCGCCAAAGTTTATAAGCACTAACCATGAAGTACCACGGTGGATCCTTCACCTCGAACTTAGCGTTCATACTGAAAGAAAGGAACGATCCTAAAACCACTCATGAGTGTTTTCTTTTCTTTGAAAAATTCATTTTGCGCGTTAATCAAAAGGAAGTAAATATTTCGTATGAAACAAAAACTAAGACGAGAGTTTGAAACCCCTCTAAGTACATGAAAAAATGAAACCCAGCGTTTCGGACCTGAGATCCTTCACCAGATGAAGATCTCATATCCGAAACGTGTTTAATTTTTCGTATACTAAAGGGGTTTCAATCTCTCTTCTTAGTTTTCTTTTCTTTTTGCGTGTTTTTGTTACACCAACGTAAATTAATGGGCTGCGTGCTTGTTTCATAAACCAACCGGAAGTATACTACTGCACAGTTTCTTTACATGACTTTTGTCCACTTTTTACAACAAAGTTCCTATAAAATCACTGGGCATGGTCATGGGAGTGAACGTGGACAAGCTTGACCCCTCGGGCTTTGCCCCAGGGGAAGGGGAGGGCAGCCTCACAGAAGTGGAGCACGTGCGCACGGTCTTCCCCGAGACCTGGCTGTGGACCAACGCTAGTGTAAGGTGCACAGGCAGCTGAATCTAATTCTTGACTTATTTTTTTTACTAAACCTGGAAGTCCTCGCGCTGGGACCATACGGCGTTGAGGCGCGTCCCCTGGGTGGTGGATAGGGGGTCCCTCGTGAGAGGGGTGCACCGAATGAAATAAGGTGCCGTGAACCAACATGGTCTAATTGAAGGTGACCCCGACAGAAAACCCCTGGTCCTCCTAGTAAGGGGGTTGGGCGTGGGGTTAGCTTCCCCACCCTGCAAAAAAGGAAATAGCTACAAAAACGCCGACGAAAAGACTAACAGTAATTCCTTTCCTGGAGGAGGAAGGTTCTTCTACTAGAAGACTTATGACGTCTTGTGGTGAAAGCCGGAAGTCTTCGGAAGCCACAGGACCGAGCCGCCTCTCTCTATCCAGGGATACAACCATGGGCACATGGAACGTCAAGACCATGTACCAGAGCGGCAAGGCCGCCCAGATAGCAGCGGAAATGCAAAAGTACAACCTTTCCCTGCTAGGCATCAGTGAAGCCAGATGGACGCAGTCTGGCCAGAAAAGGCTGTTAAGTGGGGAGATGATTCTGTATTCAGGTCATGAAGAGGAGAATGCCCCCCATACAGAAGGAGTAGCACTCATGCTGTCACCAGTGGCACAGAGAGCGCTGATGGGCTGGGAACCTCTTGGGCCAAGAATTATAACAGCAGCCTTTAGAACCAAGAAAAAGCTCAAGCTGAACGTCATCCAGTGTTATGCGCCCACCAATGACAGTGACGAGGAAGAGAAACAAGAGTTCTACGACCGACTCCAGAGTGCCGTGGACAAATGTGCGGAGCGAGACATCACCATCGTCATGGGCGATTTTAATGCCAAAATAGGGGAGGACAACACCGGATACGAAGAGGTGATGGGGAGACAGGGACTAGGCTCGGAGATGAGTGAGAACGGGGAGTGGTTTGTAGACTTTTGTGCTCTAAACCGACTTGTCATTGGAGGCAGCATCTTCCCACACAGAAGAATACACAAAGCAACTTGGGTCTCACCTGACCATACAACAGAGAACCAAATAGACCATATCTGCATTAGCAAGAAATTCAGAAGATCCCTTCAAGATGTTCGAGTGAGGAGGGGAGCAGATGTCGCCTCCGACCACCATCTGCTTACCTTAAGAATGAAGCTCAAGCTAAAGAAAAGCCGCACAGAGACAACAAGAAGACAGCGCTATAATGTAGGCCTCCTGAGAGAAACTGGAGTTGGAGAAGAGTTCAAACTGGTGCTGTCCAACCGGTTTCAAGCGCTACAGGAGCTAGTAAATGAAGAGGAGGCGGTCACCACAGAGCAGCAGTGGAAGGCAGTTAGAGAGGCGCTGAACTCAACCTGCAAAGACACTGTAGGGTTCAGGAAACACCACCACAAGGACTGGCTGTCGGCACAGACCTTGAAGAAGATAGAAGCGAGGAAGCAGAAGAAAGCAGCGGTCAACAACAGTCGCACGAGAGCAGCCAAAGTAAGGGCACAGGGGGAATACTCGGAAGCCAACCGCGAGGTGAAGAGGAGTATCAGGGCAGACAAGAGGGCCTACACAGAAAGCCTGGCAGCAGAGGCAGAAAAGGCAGCAGGCAGCGGCAACATGAAACAGCTCTACGACATTACCAGAAGATTGTCGGGTAAGTATGGCCATACAGAAAGACCAGTAAAAGACAAAGAAGGCAAGCCTATTGCAGACAGAGCAGACCAACTCGACAGATGGGCCGAGTATTTTGAAGAGTTACTGAACAGACCTAGCCCACCCGACCCCCCCGACATCCAGCCGGCAGAGACCGACCTACCCATCAGCTGTGACAGACCCAGCCGGGAAGAGATCAGAAAAGCAGTGGCATTTTTGAAGAATGGCAAAGCAGCAGGGCCAGATGGCATCCCAGCGGAGTCTCTGAAAGCAGACCTAGAGACAACAGTTGAGATGCTGTACCCACTGTTTGGAAAGATCTGGGAAGAGGAGGTGATGCCGGCTGACTGGAAGGAGGGGTACCTAATCAAGCTTCCCAAGAAAGGCGACCTCAGCAAGTGTTCCAACTACAGAGGAATCACCTTGCTGTCAGTACCAGGAAAGGTCTTCAACAGGATCATCCTAGAAAGAATGAAGAGCTCCGTTGACCCCCAGCTGAGAGACCAGCAAGCAGGATTCAGGAAGAACCGATCATGTACAGACCAGATCGCCACTCTCCGCATCATCGTGGAACAGTCTCTGGAGTGGAGCTCCCCGCTGTACGTCAACTTTGTGGATTATGAGAAAGCATTTGACAGCGTGGACCGAGAGACTCTGTGGAAACTCCTACGACACTACGGTGTACCCACAAAGCTCGTCCGCCTGATCAAGAGCAGCTATGATGGCATGACATGTCGCGTGATCCACGAAGGGCAGTTCACCAGAGAGCTCCAGGTCAGAACTGGTGTCAGGCAGGGGTGTCTGCTGTCTCCGTTCCTCTTCCTACTGGCCATAGACTGGGTCATGAAGATGACCACAGAGCACAGACGAAGTGGAATACAGTGGACACTGTGGACACAGCTTGACGACCTCGATTTTGCAGACGACTTGGCATTACTGTCCCACACTCATCAACAAATGCAGGACAAGACCACGAGGCTTGCTGACATCTCGTCCCAAGTGGGCCTCACCATTCACAAACAGAAAACAAAGACAATGAGGCTGAACGCAACCAGGGAAGAACCAGTCTTGCTTGCTGGCACCCCGTTGGAGGAGGTGGAGTCCTTCACCTATCTCGGGAGCATCATAGACAAAAAAGGCGGCACTGATGCAGATGTCAGAGCACGAATCGGTAAAGCCAGAGCAGCCTTTCTCCAGTTGAAAAAAGTATGGAGTTCCAGAGAGCTGTCACAACACACCAAAGTCCGGATTTTCAACTCCAATGTAAAAGCAGTTCTCCTATATGGAGCAGAGACATGGAGATTGACAAAAACCACAGTCAACAGAGTACAGACCTTCATGAACAGTTGCCTTAGAAGAATTTTGAAAATCCACTGGCCAGAGAAGATCAGCAACGTCAGACTCTGGGAGAGAACAGAGCAGATAACAGCAGAGAATGAAATTGGGCGAAGAAGATGGGGATGGATCGGTCACAGTCTGAGAAAGCCAGCTTCCAGTATCACTAGGCAGGCATTGTCATGGAACCCCCAGGGAAAGAGGAAAAGAGGTAGGCCGAGAAACTCCTGGCGTCGAGACCTCCAAGCAGACATCAAGAGACTGGGAACCACCTGGAGTAGAATCGAAGGAGAAGCACAGGACAGGAGTTGCTGGAGGTCTCTCGTCGACGGCCTATACCCGGGTAGGGGTGACAGGCGTAAGTAAGCAAGTAAGTAAACCTGGAAGTGTTTTTTGTTATGTGTCCTGACGATCCTTCGATCATCAACTCCGTTAGCAGTGTACGGAAGTCTTGCTTTTGTTCTTGGTATGAGTATCTGATGTCATTATGCAGGTGTAACCCCTTCACTGCCCGGATGCTGAGGATCATGAAGTTCTTTGCCTCTTGCTGGTTTTATTTATATCTGTGTTCCTTGGGTGGATGGGGTTGTTTGGAGATGAACTGTTCATGTTTTCAAAGACATGGTTTGTATCTTTCCAGCGCATTGTCTATTACCCATCTGTTCCAGTCCAATTTCCTTGTAACCTCAGAGTTAGTTGACCCTTTGTATCGCTTGACATCAATGCCTGTAGAGATACTGATTACATCGGGAGAATCTTGGATTGTTCAAGGTAGAAATGCTTTGGTGTTTTAAAATAGACATCCCACCCCCTCCCACTGCGAGCCGCGAATCTTTGCCTCAGATGTGGGTGTTACTCCGTCCTGTTTGCAGGAGTACTCCCCAGACAGACCCACTCGGTGAGTAGGCCACAAGTACATCTCTGTTCAAGTGAGATGCTTAGCATCTCATTTGAATAGAAGTGTACTTTTGGCTTACTCCCGAGTAGTCTAGCTGGAAAGTAATCCCGTAATACGGCACGTGATGAATTCAGATTATTTGGGACTACTTGCTTCGAGTATAGATTGGTTGGTTGTACATTGCTTAACGTCCCGACAACAACAAGACTTTCTCAGGACGTGCCTGCGCTGTCTGCGAAAAAAAAAACTAAACAAGATATTGAATGTATGTCGCCAGCCGGTCTAATACGCTAAATAAACCTAAGACCATTTAGCAACACATCCAATATCAAACGCTACAGTCAGCGCAGACATTAGGGAGAGTTAAAATAGGAAAATACAGGCGAATGGGCCAAGGGTAGACAGAAACACATGCCCCAGAATAGAGGGGAAACCCCACCCTGTGGGGCTGACCAGGGTGACACTGGGAACTAAAAAGTAGTTAACCCACCCAAGTCCCCCAGGGCAGACCCGGGTGGGGGTTTCGAGTATAGGAATCCTATGAAATCAGAAGCACTATGGATGGTACTGTGGTTATCACAGTCCTGTTCCGAAAGCACACTTTGTCCACGAATCAAAGTAGTAATGATAATTGCGAGTGAGTGAGTATAGATTGCTTTACGTCCCGCAAGCGACAACGGCCTTTTCAGGACGTGCCTGCGCTAAATGAAGAAAAGAACTGCAAGAAGCGCAGACAGGAGGGAGAATTTCAAAAGAAAAATACAGATGAATGGACCAGAAAGACAGAAATACAAACCCCCAAAAGAGTAGAACCCACCTTGCAGGGGTTAGACAAGGTGACCCTAGGAACTAAAAAGTAGACAACCCCACCAAGGTCCCCTAGGGCAGGCCCGGTGGGGGAAGTTGCAAGTACGGCGTTAAAATCAAACCAAGCAGGCGAACAAGCAACGTAACCAAACACCAAAACAAACTAACAAAGAGCCAGCCAACCAACAGCCAACTAACCAATCAACAATGCACGTATTATTCAAATTTCGGTCGACATTTGGGTGTATATTTTGCCTTCAAAAGTTCGCGATGGGGGCCGCCTTTGCGCCCGCACCCAACATGATGGCGGGAACCGGGTCAGTCACAAATGGCGGCGCTGCCTTACAGGAGGTGGAGCACGTGCGCACTGTCTTCCCCGAGACCTGGCTGTGGACCAACGCTACAGTGGCGTACGTGATGGGCTTGTGCTGGCTCAGTGGCTTTGCTAAGTGCTTGTAGCTGAATCAGTGTATACTAGTGATTTTAGGCTTTGCCCGCATCTGTTTGTGCTATATACTTTCGCGATATACTTTACCTATCCAGACCAAAAAGGTGACTGCCAAGCGTGTAAAATGCAACGGAGAAAGAAACACGCTTAGAAAAGACGGGTACAACACAATTTATTAATATTTCGGGTAAATACCCTTTGTCAAAATAGACAAACAGAGAGATTAGCCGCTACTTATCTTCATTCGCAGAAGGAATGTGGCAACTGAAGGAGGTGACGTAAAATAAAATAAAAAATAAAAAGGAAGAACAAAAGTGCGGAAAAAGTAAAAATGACGTCAACGAAAAAAATATAAGAGAGAGACTCGAAGAGAAACAGAACACGAGAGACAAGAGTGTGTGTAAGCACGCTCCTGCGCGTGCTTACACACACTCTTGTCTCTCGTGTTCGTTGGGCACTTCTTTATATACTTTAGCTGTTTTGAGTTTCGTTTTCATACCATAATTATGGGCAGCGCTCGTCTTTTGAAACCGAGGAATGGAGATTCAGCTGTGTTGTTGGTTCGAATTCCGCCAAAATATGTGCTTGTCTTGGTCAATTTAAACCTCTTTGGTTTCTTTCACTTTCAGCCCCGAGAAATAATGTCTGAAACCGTCGCAGACTCATTACGAGATAAACACGTCTGCCTGAGGGGCAAAGATATAAATGAAGCTATCAAGAGGCGACTGCGGTGGCTCATGTGGATCTATGTCTCTTGTATTTGGGTGTACTCGCTTAAAGACCAATTAACATTTGAACAGTCCGGATGCATATTTCGCAATAGTTTTTAAACAGATGTCGAGCAGTTCTGAACATGCATGTTCTAAACTAATGGAGGTAATAATGACGTGCAAACAGGCACGCAAACAAGCAATTAAAAACCAAACTACCCAACCTATCAACCAACCAACATTACCAAACATACCTAACTAACCCACAGTTAAAACATAAAATAAATTAAAAAAATAAAATAAAAACATCCACCCACCAATCCACGAATCGACCAATGCACATAATTTATTACGGAGATTTTCGGTCGACAGATGGTTGCATTTTCTGCCGGGTTCACGTCGCGATGGAGGCGGCCTCTGCGCCTGCGTCCAGCCTATTAGCGGGAACTGGGTCAACCACAAATGGCGGCGCTGCTTTACAGGAGGTTGAGCACGTGCGTACTGTCTTCCCCGAGACCTGGCTGTGGACCAACGCTACAGCGGCGTACGTGATGAGCTTAAGCTGCCTCAATGGCTCCTCATGTGCTTTTGGCTTGACCAGTGTAGACTGGTGATTTGGGCTTTGCCTGCACCTGCTTGTGCTTCATAATTTTGCTGTTTTGAGTTTCATACCTCTGGGCAGCATTTGGTGTGTTCTTTCATCGTCGTCGTCAGTGCTTCTTGTAATCGTGTGTTTTGCTGTTGAACGTGGCCTCCTGTACCGTTTGTGAGAATTCGGAATTGGACTAGGGATTCAACTGGTGTTGCTGAATTGTGGGTTCGAATCTCGGCAAGCTCTGTGCTTAGGACTGACCTAATTTGTTTAACCCTCATCTGCCGTTTTCACTTTCAGCGCCGAGAAATTTTCTCTGAAACCATCGCACTCATTGCAGGATAAACACATCTGCCTGAGACACCAGGATATAAATGAAGCTATCAAGAGGCATGGATCCTCATGAGCCTCCGCGACTGCGGGGGCTCATGAGGATCTACACCTCTTGTAATTGGGTCATGCTTACTTCGAGTTTTTAAATCCAGCTCAATTTTGAACACTCCGGATGCTTGTTTTGCAATAGTTTTAACCAGCTGTCGGGCCGTCCAGTTCAGGTCATACGATCTGTAATGGAATGAACGTGATAATGAGGCTTGCTGGCATGGCGTGCACGCAGGCAGGCAAGCAGCCAACCGATGAAAATACCAACCAGTCAGGCTACCATCCCACCTAACAACCAGCCCAATCCATCCCAACCAACCCACCCTAGCCAGCACACCCAAGCCACGAATCAACCTACGCACATCATTTATTGCGGAGATTTCCGGTCGACATATGGATGCATGTTTTGCCGGGGTGGGGTTATGCTGCAAGCCATGATGGCGCCGGGAACCGGGTCAGCCACAAACGGCGGCGCTGCCTTGCAGGAGGTGGAGCACGTGCGCACTGTCTTCCCCGAGACCTGGCTGTGGACCAACGCTACAGTGGCGTACGTGATGGGCTTTCTGCTGCCTCAGTACCTCCGCTAGCTTAACCAGCGTCTACTTTCGCTTATTAGTGAAATTTACTGTAGCTGCCATTGCCCTGTAGCTGATGCTTCTGAAACCATTGCAGCTTCACTGCCTGCGTGAGGCACAAAGGTATGAATCGGGCCAAAAAGAAGCATATATCCTCATGAACCCCCGCTGTCGCGGAGGCTCATGGGGATCTATGCCTCTTGCATTTGGGCAGTGGTTTCGTTGTGCCTGAGTTAGCATTAGTACATAGTGACTTACACGACAAAGTATGCTCGCTTTGAAATGTACTACTCTCCCAGCCTGAGCAAAATGTCGAGCCGATTTTGGTTGGCATGAAACGTAGATTATGATTGCATCCCTGCGGCTGCGGCAGATTTCATGAGGCTCTATGCTGCCTCCTGAATATATCTAAGCTGGTCTGATTGTAATTCTTGAAAGTTAGTAAGTTAGAAAGGAGTATCACTCTAGAAACGAGATTGGTTATGCTGTAGCCGTTTGGCTGGCGCTTAGAGCTTTGCTTCTGCCATACACCTGAATGTGTGCATTGTTTGAGTTGTAGCGAAAACTACTAAATGCATGCTTCGAGTAGCCCGTAGAGAGTCCAGTAGGACCCACCTGGCATATTTGTGTACCTAGTAAACAAATGACCCTCGGGTCGAAGACCTTTTGCTTAAAATATACCCTGTTTACTTGGTCTGTACTGTAGTAGCAGTATTTTCTAAAAGCATACAAGCGCTTTTCTGTATTCCATTTCAAGAAGTCCTTGCATCGTCTTCTATTCAGTGAACCTATCCTGACGAGCAAAAGAAATGCGACATTGTTGTAATCATCAGAAACACTGAAGTGTTTCCGATGATTCCAAAAATGTGGCATTTCTTTTGTTCGTCATTATATGTCTTCACTCAGCACAATGCACGCCTGTCCTTTCCCCTCCTTGCAGCCACACCACAAAGCGTTTGATATGAGATGGACCGAAATATATTGACTGTTTCAACTTGTTCACAAAAATAACCATCTTTCATATTCTTTGTCATTTTGACAGTCTGAAAAACAGCCAATGTATGTCTTCTGTTTGTTTGTTTCTTTCTTTCTTTGTTTCTTTGTTGGGTTGTGTTGTTTTTTTGTTTGTTTGTTGGGGGAGGGGATATATATATATATATATATATATATATATATATATATATATATATATATATATATATATATATATATATATATATATATATATATATATATATATATATATATATATATATATATATAGTTGTCAGTGAGTACTATTCAATCGCCTAGCAGGCTGAGGGGCAGTCTCTGACATTTTCTATTCTTTATCTGTTTTTCATTGTCTTTTGGATGTTTTGATCATCACATACTTCTTCGTGATGAATCCCTGAATCACCTGTGCAGAAATCGGACAATAACAGGCTGTCATTAGCCTTCTTGAACACTCAGTCTTGCAGGAACAAAACTAGTGAGATAAGTGATTACATCACTGATCATCAGCTAGACTTTTTGTTGCTGGCTGAATCGTGGCTTCAAGATGAGTGTGACGAGCCATACATAGCTGAGTTGACCCCTCCAGGATATTTTCTGAAGTCTTTCCCTCGCGTTGGGAGACGAGGGGGTGGCATCGCAGTACTGGTCAGGAAGTCATTAGAAAACTGCACCCATTTCAAACGTTTGCCCTTTAACTCTTTTGAAGCTGTTGAAGTTAGCATCATCAGTGACATCTCAGTTACTTTGACTGTAGTATACCGACCGCCTCCAAGCAAACAAAATAAACTAACCACTAGCGAATTTTTCAGTGAATTCCAAGATTATGTGGACAGTGCCTCCAGCAGCAGACACGAATTAGTTATGGTTGGAGACCTTAATTTTAATTTTGAAGTTCCATCTGATACTGATGCACTTCGTCTGCGTTCACTTCTGCCTGACCGTAGCTTGCGTCAGCATGTGCAGGGGCCGACTCACAGACGTGGTCACACCCTGGACCTTCTGATCACAAGGGAGAGCTCCTCTCTTGTTCAGGACGTTCAGGTGTGTGATTCGCTGTTGTCGGATCATGCAAGTGTTTTCTTTCATGTGCTTGCGTCTCGACCTCGTTCCACAAAACGCTCGATTACTTCCACAAACCTTTGTCGTATTGACATGGATGTTTTCAGCTCCGATGTAAAGGTGGCTTGTGACGGTGTATTGACAGACTGCCCAGTACATGAACTGCTGGACACTTACAACTGTACACTCTCTGACATTCTCAACAAGCATGCGCCACTCACCACCAGACGCGTAACCCCACGTCCCCCGGCCCCAAGGCTAACGAAAGAGCTGAAAGATGCCAGGCGCGAGCTTCGAAGCACTGAAGACTGTGGAGGTGTAGTGGTCTTACAGTACATAGAGACATGTTTGTGAAGCAGCGTGCTGCACTCAAGTCCTCACAGCGTGCAGCTAAGAAAGACTTTGTTTGTGCCAAACTTAAAGACTGCATATCTAGTCGTCAGCTGTTTAGCCTTACAAATGAACTTCTTGGAAAGAAAAATGAACCTGTACTCCCGAATACCATTCCGATGAATGATCTACCTGATAAGTTTTGTCAGTACTTTGACTCTAAGATAAGCACGATCCGTCAGGAACTGGACAACTGTTCTGATGCTGTGTCCTATATACCATATGACGGGCCTGTGTTACATGCGTTCACTGCTGTCACAGAGGAGACTGTAAAGAAACTAATTATTTCCTCACCCACCAAATCTTGTTCCCTTGACCCCATTCCCACCTCTATTATCAAGCTATGCCCTGATGAGCTTGTCAGTGTGATAACCAGAATTATTAACTTGTCTCTGGAGTCAGGGTCTGTGCCTCGGCATTTTAAGCAGGCTGTGGTAATTCCATTGTTGAAGAAGGCAGGGATGGATGCAAACCTGCTGAAAAATTATAGACCAGTGTCTAATCTTCACTTTCTTTCCAAGATTCTGGAGAAAGTTGTGCTGAGTCAGCTCATGTCACATCTCAGTAGTAATGATTTACTTGAACTGTATCAGTCTGCATATCGAAGAAATCACAGTACTGAGACAGCATTGCTTCACATTACCAATAGCCTGCTTACACATGCTGACGTCGGACATGTCTCTTTGCTATCATTATTAGACCTGTCTGCGGCATTCGACACGCTGGATCATGGGATTCTTTTAGAACGCCTACGCGTGTCTTTTGGTATTTCCGGTCCAGCGCTGTCATGGCTCAGGTCTTACCTTTTTGAAAGATATCAGTCTGTATGTGTGAATGGGATCATGTCTCAGCCTGTGCTTTTGAAGTATGGTGTCCCACAGGGGTCTGTTTTGGGTCCTCTGCTGTTCTCTCTGTACACTAAACCAGTTTCCCGAATCATCAGCCAGAATAGCTGTGAGTATCACATGTATGCTGATGACACTCAGGTCTCTAAGTCTGACGATCCTGGTAAAATGCAGACCATTGTCTCCAATGTGGAGAAGTGTATAGTTTGAAGTCAAAGACTGGATGACTTGCAACAGACTCAAGTTAAATGATGACAAAACAGAGAGCATGCTTGTTGGTACTCGAGCTAGAACATCCGCCTCCAGCAGTGATCATATTTCCATAGGTGGCCATGACATTTCTTTCAAATCCGATGTAAAAAATCTGGGTGTATTCCTGGATTCAAGTTTATCGATGGAAAAACAGGTTAGCCATCTTTGCCGCACTGCCTACCTGGAGCTCCGCAAAATAGGCATGATCAGATCCTTTTTGACAGAAAAGGCTACTGCCCAGCTCGTATGCTTTCGCATTCTGTCCCGTCTAGATTACTGTAATTCCCTCCTTGCTGGTATCTCATCTGATCAACTCACTCGCATTCAGCGTATCCAGAATAATGCAGCCCGGTTAGTCCTTCGCAAAAAACGTACTGATCATGTCACACCACTGCTAAAGCATCTCCACTGGCTACCTGTCAAACAGAGAATAGAGTACAAGTTGGCCACGTTGGCATACAAACACTATGACAATACGCTTCCTGCATATCTGTCTTCTTCCCTTGCATCACATAATCCTAGTAGAAGTCTACGCTCAAGCTCACAAAAACTGCTTGTTCAGCCCAGAGTCAGCCTAAAAACTGCTGGTGCCCGTTTTTTCAGTTATCAGGCCCCTCACGTCTGGAACTCACTTCCACTGCATGTCCGTCTTTCCCCTACCCTGATGACCTTCAAAACAAATTTGAAGACCTATCTTTTCCTGGTAGCATATCAAGATTAGCTTAGTCTGGATGTGCTACCTGGAAATGTTGGTTGTTTCCGTATGTGGGTAGCCCATGTAGATAGGCTGTGTGTGTGTGCGTGCGTGCGTGCGTGCGTGTGTGTGTTTCGTGTTAGGAATGCGCCGACATGGTACGAGCAGATGTTTATTTAAAGAGTGAGTGCGTTCTAATTTTTCTCCTTTTTAATATTTTTTATGTGCCGTAAAGCGCTCTGAGCTTGCTGTTCGTGGGGAAGGGCGCTATATAAAAACTATGTATTATTATTATTATTATTATTATTATTATTATTATTATTATTATTATTATTATATATAACCTACACTGATATATATATATATATATATATATATATGTATATATATATATATATATATGTATATATATATATATATATATATATATATATATATATATATATATATATATATATATATATATATATATATATATATATATATATATATATATATATATATATATATATATACCCCCACCCGGGTCTGCCCTGGGGGACTTGGGTGGGGTTAGGTATTTTTTAGTTCCCAGGGTCACCCTGGTCAGCCCCACAGGGTGGGTTTTTCTCTCTATTCTGGGGCATGTGTTTCTGTCTACCCGAGGTCCATTCATCTGTATTTGCCTTTTTAAAACTCTCCCTACTGTCTGCACTGCCTGTAGCTCTTGATATTGGATGTGTGTTGCTAAATGGTCTTAGCTTTATTTATGCCCCATGTTGTAGGTTTATTTAATGTATTTGACCGGCTGGCGACATACATTCAATTTTCTGTTTAGTTTTTTTTTCACAAGC
This sequence comes from Semisulcospira habei, assembly GCA_036245525.1. Lineage (NCBI taxonomy): Eukaryota > Metazoa > Mollusca > Gastropoda > Semisulcospiridae > Semisulcospira > Semisulcospira habei. Next base: position 76,482,071 of record BTPG01000001.1, on the reverse strand, counting down.
AGTGCAGGCACGTCCTGAGAAAGCCTTGTTGCTGTCGAGACGTTAAGCAATGTACAATCAATCAATCAATCAATATATATATATATATATATATATATATATATATATATATATATATATATATATATATATATATATATATATAAACAGTGTAGGTTACTCTTGTGTATGTGCAAGCATATTTGCATGCAAGCTTCGTGCGTTATGAGATACTGAGTATCTGAAAGTGGACAAATAACAAAATCTTATCCGAATTGCTTTCATTTTACTGATTCCATTTACGACAATATTACGAACTGCTAGTCATAGATACCTCGTCAACAACATGAATATACCGCTATTTCCTCGCATGCAAAGATTTGGAAAAGAACTCCGTCCTGAACGCACTTTGACGGCTGCATAACGTTTTCTTTTAAATTGATAGTGTAGCGGCTTGTTCTTATGCTGTATTCAGTGCGTCGCCGGCCCACCTTCCACAACTTCAGGTTTTCGTGGTCGATGGAAGGCTTAGCGTTTCGCCCACAGCCAACGAAATCCGTCTCAAGCATACCTGAGAATTCAGGACCGCCACTGCAGGAGGTGCAGCACGTTCGCAACGTTTTCCCCGAAACCTGGTTGTGGACCAACATGTCAACCGGGTATTCATTCACGGTTCACTCTGCATGAAGGTGTGCTGGAAATGGTATTTACATCTCTACCAACAAGAGACATAGATCCTCATGAGCCCCTGTGGATGCAGGGGCTCATGAGTATCTATGTCTCTGCACATGGCTCGTCTTTCTGCCGGCTACTTCTTCCTGTTGTTGGTTCAAATGTTTCTCACTTCAGCCCATTCTTGTTCAGCTTGATACACTGTGGGGACTATTTTTGAATTCCAATTTACTGTCAATGTTTCTGTTTAGCGTTCTTGATTGTATGGCCTCCTGGTTGTGTTCACTGTACTATCTATTTCACACTCTCTGGTTTTGCCGTCTTCCGACTGGCATTTTTTTAGTTCTGCGTGATTTGACTCTTCTCTCGGAGATTAGGTTTATTGTATCTTTCTCTTCGTTTTGAGTTTCATTTTCAATGATTTTTTGTCGATTGCGTTTGGCATGATTTTATATATAAGGATTTCTGTTTATCGGACAATGGATCTGTCATATATTATTTTCTTTTTATTTCATTACTTCATGGATTTCCTTTGGATTTTCCTTTCGTGTGGACTCAATAACTTGTGCCTTTATTTCAGCTCAGTCTCCATAATTATTTTCAATTTTGTATTACAATGTGTGCTTGATTCTTACGTAGCGCCCGATACGGTAATCCTCGATTTGCAGTGTTCCTGTTTTTGATGTTATCTTCGTCGTCATCATTATCGTCATCGTCAGATTTTTGTTGTTGTCCTAATCATTTCTTTTCCAGATGAAATATAAGTTCGCCGATTTTCGTCAGACCTTCTCAATAAGCTGAGATAATCGGGCAGAGGTCAGCTGCAGTCTGTCCGCGCACGCCAGTGCGCGGGCGTCCTGCGCCTGACGTATGCCCGATGACCTGTCGCGTTCTAGGGCTTCAGTCTAGGTTCTAAGAGCACTTCAAGAAGTTTTTCTTCCAGCAGATATTCCTTTATTACGTCGACTTCAGGTTACGCCCTTCACTGCCTGTGGTTACAGACTGTGCTTCTGAAATCTGTGTTCGTTCAACGCAAGCCGTCCAAGGAACATGGACACAAAGCGGCGTCAGCAAGAGGCATAGATCCTCATGAGCCCCCGCAACTGCGAGGGCTCATGAGGATCTATGCCTCTTGCGTGTGGGTATCACTCGTCGTGTTCCGGCAGTGAAAAGGTTAATGACTATTTCACATGCTGCCTTGTCCGCGTTTTATAGTTTTACATTTTGATTTAGATGTGCGGCTGGTCTTTCATGGCGGATTTCTCGGAGGTGGCGGCATGGGCTTTGATCGCGTTACCACGACAACTCACGCGACGCCGACCGCGAGCTCCCAGGATGCACAGCTACAGGAAGTGGAGCACGTGCGCAATTTATTCCCAGAAACCTGGCTGTGGCAAAACGCGTCTGTAGGGTAGGACTTTCTTCATGACGCAGGGTTGCTCTATGGAAATTGGAACTGTGATTCAGCTGGTGGTCTCAGCGTCGTGGGTTCGAATCCCTGCAAGAATCTGTGTTTAGTACCGTCCTTGTTCAATTTGTAACCACCACCACAACCCCAACAATCCCTCTTCCTCCCTTTGTGCCACGAGTACTGTGAACAGTACCGGAGGCTGCATGCGCAGTGGGGGTGGGGGTCAAAAGAAACTCTTCATTGCCGAGATGTCGGCTGCCTTTCTTGTCGCCTGTGTACAAAGCCACCCATCTTGCCTGCTATGTTTGGCTGTCGGTAGCGGTTTTGGTGGCGATGATTCCGGCTACCGACAGCCAAATTGTTAAACTCGTGTGTGCCCTTTGAACGGACGCTTCTTGTAACAAAAAAATATGCCCCTAGTCCCCATTTTGTGTGTCTGCTTCCTACTCCAATCACTGTTTTCCCCCGCTGGAGTAGTGCGGTGATGTTTTGTGGTGTTTTAAGACATAACCAAGTCGTTAGCAACAAACTGATTCTGTTATCCGTGAGTCTTTTTCTTGATATTGAGACTGCATTGACTCTTTTTCTTGGGTTTGAGTTTCATTCAAAGCATCTATTACAGTTGCGTCTGTCATTAAAGCTTTTTGTACATGGCCTTCAGCCGACCTCAAATCACTTCAACTCAAGTCGTCATCATCGTCGATTCGTCATCTTTTTTTCTGTCACATTTTTTTGCAGTCTAATCTGGCTTTTCCAGTTTTCCTGAAACGTTTTATTCCAGATTTGAACACTTAAAAACGAGCGCACGGCTTACATTCCATCATCACTGTGTACTTGATAGCGCATGGGTAGTGCCTCAAAAGCCTTAAGCTGAGCAGGCAGTTCCCTTGAGAAGAAAATCCCAACGAAGAAAGAAAGAAGCACGCTTAGAAAAGACAATTACAACACAGATGTGTTGTAATTGTCTTTTCTAAGCATGTTTATTTTCTTTGATGAGATTTTTTATTTCACACGCGTGGGAGTCACCTTTTTGGTCTGAGCTTGAGCTAGATCATTGGCGAAGACGATCCTGCAGGTCCTTCCAGCAGATAATTTCTTTTAACCCTATGGATGCCTGTAGCGTTTTTGTCGCGATGATTCCTTCGGGAACCATCGCGGCAAAAAGCGTTACCGGCAGCCAAAGTTTTAACATGCTGACTTACGCTCGTACATTTAATGAAAAGTTCCTATAGATGCCTTATCCAAATTTTAACTTATAACTGTTTGTCAGACGTGAGGCCCGTCTTTCATTCCCACTTCCTTGGTGGTTTCGGCATTTCCTATGAACAAGTCACGACATCGCACCCCAGGACGACCGCCAGCTCCCAGGATGCACAACTACAGGAAGTGGAGCACGTGCGCAACTTATTCCCAGAAACCTGGCTGTGGGAAAATACCACTGTAGGGTAGGACTTTCTTCATGACCCGTGGCCTTGGTGGCTCTTTTGAAATTTGAATTGTGATTCAACTGGTGATCCTGTCGTTGTGGGTTCGAATCCTGGCACCTGTGCTTGGTATCGTATTGGTCAATTTTAACCACCTGTTGCACGCAGCTGCCAGTTATATTCATAGCACCAGTGGCTGCTTGCGCAACGGGGTGAAAAAGAAAGTTTTCAGTTTGGGCTGCCTTTCCCAGGACGGATTCAAGTCGTCGGTATTCAATGCAACTCACGAACCTTTTTCATTCTGTTGGTACCTTAAAACTGAACATTTTCTGGTGACCAAGGACATCTCCTACTTTCGCTACCCTTCCCCCTCCCCCTCCCCCTCCCCTTTCAATGCCCCCTCCTCCCCCCTCTCACGTTCGCTATTTCCTACTTTAACCAATTCTGTCGGCCTGTCGGCGCCAAGATAATCTGGTACTACCTTTGAATTATATTGGTCGATCCATCTCCTGCAACAGGTGCATAGTCGTTAGATGACGCCTCCAAAATTTGGGAAATACGTGCGTCGGGCTGAATGATTTAATGCTCTTCTTTTTTCTGTACTGTACTGTGATCACTTTTGCGCATCAAGTCGCTAGCGGCTCTTTGATTTTTTTATTGTTTGCTAAAGACATTATGTTCTGAGTGACAGAGACAAGCAGGTACATAATTATTTACATCGACATCAAAATCGTTCTAGTCGTTGTTTGCTGTCGCTGGTCATCGCTATGTCCTCTATATTATCGTCATCATCAGCATCATCATCATTGTCTCAGAACCTAACGCGGATTTTTTCTATTACATGTTGGAAAATTATCACATCGGATGACGAGTTAGTAAATCGAAAATCGTTAGTAAAAATCTTTCAGGTTAAAAAGAAAAAGCTCTGTTGTCCAGGATAAGGAAGCACAAAGTGGTGTCAGGAAGAGGCATAGGTCCTCATGAACCTCCGCGACTGCTGGGGTTCATGAGAATCTATGCTTCTTGCATTTGCTACGTGCTCACCTTTTCTCGGTTGTGAGGTAGATAGGAAAGAGCACTACGTTGTAATTAACTCATTCGAGACGTGCCGCCTCCGGATACGCGGCTTATGCCGCGTATCCGGAGGCGGCACGTCTCGAATGAATTAACCAATGATCATAGACCTAGATGGCCTAAGTAAACAGATAAATGAGATTAGACCAACTATGATCATTAGTCTATGACGCACAGTAGTGTGGGTTTCTTTCAGGCCTTCCTACCGCTTACCGTACCATAGCTAGCAGACACCACTTCTCATTTCAACTCTGTGTAACGGACAGATTTAAATGCAGATTAGCCTCGCGATGACTAATAGGAGACGGAGGACAGCACACGCAGATGAAAACGAGTGCATTGAATCTGCAATTCGACTCTCACCAGAACTAACATTTCTCCACATTTCAGTTCAAACCTCGTCTTTGATAAGGTGTCAAACGACGTTGAAGGTATAGACCCCTATCTCTTTTCGCAGTGAGCAAATGGGACTTTGGCCGACGTCGGGTTTAGTTGGCCCGGGCACAGCCGTGCCCGGGCCAACTAAACCCGACTTCGGCCCATGTACATAATGCTTATTGGAGTGTTATCAACGAGCAGTTCGTCCGCCTGTTTCTGCAGCCCCCCACCCGGGTCTGCCCTGGGGGACTTGGGTGGGGTTAACTACCTGGTTAACACCCTGGTCAGCCCCACAGGGTGGGTTTTTCCCTCTATTCTGGGGCATGTGTTTCTGTCTACCCTTGGTCCATTCACCTGTATTTGCCTTTTTAAAACTCTCCTTACTGTCTGCGCTGCCTGTAGCTCTTGATATTGGATGTGTGTTGCTAAATGGTCTTAGCTTTATTTAGGCCCCATGTCTTAGGTTTATTTAACGTATTGGACCGGCTGGCGACCTACATTCAATGTAAGTTCTGTTGGGTTTTTTTCACGAGCAGTGCAGGCACGTCCTGAGAAAGTCTTGTTGCTGTCGGGACGTTAAGCAATGTACAATCAATCAATGTTTCTGCAGCCCCGGAGGAGTTCTTTTTCCGAGGTTGCGGCCGGCGGAGCAATGACAAACGTTGCATGCCCCTCTTTCCTGACATGGATAGAGCACTGCCGGCAGCAATGCCGGATGTTCAGATGGCGGCTCAGTCCGGCCCTTTACAAGAGGTGGAGCACGTGCGTAGCGTGTTCCCAGAGACGTGGCTGTGGACCAACGCTTCCACTGGGTACATACCGGCTGGCATTTCAACAAATCTCGAGAAACATACCTTCTTTTAAAAAGACTGATCATCGTATAGTTCGTATTGGTTAAGCATTAATGGCGGCGGTGGTTTTTGTACGTTTTCCTCACTTTCCCTTTGCCTAGCTATTTGTTTCTGCTTTAAGCTGACGGTTGAGCTTATTTGTGTTGATAGATTTGTGCAATGTCTGGCATGGCAGGCTATTTTGTCTCAGCCCGACGCACGTATTTCCCAAATTTTGGAGGCGTCAACTAACGACTATGCATCTCTTGCAGGAGATGGATCGACCATGATAATTCATGGGTAGTGCCAGATTACCTTGGCGCCGACAGGCACTACCCTTGAATTATCATGGTCGACCCATGTTCTGCTGTAGTGCGTCAGGGCTGAATGGGTTATTGATACATTACAGCTGATGCCTTTCCTCCGATATTTCGGACGATTTCAGACACTCCTCAATGTTAAGTGGTTGATATCGATATATTTCATTCAGCTGCTTTGGAAAATGGTTTGTCCATCCTTTCCACTGGTCCAGCTCGCGCTTGCAAAGTACAGACCATAAAGAATGTGAGTGGAATTGTATTCAATGTCATTACAAATGTGGCAGTTCACTGGTGACATTCATTTCTGACTTTCGTTGCTGTGAGTTTTTTCATTATTGATCTGTTTCCAAAGCGCGGTCCTAGACTTAACCTGATAATTCTGAAGGCGCACAGGTGCCGATCTGTAACATCAATAGGGACAGATTCTCACGAGCCCTTGCATCCTGCATGAGTATCTATACCTAGTGTAGATGGACTGGGTTTGATGAAGTATTACAGATTACAGGTGATTCCACAAGAGACTGAAAGCATCTAATCCTTCCCGCCTGAAGAAGAAAGGTGCGAACGGGGTAAATAACAGCCTTCTCAGTAAGAACAATCATCGGGTACACTAGTCTATGATGCACAGTAGCGTGTGTGTGTGTGGGGGGGGGGATCCTACATATACCTTACCCGGCATAGCGCGTTAGCGACACTCTTTCATTCACCTGGGGACTGGTGGGGTAGGTACTTTTAGTTCCAGGGTCACCTGGTCAGCCCCAGGGTGGGTTTCCTCTTTTCGGGCATGTGTTCGTCTACCGAGGTCCATCACCTGTATTTGCTTTTAAACCCTCCTACGTCTGCACTGCCTGTAGCTCTGATATTGGAGTGTGTTGCAAATGGTCTTAGCTTATTAGGCCCATGTGTTAGGTTATTAACGTATTGACGGCTGGCGACATACATTCATGTTCTGTTAGTTTTTTTTCACAAGCAGTGCAGCACGTCTGAGAAGCTTGTGCTGTCGGACGTTAAGCAATGTACATCAATCATCAATCTTTTCATTTCAGCTCTGTGTACCGGACAGACTTAAATGGAGTTTAGCCAAGAGGAGACAGTGGACAGCACATGCAGATGAAAACGAGTGCAAAGAATCTTAAGTTTGACTCTCGGCAAGACTAACGTTATTCTATATTTCTGTTTGAACATCGTCTTTGATAAGGTGTCAGATGACGTTGAAGGTACAGACTCCCATCTCTTGTCACGAGTGACTTTTGGCCGACGTCGGTTTTAATTGGCCGGCGCACTGCCGTGCGCAGGCCAACAAAACCCGACATTGGCCAATGTACCTAATGCTTACTAGCATGCTATCAACGAGTAGTCCGTCCGCCTGTTTCTGCAGCCCCGGAGGAGTTCTTTTTCCGAGGTTGCGGCCGGCGGAGCAACGACAAACGTTGCATGGCCTTCTTTCCTGGCGTGGATGGAGCAATACCGGATGTTCAGATGGCGGTTCAGTCCGGGCCATTACAAGAGGTGGAGCACGTGCGCAGCGTGTTCCCAGAGACGTGGCTGTGGACCAACGCTTCCACTGGGTACATACTGTCTGGCATTATAATAAATCTCGCGAAAAGTACTTTAAAAAAAACGGATCATTCTATAGCTTGGATTGGTTAAGCATTCAAGGCGGCGGCAGTGGTTTTGTACGTTTTGCTGTTTCCCTTTTCCTATCTATTTGTTCCTGCTTGATGCTGACGGTTGAGCTTATTTGCTGATGGGTTTGTGCAATGTCTGGCATGGCAGGGTATTTTATTGTCGCATTACAGCTGATCCCTTTCCTCCGCCGTGAGATGGCCTTAGTCGCCTGCTCCTTAAACCCAAATAACCGTACGGATCCCTTAACCCTCTCACATTTCGGACAATTTCAGACGCTGTTCAGTGTAAGTGAATGTCTCTGTGGATTTCGATATAAATCATTCAGCTGCCTTGGAAATTTGTCCACATGTGCCCACCATTCCCCCTGGTTTAGCTCGCGCTTGCAAGGTACAAATCAGAAAGAATATGCGTGGAAGTGCATTGAATGTCATTACAAATGTGGCAGTCCACTGGTGACATTCAGTTTTGACTTTCGTTCTTGTGAGTTTTTTTCAGTCTTGATTTGTTTCCAAAGCGCTGTTGTAGATTTAACCTGATAATTCCGAAGACACACAGGAGTCGATCTGTAACATCAATAGGCATAGATTCTCACGAGCCCTTGCATCCTGCATGAGTATATATGCCTAGTGTAGATGGACTAATTTTGATGAACTATTACAGATTACAGTTCTATTCCACAAGAGACAGAAAGCATGTACTCCCTCCCGCCTGAAGAAGAAAGATGCGAACGGGGTAAATAACAGACTACTCAGTAAGAACGATCATCGGGTACACTAGTCTATGATGCACAGTAGCGTGTGTGTGTGTGTGTGGGGGGGGGGGGATTCCTTCCTACCTCTTTCCTTACCCAGGCATATACGCGCTAGCAGACACCTCTTTTCATTTCAGCTCTGTGTAGCAGACAGATTTAAATGGAGTTTAGCCAAGAGGAGACAGCGCACGCAGATGAAAACGAGTGCAAAGAATCTTCAGTCCGACTCTCTGCAGGACTAACATTTTTCTATATTTCTATTTGAACATCGTCTTTGAAAAGGTGTCAGATGACGTTTATGGTACAGACCCTCATCTCTTGTCACAGTGATTTTTGGCCGAAGTCGGAATTTAGTTGGCCCGCGCACTGCCATGCGTAGGCGAACTCAACCTAACATCGGCCTATGTACCTAAAGCTTACTGGAGTGCGATCAAAAGAGTAGTCCGTCCGCCTGTTTCTGCAGTCCCGGAGGAGTTTTTTGTCCGAGGTTGCGGCCGGCGGAGCAATGACAAACGATGCGCTGCCTTATTTCAAATGGATACATTGATGCCGGGAGCACTGCCTGATTCAGCAGCCGGCGACTCAGTCCGGGCCCTTACAAGAGGTGGAGCACGTGCGCAGCGTGTTCCCAGAGACGTGGCTGTGGACCAGTGCTTCCATTGGGTACATACTGAATGGCATTATAATAAATCTCGTGAAATATACTTTCTGTTAAAAGCCGGATCATCGTACAGCTTGGATTGGTTAAGCATTAATGGCGGCGGTGGGTTTTGTATGTTTTGCTGAGTTTCCTTTTTCCTAGCTATTTGTTCCTGCTTTATGCTGACGGTTGAGATTATTTTGCTGATGGTTTAGTGCATTGTCTGGCATGGCAGGGTATTTTATTGTCACATTACAGCTGATCCCTTTCCTCCGCCGTGAGATGGCCTTAGTCGCCTGCTCGGCGTTAAACCCAAATAACTAAACGGATCCTTTTCCTCTCGGACAATTTCAGACGCTCTTCAATGTAAGTGGATGTCTTGGTGGATATCGATATAAATCATTCAGCTGCCTTGTAAATTTGTCCACATGTACCCACCATTCCCCCTGGTCTAGCATGCGCTTGCAAGTCACAGTTCAGAAAGAATATGTATTTAAGTGCATTGACTGCTATTTCAAATGTGGCAGTCCACCCGCGGTGACATTCAGTTCTGACTTTCGTTCGTGAGTTCTTTCAATCTTGATATGTTTCTAAAGCGCAGTCATAGACTTAACTTGATCAGTCAGACGATGCGCATGAGTCGATTTGTGCCAGCAATAGGCATAGATTTGCATGAGTCCCTGCATCCACCAGCTCATGAAAATATATACCCCTTCCAGATGGACTGGATTTGCTGCACTATTACAGATTGCAGTTTATTCCACCAGAGACTGAAAGCATTTAATTCCTCCCCCCTGAAGAAGAAAGGTGCGAATGGGGTAAATAACAGTAAGCAAAGGTCATCGGTTACAATAGTCTATGATACACAGTAGTGTGTGATTTTTTTAAAACCCGACATCGGCCAATGTACCTAATGCTTACTGGAGTGCTGTCAACGAGTAGTCCGTCCGCCTGTTTCTGCAGCCCCGGAGGAGTTCTTTGTCCGAGGTTGCAGCCGGCGGAGCAATGACAAACGATGCCCTGCCGTCTTTCCTATGGATGCATTGATACCGGGAGCAATGCCGGATGTTCAGATGGCGGTTCAGTCCGGCCCTTTACAAGAGGTGGAGCACGTGCGCAGCGTGTTCCCAGAGACGTGGCTTTGGACCAACGCTTCCACAGGGTACATACTGACTGGCATTTCAACAAATCTCGAGAAATGTATCTTCTTTTAAAAGACGGATTATCGTATATTTTGGATTGGTTTATCATTAATGGCGGCGGCGGTCTTTGTACGTTTTGCTGAGTTTCCCTTTTCCTAGCTATTTGTTCCTGCTTGAAGCTGACGGTTGAGCTTATTTGCTGATGGGTTCGTGCATTGTCTGGCATGGCAGGGTATTGAATTATCACATTACAGCTGATCCCTTTCCGCCGCCGTCAGATAGCCTTAGTCACCGGCTCGGCGTTAAACCCAAATAATAAAACTGATCCCTTTCCTCTCGGACAATTTCAGACGTTCTTCAGTGTAAGTGGATGCCTTGGTGGATATCGATATAAAAAAATTCAACTGCCATGGACATTTGTCCACATGTGCCTACTATTCCCCCCTAGTCTAGCTCGCGCTTGCAAGGTACAAATCATGAAGAACATGTGTGGAAATGCATTCACTGTCGTTACAAACTAAGGCAGTCCACCGGTGACACCAAGTTCTGACTTTAGTTCCTGTGAGCTCTTTAATTTTTTTATGTTACTAAAGCGCAATCGTACACTTAACCTGATAAGTCTGACTATGCACATGAGTCGATCTGTGCCAGCAGTAGGCATAGATTCTCATGAGCCCCTGCATCCTGTAGATTAATCGGGTTTGATGACCAGATATTACAGATTACAGGGTTTATCCACTAGAGACTGAAAACACATAATCCCTCCCGTCTAAAGAAGAAGAGTGCAAACGGAGTAAATGAAGAGCCTAGATCCTTCATGAATCATGTCCTCATTATAGTGACAGATAACAAATGGTGCGTGCTACAAGTTATAAACCCTCATGATCCTCCGGTGTCCAGCATTAGACAATAAACCATTTCGATTTTTGCCAGTCTTTTGGCCAGTGCCGTGCGCTCGTCGCAGGCAGGGGGGATGCGGCGGAATGGTGCTAGAGGGCGCCATGGGTCCGCTGGATCCTAGCATGCCACAGACGGGATCAGGATCTGGACAGAATCTGCAGGATGTGGACCACGTGCGCTCCGTATTTCCGGAAACTTGGCTCTGGAGCAATGCGTCCATTAGGTAGACCTGGCGCCTGTAGATTTTACTGGATTGACTCGACGGTGCAAAAGCTTGACGCAGAATGCTTCTGGGCAGACCGTGTATGCTTATCTACAAAAAATGAATCATTTTCCGCAAACAGATCATTTTGACAGAAACAGACTGTCTTTCTTTTCTTTTTCTTTTGTTTTCTTTTGTTTTCGCCCCTACCCTCCACACCACATCCCCCCCAAGTCCCCACCCCCACTGGTGTGGTCATGTACCCCTTTACTGCCGGTGATTGCAAATTTTGTTTCTGAAGTCTCTGTGTCAATTCAACGCCGAATAATCCAAGACGTCAAAGAAAAAGATCAACAAGAGACATAGATCCTCATGTGCCATCGCAGTTGCGGGGCTCATGAGGATCTATGTCTCTTGCAGTTGGATCAATTTTCTTCGGTAGTGAGATGGCTAAGCCGTAATATTCATCCTTCTCGAGTCCTGTGGGCCTCCCAAGTGATCAAAAAAGCAGAAAGTTCCTGTGTGTCATCGTATGCGTGGCTTTCACCATCACTATTTTCAGCGTCCGATACTGATCTTTACATGTGACTATACACTACCTTTGTAGCCACTAGCCGTACTCTCCTCTTTGAATCAGCAATAGATTTTGGGTGTGGTTTACAGTGCATTCTGATCCTCGGAGCTATGCAGAACTTATCACTTGACTCGGCTAGCCAGTAGAGTAACAGTTGAAGTATATCGTCTCGTTTCTGAACAGGTTGCTTCCTATTGATAAGTGAGCTGACTAGTATTGTGAGTCTTACGACACAGACGTGCTATTCTGTGAATTTGGTCCATACGGCTCGAAGCTTTCAGCTCCAAGATCACAGGCCAAAACACTTACATGTACCTGTTCGTCGTCAGATTTCCTGCCAATTAGGCCCCACGGGTTCCTCATGTCAATGCCGCTGGCAATAAACTCATTGTCGGGAGCTCATTTCCCTCTGCAACCTCCGGCGCAGCCACAGTCCCATCCGGCAGACCAGCAGCCCCTGCAAGAGGTGGAGCACATACGCAACGTGTTCCCAGAGACGTGGCTGTGGACAAACGCATCCACTGGGTAGGCTTCTGGCGGAGCGGCCCGACAGTCGGTCTTCGTGAATTCACCATCTCTAGTGGTGTCGGCTCGAGCTTTTACGACCAGCCCAGTCTATGCACTCTAACCTGCTGATTTGTACATTCTGCTGGACGAGGACGTATTAAGATGAATGGGGTTGTAGGTGGAGTCCAGTTAAACATATACTGACGAACAAAAGAAATGCGACATTTTGGAATTATCGGAAACACGTTAGCGTTTCAATGATTCAAAAAATGTTGCATTTCCTTTGCTCGTCAGTATAGCTGGCCAGTGCTGGTGTCCCAGATTTCTTTCAGTCTTGTCAAGCAATATGTACGTACAGGTCAGTTGGAATGCAAAAAAAAAAAAAATCTACTGCTTACAAAAGTGTGCTGGTCTGTGATTTTGGATCTCACGGGTTGAAACCGTAAGGTCCAAAATCACAGACCAGCGCACGAACTGACCAACCACCAACTTTCAGATGTAGCGACTGTTTTCTGAACGTGTTTAATTGTGTCGCCAGATGGTACTGGTCGCGTATTACCCGACGTGTTTCTCACTCAGACATGTTCAGCCGGCTTTCGTCTGTAGCGCTAGCTTAACTGTCCTGTCCTGTATCAAGTTTATTGTATGTACCTGTGCCATCATCCAAGACCAATCAGTTGGCTATCTGAACATGCTATGTGTATGTTGCTTTAACCCATTACATCCTGAGGCTGATTTTGTTTTCCTAATGTCCTAGGAAGACTACATTACAGATTAGGAGATAGATCAACCATTTTAGTTCAAGGGTGGTGCCAGAATAGCTTGGCGCCTCAGGCGCCAGGCTGTTCTGACACCACCCTTGAACTATCAGTCAAATTAATTTCAAGCAGTAGCAATGTATACAAGCAATGTATCCGGATGAAAAGGATTAATAGACGTGGTTTAAAAAACAGAAACAGGTCAAACCTGTACGTCTTTCGAGCAAAAACAGTGGATTTTTTTAATCCCCGGACAAAACTGCGATATCGCATGTTTGTCCTGGCTTTTAATCCACTGTTGCAGTCTTAACAAGTGCAAATTTTGACCTACTTCTGACTTTCCGGAAATCCGTCTATTGGAACCCTGGGTATTCTAACCATATTTGTGTAAGTTGGCAAACTAGCTGCCCTTTGAGCAGAGTAGGAGGGTCAGCATCCGGGTACTGTCTGTGCCGTTCTGTGATACTGGACCTTATGCTCAAAGCCGTAATGTGCAAAACCCCATACCACAACACATTTTGGCTGCAGATGGCGTGTGAATTGGACATGATCGGTGTCTCTTTGAGGAGCTCAGTCAGAGCTCTTTCCGCCTCTGTGTCGATGACGATGGCGGCTTTCCCCCGCCTGGGAAGATGTTGAAGGCTGCATTGTGCTGTGCTGTAATGTTGGACCTTACGGCTTACAGCCGTAAGGTCCAAAATTACAGAATAGCACACGGGTTATCAGCTCCTGTCTACTCGATATTGTCATAAATCACTAATTATTTTTGCTAACGAGAAGCAATATTTTATAGCTTTATCTTTCAGCTGAGGACTTGGAACACATGCCACTCATTCGAGAATGATTGAAATTTGTCAGCCTGGTCATGGCGTTGGTGCTTCGTGTTCTTTTGAGCAGAATCAAGGATATTTTATGGGCCGAGTTTTCACTTTGTGTTGAAGAAGTACCGGAAGTGTAACGACAGGAAGTACAGGAAGTCAAAAGACAGGAAATAAAAAGACGGGGAACCGTTGCGTCGAGCCACTAATAGTGTTCTCGAATACATTTTCCTTTACAATAAGACCTCTTTTTGGTAGCCACCTATTTAGCACGAAAATGGCCTTAAAATACAGGTGCACTCTCACGGAAAGTCTTGAAAGACAAAAAGTGTCACCTGTCATTAAAGACCATCATTTAGGCGACTATAACCACCTGAATGATGGTCTTTAATGACAGGCGATCTCTTCTAAGGGTGTTCGCTCAAAACAGTTCGACTGTACATTAACCCATATAACCCCAAGGCCGCATTTCCAAATTTATAGGTGTCACCTCTATGCACCATATGTCTCTGCAGGAGGTGGATCGACCATGACAATTCAAGGGCAGTGCCAGATTTGCTTGGCGCCTAGTGGCGCCAAGCTAATCTGGCATTGCCCTTGAATTGGCAAGGTTGATCCATCACCTGCCGTAGTGCGTCGGGGCTAAATGGGTTAAATTATCATTCACTAATCACCCCGAGCCCCAACACGCACGAATCATTTCTCGGACCGCTACCATGACACATCCCATGACCACCCTACTCATTACCTTTGCGTTACACACCTTATGTGAGCAAAGTGTTTTCGGGCCAACGTCGGTCTCAGGTGACCCGGCTGCGCACCACTGCCTTCAGAAGGCGAAAGACAGTAATTGTTATACAACAATGAAAAATATCTCGCCTTTCGCAAAATAATGGAACAGTTTTTGTGAAACCCTTTCATCGTGATACACAATGAAAATCTTAGTTTTGCTGCGCACGAGTCAGCTAAGCCTGACATTCGCCCGAGGACCTTTTGCTCACCGCGTTACCATACTCGTGTTCCTAGCATCACTTTTCCTGACGTTTTCAGCTTGACACCACCCTTTTACTTTTTTCTTTAACTCATTCTACCCAGACACACCAGCAGATAGTCGACATGATAGTTCAATGGCGATGCAGATAGCTTGCGCTATGGCGCCAGCTATCTGCATCACCTTGAACTATCATGGTCGATCTGTGTCCCGCATAGTGCAGTCTTCAGATGACAAAGGCAAAATTTAGGGATTTCGGTGTTGGGGTAGAATGATTAAACTGCGTGTCGCGTGTGGTTCAATCTCCCGAATCCAGTTTGTGTGTCCTGGTCTGTGATTTTGGAGACTTACGTATTTGCCGTAAGGCCCAAAGTCACAGACTAGCACACATTTATTTATATATAGTATTCCAAACATGTTATGTTGCCTCTGTAGCTTCAGATCTCGAAAGTCCTTTAAATGCGTATCATCTATTCCCATCCTTATGCCGTGACTTTTGTACAGTGCTTGATCATATTATGAGTCATTACCCAAGTACGCAATGGTTCTCGGGCCGTAGGCGGCCGCAGTTGTCCCGAGGGTCTGTTGCTAGCTGGATATGTGCCCTGTTTTATCACCTTACCCAGTTGCTTTTACTTGCATGCGATTTGCTTTTGGAGTGAATACCTGTGTAGCATCGCTTGCCTGCAATGCTTGGCTTCTGCTTTGAACTGATGACGCATATATAGATATAGATGTAGATTTCGTATTATTTGTTACATGTGTGTACAGGAACAATAGTTGATTTTTTTCGGTACGATATAAGCAAAAATGAATGAGTGAGTGAGTGAGTGAGTGAGTGAGTGAGTGAGTGAGTGAGTGAGTGAGTGAGTGAGTGAGTGAGTGAGTGAGTGAGTGAGTGAGTGAGTGAGTGAGTGAGTGATAAATTAATTAATACATAATACATAAATAAATAAGAGTAATATGAACGAAATTTTAAAAAGTTTCTTTTTTTATTTCATTCAATAATATGTGTACCTTTCCTTAATTTTGAAGGTTTATCAGGACTTGTACGTTTTAGCGGAAATTTTCAAATATTGAATGTTAGACTATTTTATCAAGAGCTTTTCGGTGTGCTTGTAGAGACAAGCCGTATTTCGTTTAGTTTGTTTGAATGAATTATCAACTAATCTGTTTTTGTGTTCGCGTATGTGCTTGCGTGCGTGTGTGCGTGCGTTCGTGTATATAGAGCCGACGGCACAGCCACCATCTCCACCACTGTACCTGACACCATCACCTCCTGGGTGGCCTCTGCCTTTGCTGTGAGCCCCACCGCCGGGCTGGGAGTCTCCAGCGATACCGCTAAGGTATTGGGCTGCATAGTTTGATTGTTCATGTTCAACCCATTCAAGGAACCCAGCATCAATAGCTGCGAAAGTGTCGTACAGCGTTGCCGGAGGCAACCCTATACGACACTTCCGCAGCTATTGATGCTGAGCGCCTTAAATGAGTTAAAGAAAGTATCCACAAGATTTTTAGATTCATGGATTTTCAATGGTACAAACACCAGATGGATGTGCCAACAGACGCGAAGAAACATTGGAGTAGTTTTTTTTTTATTTTTTAATCCTGGGTCTACTTAAAATCTGCGCCGTGCGCTTTTTTTTTTTCTTATTCACACAGCTCTAAGAACTGAAGGTATGCGTGAAACGCATTCACGAATTACTGAATTGAATTGAAATAAATAAACGTTATTGTCCTATAACCCTTGCAGTGCCAGCGGACGCAGACTGCCTTTCTGCAATCTTCGTTAGCTCAACAAATTCACAAAATCCTAGATGTCCAGAGAACATGGATTCAAAGTGGTGTCAACAAGAGGCATCGATCCTCATGGGGTCCTGCAAACGTGAGACCTAATGAGGACCTATACCTCTTACAGCTGGGTGGTGTTCAAGTTTTCTCGCCACTGAACGCGTTAAACGATATGCATAAAATGGAAAATTTCCTTTGGCTCACGATTAATGTAAAACACTCAAGTAAGACCAAACACCTAAACCAATATTAATACATATTAGATACGCTAGTTTATTGCCATATGTTTTCATGTAAAAAAAAAAAATATCAATGTCAGTTACTAAGGACTAAAATAAAATCACCCAATTATCACACACAGTTAATAATCACAACATACATAAGGATGAAAACGTGACATTAAAAACTGTTACCATAAACATATTGTAGATGTATTACACATATCAACATACGACATGAATTATATGTTGTTAACATCTTTAAATAAAATTAACACACACAGCTAATAATCACAGCATACATAAAGATTAAAACATTACATTTAAAACTGTTACCACAGCAATATTGTAGATGTTTTATAAATATCAGCATATGACGTGTTTGTTGTTAACATCTTGGATATCGTAAAACAGTCTTTTGTTGCGGGATACAGTCTGTAAAGCGTTTGACTTTCTGTTACAGCTGAAGGTGTTCCGTCCGTTCTTTGTGTCCCTGAACCTGCCGTACTCCGTGGTGCGTGGCGAACAGGTCGTTCTTCAGGCCATCGTCTTCAACTACATGCAAACAGACCAGGACGTGAGTACTCTCCCTGCAGATCTGTCTAAGGACTAGATCTGCCTAACTTTGAAAAACGTGACTCTAAAGGTTGACCAGAATACTAGACGGTTTTCTTGCCTACTTTGTTCGCTTCGAAATAACCGTGCCATTTCTCCGCTTCAGCGGAGAAATGGCACGGTTATTTCGAAGCGAACAAAGTAGGCTACAGAGGTCGTGGCGGGAATTTCCATCAGGTCAAAGTTTTCCTTATTACAAACGATTCATTTTTGCATATGATAGGTTCGTTGTTATTGTAATTATATTTCAGACGTCCGGGGTCATGTGAAAGGTTAATTTTCACCGACGTCATTTGACGTTTAGTAAGCTGAGAAAAGGCGCGGGTTTGTTTTTGTTTGTTTTTTGTTTTGTTTTGTTTTGTTTTGTTTTGTTTTGTTTTGTTTTGTTTTGTTTTGTTTTGTTTTGTTTTGTTTTGTTTTGTTTTGTTTTGTTTTGTTTTCAAAGCGAACAAAGTAGGCCAGGACGTGAGTAGCACAATATTTGCTTCCCTTGATTTGCGACATGGAATCACGTCGTGGAAGCAGTTTTCTCTGGTCTTTCGAGACACGCTGCAACAAACTATTCGTCGATCATGATGGATAAATTGTGACGCAAAAATAGCTGAGAGTTTTCCATTCGACGCCAGCACCCTGACGCACGAAGACCTCACAAGAAGGTAGAAGAGAGGACCGTGATAGTTCAAGGGTGACGCAAGAACTGCTTGGCGTCAAAGTTTTCTGACGCCACTCTTGAACTATCATGGTTTTCCTATCTCTTGAACTTTTATTGAAGACAAATACATAACAGGATCAGTAAAAGGCAAAGAACCTCATGAGCCCCCGCAATTGCGGGGGCTCATGAGGTTCTGTGCCTCTTGCAGTCGATTTGTGTTCATTATTTCTCCGCAGTTAATGGGTTAGTTTTGACGTCAACGTGTTTCAGGTGCGCGTGACCCTGGCCCAGTCCCAGGACTTCTCCAACATCGTGCACGTCAACGGAGCGGAGGTCCTGCGTCACGAGGACACCGCCATCAATGTGCACGTGCGTAGCCATGACGTCATTACGTTTAATGCGATTTTTGCCTTCTGCGTCATCCTTCGTGATTATGTTTAAAACTAAAATGGCGTTATCAGCTCATCCTGAATGCTATCTTTTGTATTTAGAATATGTTTGTATTTAGAATAGTAAAGACTATTAAAGTTGTGAGTAGTTCAATACAGTTTAATGTCCCGCACTGCCCGTTGCCACAAGCTTCTTACCTGACATCGTAATTCAGTGCCGAAGACATGCAACCGTCCAAGAAATACAGATTCAAAACAGTGACAGCAAGAGGCATAGATCCTCATGAGCCCCCGCTGTCGCGGTGGCTCATGAGGATATATGCCTCTTGCCGTCGGGTTATGATCGCTTTTTTCTCTGCACTGACGGGGTTAACTACACTGTGATCTATGTTCGCTAGGTTCCCGCCGGGGAGGGCAAGTCCGTATACTTCCCCATTGTGCCTGCCGGCTTGGGCAACATTGAACTGGTAGTGTCTGCACAGTCCACACAGGCTGCCGATGCTGTCCGCAGGAACCTTCTCGTCGAGGTATGGTGACATTTGTAAAATTAATAGAGTAATTCTGAAATGGAGTATTTCTGAAATGGAGTAATTCTCAAAAGGGTAATTTTCAAATTGAAATCTGAGCTCATTAATTGCAACGTGCTTCATTAAGTATTTATTGCAGTTAATTGATCTTTACCGAGTATGTAAAATACTAATAACTAAAACTCAACACGAAAAGGCATTGGACATTAGCGCCCAAGAAAGGCCCAAAAAGAAAGTGTCCATTTTTGTGACGAGCTAGATTTTCATTGTTTTACAATGAAAATTTCGCTTTTGCCCTTCGTATAATGGCATACTGAATCACACATCACAGGACTTTGAGGAATCATTGCATATCCTATGCATGATGTATTTGATGTGTGTGTCAGGCCGAGGGTGTTCCCAAGGAGTACAACGTGGCCGTGCTGGTTGACCTCAAGAATACGTCATCCTTCACCCGTGACGTTACACTGACTCTCCCGCCGAACGTGGTGGCTGGCTCCCAGCGCGCGCGCGTCACTGCTATCGGTACGTGGATTTTTTCTTTTTTTCAGTGGTCGGGAGGTGTCCGTGTCTGTCATCAGTGAGCAAAATATTTTCGGTCCGACCTCAGCCCTGTTTCCTCGCGCGAGCGTCGATCAGCGTTCAGAGGTTTCAAGCACGAGATTCCTGACCACTGGCACGGAAGGGAATTAAAATTCACTTTATCTCATTTGAAGTAAAGGAGATTTTAGAACATTTGTGCAGGGCTGGACCAGTTACCTCCAGGGTGGGTGAGGGGGAGGGGGAGAGAGTCCAACTTTTTTTGGATACCCTGAACCTGACACAACGGGTCTCCCGACGCGCCAGACCTACCGTCCCCGTGTGATTTCAACATACAACAGCCTGGAGCGTATTTTAATGTTTCCTTGTGTGTTACCTTGTCAGGTGACCTGATGGGCCCCAGTGTGAGCGGTCTGGACAGACTGCTGCAGATGCCCACCGGGTGTGGCGAGCAGAACATGATCGGAATGGCACCAGACGTGTTCGTCTCCTCCTACCTCAAGGCCACCAACCAGTTGTCCAGCGATATCGCCGAGAAGGCCATCGGCTTCATGGAACAAGGTCAGGTTTACCGCAAGGCTGCCTGAAGGAATTCCCTCTTATCCCTAATGTTTTTCAACAAGCAAATGAATGTTTTCAGGCCACGTATTTTTCAGACGCCTAGTACATTTCCAGCAGACTTTGTTCGAAAATCAGAAGTAGGCGAAGACTACTGGTGTTTCGATGAAAACATTGGATTAAAAGCCCGGTCAAACATGTGATATCGCATGTTTGTCCAGGCTTTTAATCCGCTATGTTACCGTCGAAACACCAGCAATTCTGACCTACTTGGTTTTCCAGAAATCAGCTATTGTCGCTTGTTTCTGCAAATGGCCGCAACTGTCAGCTGTGATTGTATGATTTATTTAGACAACCGAAAACGTTCCACTTCTGATAGTGATGGTCGAACCCATCGAAACCAGTTTTTAGCACACACAAAAAAAGTGAGTTTTTTTGTGTTGCAGATTAAATTAGATGTTACCTTGTTGCCATTAGATCTTTAACAACGAGCACTGACGCGATAGAAAAGGTACACTCTTGGGGTGACCCGTGGAGATGTATGGGTCAGTGACTAATCCCTTCACTAGCAGAAAAAGGTAAAAGCGATCTAACTGCAAGAAGCATAGATCCTCATGACCCCCCGCAGTCGGAGGGGGGGGGGTGTCATGAGGATCTATGCCTCTTGCTGATACCACTTTGCGTCTATGTTTCTTGTGTTGGCTTTTTGTCGTTGAATGAGCCGAGATTTCAGAAACAAAACGTGTGCGTAAGCACAGTGGCAGTGACGAGATTAAAAAGTATGGGTCATTGACTAATAACTGCATAGTCACTGTGGTCACTTTTTTGTGCAGGCTATCAGCGTGAGCTGACCTACCAACACAAGGACGGGTCATTCAGCGCCTTCGGTGACCAGGATGATTCTGGCAGCATGTGGTATGGGTTTATTTTATTATTTTATGTTCCTGTTTGTATTGATGCATTGCACAGATTTCGGTTTATACGAATATTGCGTCTATCGGTGCCTACGCGTCGTTTGTCATTTCGAACTTGAACAACAATATATATGACGTTTTCCACACGTGCGACTTTGGAAGGCGCTCTTAATTTCTGTACCAGCTGTAGGAGTTGGATCGACCATAACAGTTGAATGACAGTGAAGCCTAGCAAGGCGAAAAGCAAATATCGTATAACTATCATGGCCACCAGGAAAGAAACTGAATAGATCTGGTACTACTGTTGAACAATGATGGCCGATGCCCGGCGCCAAGCTAATCTGGCACTATCCTTGAACTATCATGGCCAGTTCTCCTCCCGTTTCCCACAGAGAATGTGTAAGTGTTCAATCCTCTATTCACTGCCAGTGGATGCAATTTTATTTATTTATTTATTTATTTATTATTTATTTTTGGTATTATTTATTATTAGAATTATTTATTTATGATCTATTTATGCATTATTTATGTATGTATGAATTTATTTGTTATTTAGTATTATTATTTATTAGTAGTATTATTTGTGCATTATTTATTATGTATTTATGCGTTATTTATGTTTTATTCATTTATTTTAAATCATTGTAAAGACTACGTAAATAGATCTCCAAGACACATGCATACAAATTGTTTTCAGCAAGAGGCAAAGAGCCTCATTAGCCCCGCAATTGCGGGGGCTCATGAGGATCTATGCCTCTTGCAATTCAGTGGCCTGTGTTCAATTTATCTCGGCAGTAAAATGGTTAATCCTCCCTTATTTCAGGCTGACCGCCTTCGTGGTCAAGACCTTCCACCAGGCCAAAGCCTACATCTTCATCGACGACCAGCTGATCGCGAAGGCCATTGACTGGATGCTGGCTAAGCAGAGCGCGGATGGATCTTTCGGCGAGCCTGGCAGAGTCATCCACAAGGACATGCAGGTATGCCCTTGAAAACAGGATTACAGTAGCCTGTTTTGAGCGAGCGTCCTTATGAGAGATCATCTGTCAATAAAGACCATCATTTAGGTGGCTATAGCCGCCTAAATGATGGCCTTTAACTCATTCAGCCCGACGGCCTTATTTCTCAAATTTTGGAGGCGTCATCTAATGACTATGCACCAGTTGCAGGAGATTGGTCGACCATGATAATTCAAGGGAAGAACCTTTGATTATCATGGTCGACCCATCTCCTGCTGTAGGACGTCAGGGCTGAATGGGTTAATGACAAGTGACACTTTTTTTCTTTCAAGACTTTTCTTAGGATAGCACCTTTCTGTTAAAACGATGGTTGCTCATACCTCTTCGTTCTGAGTCATCTGTGCTGGTCCATCTTGTTGGACGTTACGGCAAAAAGCCGTTTGTGATGATCTGTCGTTTTGAACCTTACGTAAGGCTTTAACTTCATACCTGCTACTGAAGATACCATTCGGCGGAAGTGACGTGTAGTTACATGTCTTTTCTGCCAAACGGTATCGTCAGTAGCATGCTAGAAATTAGACCGTTGTCGGTCTCATATTGGACTATAAAATCGCACATTTATCACTTGCTTACAGGTACATACATTATGCTAAACCTTTTAGCCCAGAAGCCCTTCAGCACATGGCTTGACCATGATAATTCAAGGGGAGTGCCAGATTAGCTTGGCGCCTCAAGGCGCCAAGCTAATCTGGCACTAACCTTGAATTATTAAGCCATCTCCTGCAACTGGTACATAGTCGTTAGGCAACACCTCCAAAATTTTACAAATGGGACCTTGGGGCTAAAAGGGTTAACCAAACAGCTCGAGGCGCCCACATTCTGTATACTAGCTTTCGTTATATCATGACAGGGATGTACCCTAATTTGTCAATAGCCAGGACGTCCTTATTTATTTATTTATTTATTTTTAAGAAAAGCGAAATTTTCATTGTACATGTATAACAATGAAATCTTGATTACCTCACACAAAATGGAAATACTGGCTTGTGCCGACGTAGGGCAGATATGCCCAGTGCGGGCCGGCGACGACCTCAGTGGGCATGCGCACGGCTGTGCGCGGGCCCACTGCGGCCGTCGTCGGCCCGAAGACCAATAGCTCCCAAAATCATTATTAGACGTGACTGAGAGAAAATGTGGTTTGTTTGTAACAGGGAGGTTCCGCCACGGGTCCCGGCTTGACTGCTTTCGTTCTCATTGCTCTTCTGGAGAACAACGACCTGCAAGGAGTAAGTACATATCTTTCCACAGGTAGCAATCGTGTCGTTTGCGACACCCTTTCGACATTCTGGCCCCGTCATCCGTCACGACTGAACACGTGACACAACGAGCTATTCTGTCGCTACTCTTGAACTATCTTGCTGTTTCTACACGTATCTCCATAACTGGTATAGGTCGTTTGACAACGGAGCACACAACGTTTCTTCGCAAATATCTCCACAAAGAGCCACTTTTCTATACCAATCTTAGCACACATATCATTCAGTGACAGTTGACCTAATACGATTGCCTTTTGAGAAACTCGAACGAGGTGTCAGTTTTGCTGTACTGTCGTAAAGATTCGGGATAATGTTTTCTTTAAATGATTGATTTTACATCCATAAATGTGTCCCAGATATTATCAGCCAAGTACACGAAAGATCCATTTTCACGTGAATTGGCCACGTTTTCAAACCTGAAACGGCGCAGGCATACATGAAGTCTGCATGCTTGACCTCGATATTGAAATCTGCCGGGGCTCTATTTGGGGTATTGAAAATGGCTACTTCTTGTCTTTTCACCAAATTTGTACGATTGTGGAGCAAAATCGACAAATCATCGTAGGAGTTTAGTAAAAAATATTTTATATTAGGTCAATCGGCACTAAATGATAAGTGTTTGTAAAGTGGTACAGAAAAGTCTTTCTTTGTGGAGATATTTGGCAAAACCGTTGTGCTCTCCGATGTCAAACGGCCTATACGTAGTCGGCTGGAAACACGTTAACCCTTGTAGCGCCATTGGCGCATTTCCCGAATTTTGGAAGTGTTACTTAATGACTATGTACTACTTGCAGGAGGTGGATTGACCATGATAATTGAAAGGGTAGTGTCAGATTAGCTTGGCGCCTTCAGGCGCCAAGCTAATCTGGCACTATCCTTGAGTTATCATGGTCAATCCACCTCCTGCTGTAAGGTGTTGGCGCTGAAAGGGTTACAATTTGGAAATGTCCACCATAGTGCTCAATGTGTTTAGTACAGCAAAACCACTCTAATGAGAGAACTCCTGCCCTTAAAGACCAACTTTAGTGTTGTTTAAGCCACCTTTAGGCAATATAGCCTACATTATGATCTCTGGTGACAGGTGACACTTATTGTCTTTCAAGACTTCTCTTGAGAGAGCATCTGTCGTTCTGTTCAGTGCCCAGAACATGTGAACACCATCCAACTGCAAGGATCTATACCTCTTGCTGACACCACTTTGAGCCATTGTTCCTGGGACATCTAGGGCTCTTTGGTCTTAAATAAACGAAGATTGCAAAGACACAGTCTGTGTCAGCTGGCGCCGTGCGGGTCAAGACTACTTTTTCCTTCGTGCAAAAAGAAAAGATGGTTGCTTAAAACAAGTTCTGCTGTAGTTCGGAGAATTTTTTTATTATTATTTTAAAACTTTTTTAAAAAAACTATCCAATGAACCACCGCTAAAAAAAATAAATAAAAAATAAGAATTAAAAAAATAAAACACTCTCCCTAACCAACCATCCACCACTAAAACAAAATGCCAGGACTGACGGGGGGCGAACCCCCGGGGCCCCCCGCTGGATCTGCCACTGGTTCCACTTCTAGTATCGCTAATTGTCGTGTTCTGCAGAGTATCAGCACGCGCGTAGCAGACGCCCAGACAAAGGCCATCGCCTACCTGAAGCAGCAGCTGCCCACCCTCACTGATGACTACATCCTGGCCCTCACCACCTACGCCCTCACCCTCGCTCACGACGCCAGCTCGCGCACCGCCTTCGCTACTCTGCAGAGCCATGCTGTTGTTGAGGGTATGTACTATGTCGTTCGCCGTGTCTGTCCGTCTGTCTTTGTGCTGGTCCTTTCTGTCAATTTTGTCATCTATTGCTTGTTTCATTTGATCTATGACGTCATGAGCAACATGGAACTTTGGTCAATAACTATTACGTCTCTTTCATAATGACATCATAGCTGCTTGTAATATTTAGATAGAACATTTGCATCACCTATTACTCTACCCTTTGTATTCGTTGTGATGTTATTTTAAATCTAGTCACATGGCAACATTGGCTAAAGAAGGTTAGTAAAGCGACGCACTCCCAATATGGTGTTGGATGTTTTTGTCATCATATTACTCATTTTATCATTTTGTTAACCCAAAGATGGCACATCGAGAGATGGATCGACCATTATAGTTCAAGGGTAGTGCCAGATTAGCTTGACGCCTCTAGGCGCCAAGCTAATCAGCGCACTCCCCTTGAATACCCATATTGTGTTCCTCTGTGTCTTTGTTTTTATTTTAGGTGTCTGTCTTGTCCACGTACGTCCTAAATTTCGTTTTGACGATGCAACACGCACGAAATCTTTCGCTGCTCTACAGGTGCATGCTATTGGGTGAAGCCAAAATCGCTTGTCGCAGACTACCTCTAAACTATCACAGTCAGTCAACATCTTGTTTTAGTGTGTCAAGGCTGAATGAGTTAGCCTCATTCGGTAACATTTACATGTGTGACTTTGTCCCTGTAGGAGGCTTCAAATACTGGCACAAGGCCACCACTCAGACCGACCAGACTACCTACTGGCAGAGACCGTCTGGCGCTGGCGCTCGTGACGTGGAGATGACGTCATACGCCCTGCTGACGTACGCTGCTGACAACAACTTCATCGGTGGCCTTGACGTCATGAAGTGGGTTGCCTCCCAGCGTAATCCTAATGGCGGCTACTCTTCCACTCAGGTGCATGGTTTTTCAAGCTAACATCCTGATTTTTGTTGTTGTTTTTTGTTTGTTCAATTGGTTGTGTTTTCATTTTGTTTTGGGATTTGGTGGGGTATTGTTTTGTTGTTGTTGTTTTTGTTTGAATGTTGTTCCTCTTTTGGTTGTTTTGTGTGTGTGTGTGTGTGTTTGTTTGTTGTTTTGTTTTGTTTGTTTGTTTTTGTTTTGTTTTGTTGTTGTTGTTTTGGTTTTTTGTTGGGTTTTTTGTGGGTTTTTTTGTTGTTGTTGTTGTTGTTTGTTTTGGGGGGGGGGGTTTTGGGGGGGGTGTTTGTGGGGGTGGAGGTGGGGGGGTGGGGGGGTTGTTGTTTGGGGTTGTTGTTTTTTTTTCATGTTGACAGATCATCTGAAGTGTTTGTGACTGAAACAAAGCCCCCTTCCCCCCCCCCCACCCACCCCCCCCCCCACCCCCCCCCCCCCCCCCCACCCCCCCCCCCCACCTCCCCGCCCCTTCCTTCCCTCTTAAAGAAACTTTGAGAACTACCAGCAGGTTGATTGCCTCCTAAACTTGCTGTAGGATCTCTCATCCCTCTTATGTTTGTCTTTCTATGCGGCGGTGGAGGGAGATTGAGAGGGATGATGGGAAGGGGTATTGTCATTAAACCAGGGTCCATGCATGTGAGCTTGCATTTACTCTCAAAACGTGCGGCAGTATCCTTGCCACCAGTCAGATCACAACAGAACTTGAAGGTTAACAGCTTCACTGCCGAGTGAAAATGAACAAGACCCAGCAGCAAGAGACATAGATCCACTTGAGCCCCCGCGACTGCGGGGGCTCAGGCGGATCTATGCCTCTTGATGGCTACTCCACTGAATCCTTGCTCCTTGAATGGTTGGGGCCCTTTGTCGCTGAATGAACAAAAGACTTCAGAAACACAGTCTGCGACCACTGGTAGTGATGGGACAAACCATACAGACGAAGTGTCGCCAACATTTGTGATGCTTGTTAACCTATTTCCCCCCACGGCTACATTTCCCAAATTGTGGATGTGTCACCTAACGACTTTGTACTAGTTGCAGGAGATGGTTGATCATGATAATTCAAGGGTAGTGCCATCAGGTGCCAAGCTAATCTGGCACTACCCTTGAATTATCAAGGTTATCTCCGGCTGTAGCGCGTGAGGGCTAAACGGGTCAGTCTCGCCATTTATGTTAGTTTCCGTGTATGTAACTGTATTATTTGTCTGCATATTTATTTAACACATGTTTTCCCCTTGCAGGACACCATCCTGGCCCTCCAGGCCCTGTCCGAGTTTGCCCGCCTGGCCTACTCCAATAACTTTAACATTCAGGTCGACGTCACTGCCGACTCATTCTCCAAGCATTTTACCATCAACCAGGCCAACGCTCTGGTGCTGCAGAGTGCTGAGGTAATCAGAGTCGTGAAGTTCATTATCTCGAACGTGCCGTGTTACAGGCCAGCCCCAGAAACTCCTCATCCACAGCGTCAGGCAGTTAGCGGCACTGTGGAACTTAAACGAACGACATAAGCATAGACAACACTCCGAACATCTCCAAGAGGCATAGATCCTCATGAGCCCTCCGGGCTCATGAGGATCTATGTCTCTTGGAGATGTTCGGAGTGTTGTCTATGCTCCGGGCTCATGAGAATCTATGCCTCCTGAAGATGTTCGGAGTGTTGCCTATGCTCCGGGCTCATGAGGATCTATGCCTCCTGAAGATGTTCGGAGTGTTGCCTATGCTTATGGTAGAAGCTGACGTGATTTAGCTCTCGTTTGTTGTTGGGAGTCGTGCGACGTAAACGTAACTTCACAAATAAAGTGATTTGTGCCGAGGTGAGTCTTAGTTTGATATTGCCGGCATTACTGCTGTTGTTATTGTTCTTGTTGTTCATGTTGCTGATTTTATCATAATTTCTTGCAGATGCCGTCCATCCCGCCAACAGTGACTGTGGCTGCTACTGGCTCCGGCATCGCCCTTGTTGAGGTCAGTACTGAGACTGTTCTCCCGATTCCCATGTACTGTAATAATGTTGTCTATCTCGTGAATGAGTCTTGTTTGAGTAGAACCACAAGTCTAATAGTACAAGCCTTGCTGTGATACTCACAAACCCTTGATGAGAAAGGCAATGGTGGATGCAGTACACAAACTATGGGAAGGCATCAGCGCTGGACAAACAAACTGATCCCGTGACCATTCCAGCTCTGAGTGATTTCCCATAGTATATTATCTTACTGCGATAGCATTGTGATATATTACAGCGGAGTTTTTAGCCACATCAGAAAACCGCAGAGGCTGAAAATATTATACCTGCGTCCAGTGTACATACCATGAAAAATTGCTCCATGTAGGAATATTTTCTTCTTTTTTTTTTTTTCTCATTTAAATTTGGCACATCCATGTTCAAAATTTGATTGCTGGCCATTATTTTACAATAGCAGCTGCTGTGCAGGCACATGCATAGCTGATAAAACGCATAAGCTCATACATGGGTTGCCTTGCCTCGACAGATCGGTGTGTTCTTCAACGTGGAAGCCGAGGTGGAGGAGCCCAAGTTCCAGATCACAACCCGCCTGCTGAAGGACACTATCAACCTCATCCAGATCGAGGCATGCGCCAAGTAAGTCCACGGCACCAGCCACAATACCAACTGATTGATGGCATGAACTCTTTCGAGACGTGCCGCATCCGGATTCGCGGCTTTATGCCGCGAATCCGGATGCGGCACGTCTCGAAAGAGTTAACCCGCTCAGTGTGACTGTGCTTCTGCAATCTTCGTTAATTCAAAACACACAAAAAACTGGATGTCCTAGAACATGGATTCAAAGTGGTGTCAACAAGAGGCATAGATCCTCACGAACCCCCGCCACTGCTGGGGCTCGTGCGGCTCTATACCTCTTGCAGTTGGGTGGTGTTCACATTTTCTCGGCACTGAACGGGTTAATCCCGTCACTGCCAGCGTCTGAAGAGTATGCCTCAGAAACAATCGCAGATTTACTGCAATTTAGTACGAGTGAACTTCTTCTGCCTGACGTACACATGCACTGTAGGCGCCAAGCTGTTCTGTCACTGTAACGCACACAGACTTGCCCCCAGTCGCACGTACAGACTCTCGCACAACAGACGCATACACCGCCACTGACTCAGACGGGCGCATTCACGCGGTAAAACACAACTCGCGGGCTTTCTTTCTAACGAAGACTTTTATAACAAAATAAACAATAAAAGAACGCTCAAAAACTATCAAACTATATACACCACACCTTCCCAACTACCAGCATCTCAACATCACATCCACATACACAATATCAATGCCAGGCTAGGTAGTAGTCTCTCACACTCCAGCCTTTTTAATGTTCTCGCCCGGTTACGTTCAGTCCTTTTCACGTCTAGTCCTTTGTTGTACGCTCCCGAGTCGTCCCGCCTCTCGTACCATGGACGTCCTCGTAGTTCGCTCTGTAGCGCAGTCCTTACTGTGACCCTGGTGTCTCGGCACCGGTCGCTCACTCCCTGAGTGAAGAGATGCAGAGATGACCTCGCATTAGGTCCCTGGTGACTGACGTCTCGGCGTCCGTCGCTCCACTCTTGACAAGCACTCTGAACAATAATAAAGTCCTAAATCGTAACACTTGCTAAACACACACACATATTGGATAGTATGAGATACATTACGTAACCTGGCTGATACAAATAACTCACACGTTCATTCACACACACACACGTGCTTCATAATCCGACTACCTTCGTAACACCCGCATATCTCTGTCACTACCTTGAAACAGACTATAACCTAACACTCTCGCTATACGTTATCCCATACGCTGGAAAAGACTATACTTAACCACGTACTACCTTTATAACGACTTAGGCATACACACCTCACATTCCTTAGTTATCCATCTCGGTAAATAACTGTATACGAAAAACACCGGTTACCTCAATGAATTCCGAACCAACATAACTGAACCAAACCAGTCAACACTACACAACCGAATTAACTCCTATTAACGCATACTATCTTTAACGCAGTAACCATCACTAATACGTATAGGTTTCAGAGTCTTGGAATACGGGCTAAGGTGTTTCACACACGTCTGTCCTCACTGACAGTAAAGCCCCGTACTAACTTATTTCACCCTCTGACAGACTGAGTTCTCGCCTAAACTCACTAAAACTCCCCGTGCTAAACGTTCCTTTAAGATTCCACGTGGGTCTCGTGCCTCACAAAATAGTTGTCACAAGACAAACCGCTAACAAAACGGTACCGTATTAAACCTACTGTGTGAACCCTATGCGTGAGCATAGAGTTTCATCACAGTCACCACCCTTGAACAATCATGGTCGACTAATACCTTGTTGTGGTGCGTCAGGCCTGAATATGGTTAAAGGTGTGATTTTGTCCCCGTTGCAGATGGCTGGCTGCCGGCACATCCGGCATGGCTGTACAGGAGGTCGGAGTGCCGTCTGGCTTTGAGGTTGACCTGGAATCTTTGACAGAACTCGCCACACTCAAGAGGACAGAGACGCAGAACAGAAAACTTGTCCTCTACTTCGATGAGGTGGGCGAGGTTGACAATACGACACCCCCCCCCCCCACCCACCCACCCACCCAGCCACCCTCCACCTACTTATCTTTTCTTGTTGTGTTGCGATAAGTTGTAAATTGTGTACTGTTTGTACGAATATTTTCAGGAAAAAAAAAGGTTTGACCCGAAATAATAATAATTGTGTTGTAATTGTCATTTATAAGCGGTGTTACTTTCTTCGCTGGGTTCTTCTCTAATATTTATTTGTGTGTGCTGTTGTAGATCACCGCTACCCCGACCTGCGTGCGCATGGACATCGTGAGGACCGGACTCGTGGCCAAGTCCCAGCCTGTGGCTGTCAGAGTCTACGACTACTATGATCCTGGTTTGCACATTCTCATTTTAAACCGCATCGTTGCCGGGGCATATGCACTGCTAACATTTAAGTGCAAGAGGCATAGAGTCTCATGAGCTCCTGCAAGAGCGGGGGCTCATGAGGCCCTATGCCTCTTGCTTGTCCAATTGAGTATCCATCTTGCTTGGATTATTTAGCATTTAATTCACGATGGTTTTCAAACACAATTCTTTGTGAGTTGCAGTGAAGTAGCTAATTTGTTTTTTATGCCTTCTTTAATTACAAGTGTATAGATCATTTAATGTTGAATATTTCATTCACTCATATCTTTAATACGTAGCTTGATGTTTGTTTTCTGAATTATTATTTTTTTCAACGTGGATTTGACAGTCTATTTTGCTTTCTCATTTTGTTCCCACTGAAATGGACACATTTTCGACAGGATTCGCGTTTCAATTATTTTATTATCAACATGCATGATTGTGCACACTCATTCTTTCTTTGCTTTTCATCTTGTTCCAACTGTAATGTGCACATTTTTGACAAGTTTCGCGTTACATTCGGTCGAGAGAGAAAGAATTGTTGCAACTAAACTCGAAATATAATTTGTTCTTGCCTACCAATATCATTACTGTGGATCCTTTTACGTGTTGGTAATGTTTGAATTCTGTGTGTTTACCAGACAACCAAGCCACCGCCTTCTGGGAATCAACCGTGCTGAAGAGCTCCTCCGTCTGTGACGTATGCGCCGACTGCTGCGCAGTAAGTACCTCGCGTCACTCAAAATCTGACGCGGGACCAGAATACGGGACCAGATAACGTCTGTCGCATGAATACGGGACCACTGAGACAACTGACGTCTGTCGTATGAGTACGAAACCATAAAACCCATAAGAGTTCATTCCCCTGACCGCGGCTCTTGTAAGAAATATAGAGTTCTGGGCACGTGTTTCATCAGTGATCAGTTTCACCCCCACAGACAATGAAAAAGAAAATTTGAGAGTTCACTTTATAACCTATAAACCTATAACCTATAATAAGCTTGTCTAAAACTGCTGCCGACAGCCAGAGGGTTACCTATGTCCGACTCCACCCACTTTCTAACTGACAGTCTTGTTTTTGCCACAGTACGCGTATTAGCAGGTCCTAACAATGTCACATCTGTTTGTCATATCTGTCACCGTGCTTTTTTTTTTGTTTTGTTTTTGTTTGTTTTTTGTTTTTTCCTAAATATATGTGTGTCAATCTGTGATTTTGGCCGAGATCGGCTCAAGCAGCGTCTCAAACTGTATTCTCTGTGGCTTAGTGTGTGACTGCAAGTACTGGACGCGGATTTCGCGTCTGAGACAATTGTAAAATGACAGACATTCGCGTGAAGAACGCAAATAAAACGGGACTAAACGTGGGCACAAAGAACACAGGACTAACAAGAGACATAAATCCTCATGAGACCCCGCGACTGCGGGGGCTCATGAGGATTTATGTCTCCTGCAGATGGGTAGCGTTCTCCTTGCCCCAGCAGTTAAGGGGTCATAGCAAAGGAAGGATTTATCTAACTTGATGTTTTTGCAGGCTCCCGGAGGAAAGTGAGAGGAGGAACCGACTGCAAGTGTGCAAAACCGCCGTCACAAATATTGTTTTGGGTTTTTTTTCTTCGTTTGTTTTGTTTGGGTTTTTTTTTTTTTTTTTGCTTGTAAATGTTAGAAAATAAAGTTGTGCAGATCTAACCTGTTTTACCGACTCATTTTTGTTTACACGCCTTTATCATTTGAGTTTCGCGTACCTGTGTCCCGCTGTAAAAGTGTATCTCGCTTTTATCGCATCGCATATTAATCGTGTTTATTGTGTTATTTTTAAGTCCCTTCTATTTATAAAAATGACTTTTTAGGATGGGTCACGGTGGGGCGAATTTAATAGCATGTCCATGATGTCAAAGGCGGGCAGACACAAACCTCTGACAAATGAAGTAAAATAAAAATTACGTCATGTCTAGTTATTCTAACCTCGCTGATGAACGTACATTTGGCGCGAAAGACCGCGCGCGTGTGTGTGTGTGTGCGTGCGTGCGTATGTATGTATGTATGTAGACACGAGAATCTCAGATATTGCTGTACACAGAAGCTTGACATTTGGCGAAATACTTTATTTAAGGGGTGGCTAAGAGAGCCTCCGAGCATGTTGTAACTGGATGTCTCATAAAAGACTGTTAATAGAAAGTTGGTTGACACAGATTAGAGTCGGTAATTTTTGTCATATTTACTTGAAATTAAATGTTTGGATACAGCTATTTTGGAGAAAGACATTGGATGAGTTCGTTAGCCAGCTTTGTACCTCTTCAACGTATAATAATAATAATTTCATTTTTGCAAGTTTTGGATCCACTATGCATGGCATCCTGTCTCGGAAGACAATGGAGTATGCGCCTGCTGGGTCAGTCACTGGAGTGACTTCTCCAGTGCGCAAGCCTGGGCGAAGTGTATAGAGATCCTGGGATGCCCAGTCATCAAGATCCCCCTCTCGGCCTCGCTGATGTATCCAAAGGAATGCAAAGCAGTACGTTTGGCACCAGTTTGGCTGCAGGAGCTGCCAGAACAGTGCGTGAATACAGGCAGCTGTCTGCCTTAGGGGCTCCACTCCTGATTTGAAGGGTTTACTCCCCCACATTTGGCCGTTGGATCCAACCTGATCTCCTCCGTCCTCTAGCCGTTGGCTGTCAGAAACAGCTCATCCGCCTAGTGGTGCAATGTGAACACCACCCCCTCACGTGGTTTAGCCCACCAGCTGAGGTGGTTTGCCAGGGTGTGGCGCTTGGAGCCAGCACATGAGAGATTAAGGAGATGGTTGAGGACCAGTGATGCCCGTCCGTCCTATGTAGGATGCAGCTGCCGAACAGCAAAGGTACTACCTCTATCCAGAGCCCCCTACACCCCTATATATCCCCATCAAACAGTCAGCCCTGGAAGAGGCTGTTTTGAAAATAAATTAGACTTTGAAATGGGGCTGGTCGGAGCGCATTCCGGAGCATGCACGTGACGTTTTTGGCGTGCGAGGCAGAAATTCTGGCAAAGAAGTAACAAGATAAAAATGACGTGACGTCTAGTTACGCAAACCTGGCGCCGCGCGCGCGCGTGCGTGCGTGCGTGCGTGCGTGCGTGCGTGCGTGCGTGCGTGCGTGTGTGCGTGTGTGTGTGTGTGTGTGTGTGACAGCGACTAGAGCCCGCGTTTGATGACGGACAAGCTTGAAATTGTATGACATTGTCCCTAAAATAATAATCTCGAGGTAGTTTTTTTCAGTTTTTTTTTATTTTTTTATTACGAAGATGCTCACTGGCGAGAAAATGGCCGTTTCACAAAAACCGGTTGATCCACACTGGAGTCCGTTTGTTGTTGTTTTTTTTTTTTGGGGGGGGTTTGGGTTGTTTTTTTTTTTTTACGTCTTTATTTTGCATATAGCTAGATAAAAAGAGATATATTGAATGATTTCGTTAACCAGCATTGTACCTCTAGAACGTTTTGAGTGATAATTAATTTATTTATTTTTTAATATTGTCACGTTTTGGGGGATTAATTTCACGAATTATTTGGGATTAATCTTAAAACAATTGAATCTTTTTGCGTAAAAAAACAATCTTCTCATTAATAATCGCATGATTTTTCTTATACGGTAATTACATAAGCCTACCGTTTGTCTCGGCTGTCGGGTACGATTAGGTCATTTGTGACCTGTATGCCCTAGGTGTGAAAATCAGATAATTTTTTGCACCACTTTTTCGGAGTAAATTGTAAAACAGCTAACATAAATTTATTTTTTCTTGTTCTATAACAACTATCTTCTCATTAATACCCGCATGATTTTTCATAAACAGTGTTTGCATAAGCCTGCTGTTTGTCCCGGCCTTGAGGTAGGATTAGGTTAAATTCTGACCTGTAAGCCCTAGGTGTGAAAATCAGCAAGAAAATTGCAAAGGTTGATCGGCCTCTGAACGTCAAATGTTACTGCGTTGAGTGACGTATAACATCGAGTCGTCACTATGAACACGGCGTCGTGGGACTAATGATGCCATGACGTGAAGCTTAAAGTGACGTCATTTCGCTGCTCGTGCTATTATTCGGTTTCTTCAGAATAGCTATCAACAGACCACAGAGCTTAAGAATGGCGGAAATCGCCGTGTGTCCTCCCAGTGTGTTTGGATCAGTGGGTGGGTTAGAGTAGAAGAAGGTGTATTCCTATAGCTGCACGAGCCTACAGAGCGTCCTAATGGCGGGAAACGCCGTGTGTCAGTCTTTATTTGTGTGCGCCGACGTGTGTGTTGATCAGAGGTTGGCTGAGAGAGGAGGGAAATGAATCGGCGTAATAAGCCTAAAAATATGAACAACTCTGAATGTTACTAAACGATAAACGCATGTGAGCTCCAAACAATACGGTAGACTTTGGGATGAAATACTCATCTTGTTTGTTTTGGTGGTGGTGAGGGTGGGGGGGGGGGAGAGAGAGAATTTTGGTTTGGGTGTTTAATTGTTTGTTTTTTGGTGGTACAACCACCCCAGGCTTGTAAGGTGTTTTTTAAAGGGGCTGCACTGGCTGAGCTTTATGGAATAGCACGCTTGACTACTAACAAGGATTACCTCCCTTCCAGTGAACTCTCTCTCTCTCTCTCTCTCTCTCTCTCTCTCTCTCTCTCTCTCTCTCTCTCTCTCTCTCTCTCTCTCTCTCTCTCTCTTCAGAATTCAGTTTCTTCTAAGCAATACTAACAAATATATTTATCCGATGTGTAATAATTATTTATTAATGATATCTTTAACAGCGGAACCTTTCTGAAACAAAGACTGGTTAACCGCCAAACCCAAAAATACTTTAGTTATGTTGGCGGATGTCTAAACGTATTAGTGTTTCGGCGTGACTAGGGGTCAGTTGCATTCATGAGTGAGCTTAGTCCTGGCGCAGAACTAAGCTCACTCAGTCATGCCACTGACCTCACTGATGAGCGCAATTTCTTAGAATGTAATCGGTGCCAAACGCTACGAACTGTCTCTGTGGAACGTGTCTAAACCCATTTTGTCAAACTAGCCTTTCTTATTCTATACCTGCGTATTTCTCTGTGGGCTGGCGATTGGGTGCCTGATAGGCGGGGGCAGGGGATCTAACTGTTGTCTGTCCAGCGCTGTGATTCCCCTTGGTTTGCATACAATTCTGCCAGCGCTAGCCTCACCTATCTGGTTTGTGAGTATCTATAACTCGAGGCAAATTTGTATCGTTACATTGTTGTGTAATGTTCTGTGCATCTACTGTGGGAAATCAGGGTATTTACCCGACCACATATAGTAGCGCACCTTCATGTTTGTGTATGTATGTTTCTCCTGCCCACTTCCTAAGTTCCGGAGAAAGACATGGGTTATATAAGAGACCTGATCCATTCGTTTGAGGATGGAAATGATCGTCTTATTCTATACCTGCGTATTTCTCTGTGGGCTGGCGATTGGGTGCCTGATAGGCGGGGGCAGGGGATCTAACTGTTGTCTGTCCAGCGCTGTGATTCCCCTTGGTTTGCATACAATTCTGCCAGCGCTAGCCTCACCTATCTGGTTTGTGAGTAGCCTTTCAGTGTTGTCACGCTTCCTGAGTAGATGGCCAATAAGGCAAACCGGTATACAACTGTGACACTGTCAAGCGGAGGAATCTAATGTTATCTCAAGATTGAAATCCTCAACCCGCCTTAACCCCTTGACTGTCGAGAAAAAAATGAGCACGATCCAGCTGCAAGAGACATAGATCCTCATGAGCCCCAGCGAAAGCGGGGGCTCATGAGGATCTATGCCTCTTACTGAGACCAATTTGTAACCACGTTTCTTAGACGGTGTTAGCTTTTGGTCATTGAGTGAACACAAATTTCAGAAACAATAATGTACGTGCAGTGGCGCGGAAGGGGTTAAAGCAGTTTCGACACTTTGTTCGCCTGCATACAATTATCGGGTATCGGAAAATCTTGAAATTGCCACGTACCGCAATTCGAGTCTGCACGAAAATTTGACTCCTGGGACCTAATCCGGCTGCCCACCAGCGGGACCGCAGCCCTGATTGCGGGCTCGGTGCGCAGTAAGTGCCCGTGTCATGTGTCACACTAATTGGACAAGGGTCATCGAGAAGAAAATCCGGAGAAATTAAAGCGGCCCGTAACTTACAGAGCGAACAATGACTCAAATGAATGTAGAGTTTCGTCCGCTCTGAGCACAACGTCGGCACGAGCCGCGGGAGTTGGATCGATCGTGGTAGTTCAAGGGTAGTGCCTGATTAGCTTGGCGCCTTTCGGCGCCAAGCTAATCAGGCACTACCCTTAAACTACCATGATCGATCCATCTCCCGTTGTAACTTATTAAAACTGACTTAGGAGAGTTGAAATCAAGCAATTTGAGCGATGTAAAGATTTCGGCCGATAGGGGACAAGTTACATTTAATTAATTATGTGTTCTGGTTGGTCTACGATTTGGGGCCTTACGACCTGAAGTCGTAAGGTCCCAAAATCACAGACACAGAGGGATTTGACGCCAAGCAGGCTGAAAAGACCTTCACATGGGGGCTCGAAAAGCTAAGAGTAGCATACACATCGACGGGAACATCCATAAGTCCAATTTACATGATCTGATCAGCTCCGTGAACGACCGTCCTGACACCTGCAAGGTAACGGTGTCACAGAATGGACTCTCCCTGACACTGCCCAGTCCAGGTAAACTAAGATATGAAGCTCGTCATCTCAGTATAGTGACACTGATTCTATCCTACTTGTAGTCATTTTAGTCTCCGGCATTCCTGTTAAAACCTACGATTAGATCTTCATACCAGCGCTGCTAAGCCGTTTAAGAGATCAGCCGGCATCCGTGCTCTACAGGCAAACATTCAGACTTTCAAGTTGCACTTGTCACTTGCTTGGGCTAAATTATGACTTAACCAATTTAGCCCCGACGCATTACAGCAGGAGATGGATTGACCGTGATAATTCAAGGGTAGTGCCAGATTAGCTTGGCGCCCTAAGGCGCCAAGCTAATCTGGCACTACCCTTGAAGTTGAAATCTCATGCAGCTGGTTCATAGTCGTTAGGTGACACCTCCAGAATTTGGGAAATGCGGCCGTGGGGTT
Source organism: Semisulcospira habei (assembly GCA_036245525.1). Lineage (NCBI taxonomy): Eukaryota > Metazoa > Mollusca > Gastropoda > Semisulcospiridae > Semisulcospira > Semisulcospira habei. The sequence continues at coordinate 76,443,892 of BTPG01000001.1, read as the reverse complement.
AAATGGGTTAATAAGCAAAAAAATGTTCATTGGTGTTTAATACTGGACTTTTTAACCCCTTCCCTACCTGACTGACCGGACGCATGGGTCCCCCCCACCCCCCCCCCCCCCCTGTCATCTTTGTTCAGTTCAACTTAACAACCAAAAGCCACAACTGTCTAAAAGAAGATGAAAACACATTAGTCTCAGCAGGAGGGGTAGATCCTCATGAGCCCCCGCGGTCTTGTAGTTGGACTGTTCATATTGTCTTCTCAGCAGTGAAGGGGTTAATGTATTAATGTCCACGCTGACAGATATGCGCTGAAAAGTGCCGCGTGAGTCGAAATCGAATGAAATGGATATCAGTATAAGCTGTAATAGTTCACTACCTGTCGTTAATTACCGGCCTTGCTGTCAGACCATCTTGTACAGCCTAGACAAGGGTCCTACAGTAACTGTGCAGAGCTGTAGACCAAAAAAGCTGAAGCCGAGTGAGTGGCTGACGACTGTAGAGTGATGACTGACCTTAGTATGGTCAGTCATCTAGATTCGGCGCCGGAGGCGGACTAAGCCAGGCTACTGCCGCGCACTTCAACTTGATTGGATTTCGTTGAGTACTTCTTTGTGGGCGGGAGGTGTGTACCTAGACTGGTGATCGGGAAACAAAGGGACACAATCGGGGTTCACTTCCCAGTGATCTCCCCTGCCCCGCCGGCTGACACATCTTGAGACGGGATTAGCGAAAGCCGATCAGAGCGAGAGAGACTGAAGCGCCCAAAGCGATCGCGACAGTCGCAAGGTATTCCTGTTGGCCGCCTCCTTCGTGTAAGTAACACGGCAGTTATTTGAATTTCCTTGTCAGTGACTAAAAGCAAGACTGAGGCATGATCCGTGCCGACTCAGTGAGTCCGCCGCCGTGTCCTATTGAAACGGCATGCCGAAGCTCTATCCGTCCTTTAGTAAGATCACCAGGACCATGGATACTACATTACTGGATGTCTGACTGAGCGCGTGTACCTTCTCAAAGCCTATTGCGAAGTTCGCTTCGGGTTTGTGCGCATGCGCCGGCTTGCGATTTTGCCTAGGTTTTTCCGGTTGCATTTCGACTATCATGGAAGACAGAGAAAGGAATGCGTGTATCCCGTTTGAAACGGGCATTTTTTTATTCAATCGTCGAGGTAAGGTCTTCGGTTTTCTTTTATATCAACGCTAAATGAACTTGTTTGACATCTAACAGAGTTTTCATATCGAAAAACTTTTATGTGGTACAGTGTTAGCGCTTAGAACATAGTAAGAAAAACAATGTTCACTGAGCTGAAAAGAAAATATGAGGGCTATATGTGTATATCTCCAGATATCTGGGAAAATATGTACGTACAGGTCAGAAATTTACAAAAATATGTTTGTACATCTCCGAAACTGGAAAAATGTGGGCTTAAAAAAGGGGAAAAAAACCCTTTCCAGCCCACTGCACAAAAAGGCGTAGGGACCACAATAAAAATATGGTGGGTTGAATAACCTCAAACAAGCTTTTTGGGGCCAAATCATCTAACCTTAGCTTTAAATTAGGAATGAAAAGGAAAAAAATTAACAAAACCCCTAAACAAACACATTCAAATACCAAAGTACCCAAAATTGTCTTGACATAATAGCTGTAACAAACACTTACTTTTGTTTTTTCCTTGGAGATTCGCCATGCAGGAAAATATTCATTATTGAGATACAGTCAGGGGCAGATTATGGAGGGTTTCCCAATTGCACACAAAAAAAACCTGGGCTGTCAAAAAAAATGTTTTTTAATGGAAAAGGATATTCTTCATGTTATTATTCGATACAAACAACGTTCGTAGATCTAAAATTCAAGAAAGAGTGTCACCACTGTCACTGTGACTATATTACATACCGCACAGCTGTAATCAGGAATTGGCACTAACTTGATGCATTTTTTTTTATTATTAAGATCTGATGGAGCGTGTTGAAAAAGAATATGTTTCATTTTTAATGAAGGAAATTACGTGCATTTATTTTAGCAGGTAATATATTTCAACATTCCATTACACCACTTAAAAATTAAGATATTCTTTTTTAATAGTATTAGTAATAAATATAATATACATGCATTAGTTTCTAAATGGTGCAATGGAAAATTAAAATATATTATCTGCTAAACTAATTGCTTACAATTTCCTTCATTAAAAAATAAATTTTAAAGCATCAATGAAAGCGCAAACTATTTTATAAAATTTAATTCATAATCTTCTGAGAATGCTTCAAGCCACATATGCAAATAAATACACTTCTCTTTCAATTTGATAGCTATTTCTTCTCTTCTTTTAGTCAGCTGTCTCATTATTTAACTTCTTTTGATTAAACATAGTAACAAAGATGGTTTTTGCAACGACTCCCACCGTGTTGTCGCTTCGACATCGTGCCGAAATAGTCAAAACAGTCCAAATAACTTCGTATGCACTCGTACTTCGACGTGTCTTTTCACATTGGTACCGGAAAGGGCAATGCAAAAGTGCGCGGCTAAGATGCGCGAAGGAACTCAAAGCGAAAATTGTTGAAGTCAGAGGTCAAGTAAATATAGGTCAGTGCCAGGACTGAGAGATTTCTCTGTGTGTTCCGCGTTTCGTCGGACACTAATGTTTTTGTTTGGGTCCTGTGTCTGGGAACGATGTATATTTATGTGGAGCCGGATTACTGATAGGCAAGAGGCTTATCAGTATCACCATGAGCCCTGCAGTTCCAGGGCCGATGATGATCTATGCCTGTTGCAGGCAGAAAGGTTAAGTCGACTTTAGGACCGACGTGACTTTTCAGTCGAATCACACCAGTGCTCAAAGTTTGGCGGTTACAGGGGCGGGGGATTACAGTCCCTGGGTATGATGCCCTGAGGTAAAATTGTCTTCTGCCATAGTTTCGCACTTTTCCATTGAGCGCCACCTGCTGGACAGAGACCGTCACTAGAAAGGGACATCACGCGTGCCGCTGTGCCGCTAGAAAAGGACGTCATCCCTACTTCGGCGGAATTAAAAGTAAACGTTTCACAAAGGAATGTGGGTGATTCTATGAAAGCAGATTTATTCATCTAAAGTGGCACGGTAGATTTTTATTTGCCCCTGCAGCTGTAGGATGACATATCTTCAGTTGCCTCTCGCTTGGATACAACTGTAACCGGTTTCGTGTCATCAGTACGAACTTAAAACTCTAATTGTTATCAACGGGGAGGAAGCGGCTGTGGCAGCGCTCTAGAACGTGATAGTTGAAGGATGCCGCCAGAATAGCTGTTAAGCCTCTAGTTTCATCTTTAAATCACACTGGTTGTCTCCCTCGATTAGCTACCGATGATCCCGGCGGTAGCGAAACGACGGAGGCAACCGGCGTGTCTTGAACTGTTATCGTCGATCTCCCCTGAACTGGAAATAAATTATAGTCCTCAGACTGGGATAGCGCTCCCATGCACAATTTTTGGTGTGTGAACCAATTCAATAAACTGTATACCATGGAGTCAGTTTTGCATGAGTGAGTCAGTTTAGTCAGTCCTGCGCCAGCCACTAAGCAAGGCGCTCTGGGATAGCGAAGCACGGCCTTTCTTAGTGGCTAGCGCAGGACTAAATTGGCTCTCTCATGCATCAGAGGTCCGATGTGTGAAAGACTATTCCCGCATGATTCTACTTTGACAAAGCCCGTCAGTAAGTTTGTCTTAGTAGAGACTAAAAAGTGATCACACACTGGTGGTCTATCTAGATTCGTACCGCTTATCAGTGGTGGCGAATCGAGTTAGGCAACCACTGAGTGTGGAGAGGTCACATAGGCCTGTCAGCAGATGGGGTGGCTGCAGGCATCAGCACTTCGCTTCAGAACAGCCTCGTTCTTAGGAATGGTGTCAATGCTTGACCGACCTCCACTTTGCAGGGTGACAGACGCGTGGCCGATGGACCGCTGTCCATCTGTTGGAGCAAACGTCCGAACACGTTGCGGTGTCATAACCGCGCTGTTCAGTTATTGTATGTGATGGCTTGTGAATTTGGACCATACGGCTATAAGCAATAGGTTGAAATTCACAGATCCGCACGTATTTAATTACACAGCTGACGGGATAATTTTGGGTGGGAACTGACTTGTCTCACTGATAAATGCCATTAGATTGGCGTAATATGACGGTGTGGTGTTGTGTGTAAGCGGTGACATAATTTAAGAAGTTCGTCAATAAAACTACAGTTCCAATTGCATGTACGCCCCCCCCCCCCCCCCCCCCCCCCCCCATGAGAAAATGCAGTTCATTTTGCTCTCCCCCATAACAGCAACAACACTGATCATTTATTTTGTTTAGTTTGTAACTTGACGTACGCTAAGACACTTTCTTCATTTTTTCGTTATATTAACACATTGAACCGTAAGGTTGAAATTAACCCGTTCACTGCCGTGGAATATTAAACACCACCCAACTGCAAGAGGTATAGATCCTCATGTGCCCCCGCAACTGCGGGGGCTCATGAGGATCTATACCTCTTTGCTGATGAACCACTTTGTATTCACGCTCTTTTGTGCGGATGGGGATCCGTGACGCTGAGTTCACTGTGAGTTCAAACACGCAATCTGCTTCCACCGGCAGTAAAGGGGTTAAGAGAGAGAGAGCCTGAGAGAGAGAGAGAGAGAGAGAGAGAGAGAGAGAGAGAGAGAGAGAGAGAGAGAGAGAGAGAGAGAGAGAGAGAGAGACGGTTAGCTCTCACGCCACACTAAACACAACACAATCACATTGAGAGCCTCAAAGCTCCCCAACAATTTCAACTTTCCGGAAACGAGCGATCAGCAGCGTTCAGGGGGGGTGATGAGCTTACGGCCCGAGGCTGCACGACCAAGCCGACAAAGTCAGGAAGCAAAAGATCCTCGGGCCGACATCAGCCGCGGTTGGCCGGCCGAGCACATCTGCGCCAGACGCCGGCCCGGGCTAAGGGCATTTTGCAGACAAATAACTGACCGTGTGTAAACCCGACCGAAATAGCTCAGGCGGTTAAGCGTCAGAGCAGGAGAGCGAAGGGAATCTCCGGGTCGTGGGTTCGAATCCCCGCCCCGGCCCCGGTAGCTGGACTCGCAATCCAGGGGGAAAAGGCGGATTTGTTCACTAGCATGTCCGTTGAAAGGTCCTGGTAAATCAAAGTGGCACAGTTGGAGCGCGCCTGAATTGATCAGTGTTCAGGTCGTACTCCATAGGCAATAGATTTCCCTGCCCCCATAACCCGCCCGTCAGGGCCGTCCATTATCACTTCGGTGCCGTGGACGTTAAACCCGGAACTAATCAATCAATCAAACCCGACCACGGGAACTTTTACCACCCTTACCGGTTGAGAAACAACATTCGCGTAATGAATATCGGGTTTGGTTTTTTTCTCTAACCCATTCAGCCCTGACGCACTACAGCAGGAGATGGGTCGACCGTGATAATTCAAGGGTAGTGCCAGATTAGCTTGGCGCCGATAGGCGCCAAGCTAATCTGGCACTGCCCTTGAATTATCATGGTTGATCCATCTCCTGCAACAGGTGCATAGTCGTTAGATGACGCCTCCAAAATTTGGGAAATACGTGCGTGGGGTTGAATGAGTTAAATCAGATCAAATGGGTGACTTGCGAGGGTGAAAAACGGCAAGAAATTTATGCGACATGCAATGCAACAATAACACTACGTTCTTTATTGTCATTAGGAATATGGTTTGATGTTGTTTACACAGACGTACACATAAATTTATCATACACACCACAGGTGACGTAAGCTAACGTATCGAACCTCAATATCACAGTCCTTCAAAATATGATATAATAACTATTATATGGAAGGCCCACTACCGCCGTAACTGTTCAAAGATACACTTCTGTAACAGATGGTTACGAAACAGGTCTAGATATGGTTCATTTAGACAAGGACAAAATACAGTTTAGCACACGTCGTTTTGATGACTCTATTCCTTTCTAGAAATACAACACTTTCAGTACGAGAAACAGCTAAAAAAAAAAGATTGACACGCCGGCTAACGGCTGGGCAGAATAAATAAGTGCGATTACGCGTGTGTTTTTGCTGCGTGTCCCAACTGCTGTTAAAGCTCATTAGGTGTATCGACAAGGCATAACAAACACAAATGGTGCTGAAATGTGTCTTCAAATTTACGCTTAATGGTTTGTTTGTTTTTTAAAGAGGAAAGATCTGTCTTATTGCTGTTTGTTTTTATACACATAATATTCATTTCTGTGTTATTTCATTACTTTGTTAGAGCGAGAGGTATCGTTTAATATCTGTTGAAAGTGTGAGGTTTGGGCTAAAACACAGAACTTTATTTTCACGTAACAGCGGGAGATGGATCGAACATGCTAGCTCAGGGTGATAGTGTCGCGCTGCTTTCCTCCCTCGATCCTCTCGGTATTGAGAGGGTATTCTCAAATACTTCATCGAATCAGGCTCCAGTACACTTGCGGTATGGTCCCCTCGGTCACCGTTTTAGTCTACAAACTCGGATATTGAAATCCCAATCACTCCTCCCACTTTGAAATACAGTTATAAATGACATAAGCAAATGGCATGTCCTCATGAGCCTCCACATCGCGGGGGCTCATGAGGATCTATGCCACTTGCAGTTCTAGACAGGGTTTCGCTGGTGTCCTTCCACTGTTACAATGTTGTGGGTACTTACGTAGTGTTGCTCTTTGCGGTCATGGAGGACTACGGCCCCGAGGCGCAAGCAGTCAGCCAATCCTGCCGGTGTTTGGATAGTGTTTTTGTTGGATGAAAAGAAAATGGTGGCGGATTTACGCGGTTGGTTATGGGATTACGCTCGAGTAGGTCCTGCAGGGACAAAAACAATGTAGAGAAGGGACTATGCGGAATTGGACTGGATTGCATGTATTGCATGTATGGCCAATCTAATGGCAGAATGAGGGAATGTTGGCTTTTACTAGGCCAGCGAGATGGGTGGATAGGTATCGATCCATTGAAGTTGGTGCGATTCAGTTAAATCATCAAAGACGACCGTACATAGTGGCATGCGCGAGAGTCATAGCTCAGTTTTACGTGTATCCACAGATTTATGAAAATTATTCAGGTTATATCTGCAACTGAACCTGGCAAAAATGGGTGAAATTAATCAGTCATCGAATGACTGTTAGTTACTTAGTTTTAACGCTGAGCAGGCGACTAAGGCCATCACACTGCTGGCTCGAAAAGACTGCAAAACGCACTTAATGGCAAGTTTCAAATTTATTTAAATCGGGGGCAGATTTTTCTTCGAATCTGTGCATTTTTCTTTGAAGGCTGCACCACAGATTAGGAGATACGGTATGTCAACCATTATAGTTCAAGGGTGGTGCCAGAATAGCTTGGCGCCTCTGGGCGCCAAGCTATTCTGGCACTACCCTAGAACTATTGTAGTCAAGCTTATTTTATGCAGCTCTGCATCAGGATGGAGAGGGTTAACCCGTTCAGTGCCGCGAAAAAAGTTGAACACCACCCAACTGCAAGAGGTATAGATACGCATGAGCCCCCGCAGCTACGGGGGCGCATGAGGATCTATACCTCTTGCTGAGGTCTTTTTGAATCCATATTCCTAGGACAGCTAGGGCATTTTGGTGTTGAATTAACGAAGATTGCAGAGTCACAATCTGCATCCAACGGCGCTGAACAGGTTAAGGGTACAAGGGACGAAATTCAATGAAACCGATGTCCCTAAATCATGTGGATCTTTGCTCTTAGGTTGTAAAGCTGGCCAAGTTGCTAAATGACCATCTCACGGTAGTCCTTGTTTTAAGGGGCGGCTGACAAGTACGCCAATATTTCCGCCTGCTGTTCTACACAGCCGGTAGGTATGTCTGGGGGCCCACCCAACAATGGTCTGCGGTCACGGAACGTGTTTGATCCACTCCCACCGGTCGGGGCCGAAAGGTTGATTATCGTGCGCACAAGGAGGTGGGGGAGCCCCTCCCCGGGGATAATCCCTACTCCAGGACTCAACTCAACAGCCCTCCATGACCTCTCGAAAGCCCATTTTCAATCGTGCCTATACTCAAATGCCAAACCTCAATTTGAGAAACAGATATAACCGACCAGTAGCAAACTAAGTTTGAGGGATGTTTGAATCCGATTAACGGGAGCAAGAGACATAGATTCACGTGAAAGCCCCTGCTTTACACGGGGGGCTCACGTGACTGTATGTCTCTTGCAGGTGGATGCGTCACTGTTTACACGCTGCGTTACCAACCCGGAGAAAAATTGTTTGCTCTTGTGCGGGTTAAGTTAATCGGGTTGGTTTTATAACACTCGTTGAAGCAATCGAGATATTCCATTGAGAAGGCATGCTTGTGTAAGCAAGTTTATCGAAAGCTCACCAACGCCATACCAAAGATGCCATCCATTTCTGGCTTGAACCCATTCAGCGCCAAAAAAAATTGAACAACACACAACTGCAAGAAGCATAGGTCCTCATGTGCCCACGCAGTTGCGTGGGCTCATGAGGATCTATGCCTCGTGCTGAATCCACTTGAATAGTTGTTCTTAAGACAGCTAGGTTTTTCTGGTTTTGAATGAACGGGATGCAGAAACATAGCCTGCGTCAACTGGCACTAAACGGGTTAAACTTTGCAAAAGTTAATATTGATCCAAGGCGTATAAAAATCGATTTTCTTTCACTATGGTAGATAACAAATGTTTATGCGTTTCGAAATAGTCACTTTGGTTTGACTAGTGAACACGCCTTCACAGAGCATGAGTCAAACCATCAGAGAATGATGTTTATGTTATTTATTTATGAGAGAGAGAGAGAGAGAGAGAGAGAGAGAGAGAGAGAGAGAGAGAGAGAGAGAGAGAGAGAGAGAGAGAGAGAGAGAGAGAGAGAGAGAGAGAGAGAGAGAGAGAGAGAGAACGAACGAACGAACGAACGAACGAACGATGTTTATTGCTCAGGCCGACGGCCCATTGCAATGGGGGAACAGTGGGATGGGGAGGAAAAAATCGAAAATATTCGACAACAAATGAAAACACCGAAATAAGGTCTCATCCAACAAGGTAAATGTCCATGTTAGGAATCGGTTATTCTATTAGCTAAAAGTCAGCAACAATGCGACAGTCGTCATCAGTCAGGCTAGGCTTCAAATCAAGCACCGAGTCAGTCAGAATGTTAACCCAGGAGGTGACGAACCATGGAACGTATATTCTCCAACTCGATCAGCGCCCTATCAAAACACTCTTGGTAGTTACCATTGGGATCTATGGCAGTCCAGCGGCAAATGTTCTCTTGCACCTTTTGTTCATAGTCACTCATCAGCTTTTTTCTTTGATGGATGAACCAGTGACACACAGAACCTTTCTCACAGTCCAAGACCACTGTTATGTCATCACTTCTACACAACAATTGCTCTTGCTGATTTTTTTTTGTACAAAACGCATTTCTCAAATCCTGTGTTTCTCTGGTTATCGCGTAAACGTCTTTGTAAAGTTCTGTTCATGATTGATGCGACGTAATCTCTCTCTTCAAGAGTGTATGAATCAGTGGTTACACTCGCATCACTAGGGTCAACTTCAGCACTGTCGACACAGTCCATTGCGCACGCTCCAATCAGCTGTGTTGTCACGCTGGTACCAATGCACTCTGTAGGCGCATCGTCACTGGTCTCTATCCTGTCCGCTGTGGGTGTGTAGACATCATGGGAAACACGTGCAACCTCATCACCTGTGGCTTGGGGAGTTGTACACGGCGTGTCGAGAGTGTGTAGCTGTTTGTCTTCGCTGTTTGTAGCTTGTGTGGGCGGGGTGGGCATAAACAAAGGCAATACTGGTGATAGATTGTCACTTGCCTTGTTTGAACGTTCCTGCCTCCTGGCCTCTGCTCTCATGTAGTCCCGGCGATTGTGAGATGGCGGCTTCTTGCGGTAGGTTGCAGTAATGGCAGGGGACCCGTGTGCCATACCGGTCAACCTCAGAATGACAACTGTCGAGTCGCCTCTACCGTCAATTTTAAAGGATGACAGCGTGTTGTCGCATAGCAGGGCGTTCAAAGCAGCTTCCAAAGCTGAAGGCAGTCCTTCAACTGGCATGGCGTTGAGATTTACTGGCAAAAGGCAGTACTTTTTGCAGGAGGTCTCAAATGGCCGAGAGAGAGAGAGAGAGAGAGAGAGAGAGAGAGAGAGAGAGAGAGACTCAAGACTCAAGACTCAAGACTCAAGAAGTTTATTGTGGCAGACCTTCTGGTCCATTCACAAGGGGAGGTGGGGAAGGGATTATACAAAGCTTCACAAAAAATGGACAATGCTTGTAAACCTATTTCCCAAACATGGTAGTCCATGTTTAGTTTATACTTGAAAAATACAAACTGCTTCCTTGAAATGTCAGTATCAATGAAATAAATAATTCATAACAGTTTTGGCGATGGCTACAGTCTCTGAAAACTTCAGCACAACCGGCGTCCACCTAATCCATGTAATGTCGAAGAAAGGCCCGAATGATTTTCAATTCCATTTCAGCACGCTCACACACCTCCTTATAGCGAACACGGTTGATTGGCGCCCAGCGTCGGAGATCGCTGATGGCTTTATTCTCATCTTCCTTGAGTTCACCTGACAGTCGTTTGAAAAACCAATGATCAACATGTTCGTTTTTGTTGTCAAACAACAAAACCACATCGTCACTCTCACACACGAACATTTCCTTCTCAAAACGAGTGTCAAGCACAATTTTTTTAAATTCCACATTTCTCTGTCTGTCCCTTGTTTATTTGCTTCTCTGGTGGTGTTGGAATAAACAACGGGTTGTAAGACGGGAAAAGTTCGTTTTCCTTACTGTCTTTCTCTTGCTTCCGTGTCTCTGCTCTTGTCTGGTCACGCAGTATCTGGGAGGGTGATTTTCTCCGGTATGTTGACATCTTCTCGGGTGGAGGGCCGCCGGTCAGCCGAAGCACAACTATGGTTGTATCGCCCTTACCGTCGATTTTGTAGGATGACAGGGTGTTTTCTTTTAGCAGGGCATTCAGGATGACATCAACTGCTGATGGTAGTCCTTCAACAGGCATTGTCGTTTTGACTGGAGCCCCCAAATCAAAAACTGAATTGAGAGAGCTCGAAAAGGCCGCCCTGTTTATTCGATCGATCGAGAGAGAGAGAGAGAGAGAGAGAGAATAACGTTTTCGAGTTCTTTTGTTCTTGTGGGCTGTTACCTAACTTACTTACTTACTTACGCCTGTCACCCCTACCCGGGTATAGGCCGTCGACGAGAGACCTCCAGCAACTCCTGTCCTGTGCTTCTCCTTCGATTCTACTCCAGGTGGTTCCCAGTCTCTTGATGTCTGCTTGGAGGTCTCGACGCCAGGAGTTTCTCGGCCTACCTCTTTTCCTCTTTCCCTGGGGGTTCCATGACAATGCCTGCCTAGTGATACTGGAAGCTGGCTTTCTCAGACTGTGACCGATCCATCCCCATCTTCTTCGCCCAATTTCATTCTCTGCTGTTATCTGCTCTGTTCTCTCCCAGAGTCTAACGTTGCTGATCTTCTCTGGCCAGTGGATTTTCAAAATTCTTCTAAGGCAACTGTTCATGAAGGTCTGTACTCTGTTGACTGTGGTTTTTGTCAATCTCCATACCTGAACACCAGCATAATTACTTATACAAGTATTGGTTCTCAACCATAAGAGTCAAATGAAGGCATAAAGCTCCTCCAAAGCCCATGAAAGTGCAAGCATGTTTAGTCTTCTCGTTATTTAGAATTTTTCTCTTCTTTTTTTATTTTTTTATTTTATTTATTTATTTATTTATTTTAATTTATTTTTATTTATTTTTTTTTTTTTTTTGGGGGGGGGTGTTTGTTGTTGTTGTTTTTTTTGGGGGGTTTCGGGTTTTTTTTTGGGGGGGATGTGTAGGGGGGGATTTGTTAAATTTGTATCTAGCCATGTAGTCATTCATTTATTTCTTTATTCTCGTGGTTATTTTTTTAATGTATTCTGTTGATGTCAGTTTTTGTCAGATGTCTGTGTCTCCGTGTCCCAACGCATATCAGCATCACAATGCCGCTGTTCCGTCCGGCTGAACTATTAATTAAAGAGCTTACGTTTACGCCGAACGACTCTCAACAACGAACGAGAGCCAAGTCCCGACAAATAACTAGCTTCTACCATTAGTATAGTCAACACTCCAAACATCTCCAAGAGGCATAGATCTTCATGAGCCCTCCCTCTGGGGAGGGCTCATGAAAATCTATGCCTCTTGGAGATGTTTGGAGTGTTGACTATTTTTACGGTCCAAGCAGATTATCTTCCACAACTTCACTTGGGAGTCGTTCGTTGGAAACGAAACTTCACGAAATAGCGGTACAAAAACGAATAAATGAAATATTTTTAGAAATTTTGCGCAGCACACCAAGCGACGGTCCACGTACCATCCCTTCCTCTCTTACGGATTTCACACGTCCTGAGAAAGCCTTGTTGCTGTCGGGACGTTAAGCAATGTAAAATCAATCAATCAATCTTACGGATTTCACGCATATGCCTGTAGCAAGAGGCATAGATGCTCGTGAGCAGGGGCGCGTGATAATCTGTGCCTCTTGCAACTGTAGAAGATGTCGATGAAACTCGGTAGCTATCCTTTCCCGTCCCATAGCAATAGCTTGTTTCTGAATCACCTGTGTTTTCCAGGCGTAGTCCTCGTCTGATATCATCGTAATCTCCTCCGTTAGAGGAGTATAGATTGTAGTATTAACACCATACACCCTCCAGAAGTAGATTCTCATAAACCCCTACATCACATGAAAATCTACGTCTCTCACAGATAAAACTCCTTGCGGTGAATGTTTGCCAGCAACCCGTCCACGCACCTCGCTCTTTCTCTCTTCACGTTGCCAACAAAACCTGGCCCCAGGGGGCGGGCCTATCGTTCTCCCGGCCCCTCCCTCTCCCTTGAGAGGCGCAGAGGAGGGGCATGGCCCGAGGCGTGAGGGGGTGGGTCCGGCATGCGGGGCTGGTGGCGGGAGGGAGGGAGAGGTCGGGTGGAAGGTGTGACAAGGCACATGCTTGGCCCCAGGCACACAGAGAGTGACACACACGTGTATCCGTTTCACACTTCTGAAGCCAAAAATGTCTGCCACTCACAGTCTGACACGCCTGGACTAGTAATGTAGAAGCCTTAGGAGATGGATAGACCGTGATAGCTCAATTGATAGCGTTTGACAAGCCTGCTGCTGCCCAAATACTGAGACACGACTGGGAGCCTTTGCCGGGTTATCACCGACGATGGTGCTTCATATTTTGCAGTTGGTGCAGGAAGTCGCGTGTACACATAAAAACATCAATATCACGGTCTAAGTGACTGAAATATTGCTCATGCCCACTCCGCCAAACACCTTTCTCCTCGCTCCTCCTCCTGCCCCCCCCCCCCCCCCCAAGCCCCCACCCCACCCCACCCCTCTTCCGGCTTTTTCTTGCCTGATTTATCACTCTTCCCCTCGCTACTTTAATTTCATACTGAAAAGATAAATAAAGTCTGCCGCACGGTAACACTCACCGGAAAACAGCTTTATTTAAGAAACTGTCATACAGTCAGGTCTGGTCCGCAAGAGGCATAGATCCTCATGAGCCCCTGCTTTGCAGGGCCCATGAGGATCTATGTCTCTTGCAGATAGAAGCATCAGGATGAAGGGACGGAGTTCGCGTGATAAGATTATTTCAACGTGTCGTGGGTCACTTGAGTGAACCCGCACAAACGATGTCAACAGAACAGATGTTTCTCAGTCTGGGGAAAACAAAACTCCGAGTGAACCATAAACAAGTGCTTTATAGGATAATCATAAACTATAACAGAGTGCGCGTGTTTGCTTTGGACAGGTATGAACTGTACGTGTTTGTGGTTTGTGTGGGCACCAGTTATGTGTGCGTGTGTGTGTGTGTGTGTGTGTGTGTGTGTGTATGTGTGTGTGTATGTGTGTGTGTGTGTGTGTGTGTGTGTGTGTGTGTGTGTGTGTGTGTGTGTGTGTGTGTGTGTGTGTGTGTGTGTGTGTTTTGCATCATGCAGAGGGGAGAGGGAGTGAAAGCTGCTAGAGACGGGAGGTTTCAACGACCGCCTTTCTGGATGGTTTGTATCAGAACAAAAGACTCTACATCAGTGAATATGGAGAGTACGGGGGTGAGGAGGGGGGTGGGGTGGGAGGGGCTGGGTTGATCTTATTTCCAGATGGTTCGTCTTGTGTTGTAGCAGAATTCGAATACAGTGAACCCTGTCAAGGCGACCACCTGAATAAGGCGACCGTCTGTCTTAGCAGACCACCCATTTTCGGTCTCACGGCCTTCTTCGTTACTTTGATGGCCGCCCGCGTATTGTGACCGCTGTTTGGTTATTCTGTTGGGTGGTCGCCTAACACAGGGAGGAGATGGAGTTGTAGAAGCTTAACCCATTTAACCCCACAGCTTAAGTACTCAAAGTTTGGAGGCACGATCACCCAACAACTATGTACCAGCTGTAGTAGATGGCCGGATCGACCATGATAATTCAAGGGTAGTGCCAGATTAGCTTGGCGCCTTCAGGCGCCAAGCTAATCTGGCACTACCCTTGAATTATCATGGTCGATCCACCTCTTGCTGTAGGGCGTCGGGGCTAAATGGGTTAACTTGTTTCTGGTGTGTGGTTTTGTAATGTACGGGTCTAAGCTACAGTCCATAAATTTTGTCATTAAAGTACCATTACGAGTTTATCTGAAAGCACATTTCAGCACCATTTGTGTTTGTTATGCCTTGTTGGCACACCTAATGAACTTTAACAGCAGTTGGGACACGCAGCAAAAGCACAGGCGTAATCGCGCCCAGCTGTTAGCGTGTCAATCTATTTTTAGCTGTGTCTCGTACTGAAAGCGTAGTTGTATTTCCAGAACGGAGTAGAGTCATTATCAAAGTACTTGATGTCAAAACGACGCGAGCTGAACTGGATAATGAACCATATTTGTGTGTAGCGTTTCGTAACCATCTGTTACAGAAGTGTATCTTTGAACACTTACGGCGGTAGTAGTGGGCCTTCAAACTATCACAACTTGAAGGCTCAATGACCATCCTCCACCGAAAACACACATTGTACACAGTAAACTTCGCCAGTAATTATAACAAACCGCCTAGGGACCCATATGTTTTCGTTCTTATATCCGACGTTTGTTATAAGCGAAGTAATCTGTGCAGGAAAAGAAGAGGTGCTCTCGGGACCGCTGGCTAAAGTGTTGTATCCGACTTATGTTTTGGCCGACCTCTGCTACAAGCGAAGTCGATTGTATTTTAATTGAAACCAGCAAGAGGAATAGATTGTACATGTATATGAAATGAAACTAGTAAGAGGGTGGGTGTTCATGAAGATCTATGCCTCTTGTGCTTTGCTTGGGTGTTCATTCCGTCTCGACGTTGAGAGGGTCAATGTGTTTTTTCAGTGCGTGAAAAAAATTACCTTGTAATAAAGACAGCGAGTCAGTCCGTTGTCCGCTGACGATTACATAACAGTGTTAGAAACAGATTGAGCATGACAGTTCAAGGGTGGTGCCAGAATCACTTGGCACCACCCTTGATCATCGTCGATCCACATAGTGTCACGTCAGTATGTCAGACAGGGCAATAAATGCAAACTGTTGTACTCTCCTCTGCAGTTTGCATGTCCTTATATCGGCAGACACTGAGGGGGTGTTTTGGTGCTCAGCGGGGACACAGTCTAGATTGGTATCAGGCGGAAACATAAGATACCACCATACTGACGCGGCATCGAGACGAAAGGTAACAGGCGTGGTGCGGGTGGTTGTAGTGGTGGGTGGTTATTATTATGATGATTATTATGATGATTATTATTATGATTATTATTATGATTATTATGATTATTATGATTATTATGATTATTATTATTGGGGCAGTCCGTGGCGCAGTGGTTAAGGCGTCTGCCACCAATGCCAAAGGTGCGAGGTAGAAAACGGGTTCCGGCGTCGGACTTTTTTCCTCTGGTAATTCCACCGTTAATTCGGGCGGACCGTCGGGGGTTCTTTCTCCGGGTACTAAGGTTCTTCAACCCCCCACCCATCCCCCCACCCCCCACACTTTGGTGCCGGTTTTAGGCCACTTTACAAATTTCAAATACAAGCGATCAAAAATCTCTGTAACCTCAGTAGCTGAACTGGCCCTTCGTCTGTCTAGTTGTACTGTGTTTGTCTTAAATGGCGTAAATCCGTGTCTGTTACGTAAGTGTGCGTGTTGGGTTTCAGTTCGCGGCGCTTTGAGTCGATTTGCCCAAAAATTGAGAAAAAGCGCCTATATAATAACGGTATTATTATTATTATTATTATTATTATTATTATTATTATTATTATTATTATTATTGTGAAGAGGAGTATCAGGGCAGACAAGAGGGCCTACACAGACAGCCTGGCAGCAGAGGCAGAACAGGCAGCAGGCAGCGGCAACATGAAACAGCTCTACGACATTACCAGAAGATTGTCGGGTAAGTATGGCCATACAGAAAGACCAGTAAAAGACAAAGAAGGCAAGCCTATCGCAGACAGAGCAGACCAACTCGACAGATGGGCCGAGTATTTTGAAGAGTTACTGAACAGACCTAGCCCACCCGACCCCCCCGACATCCAGCCGGCAGAGACCGACCTACCCATCAGCTGTGACAGACCCAGCCGGGAAGAGATCAGAAAAGCAGTGGCATTTTTGAAGAATGGCAAAGCAGCAGGGCCAGATGGCATCCCAGCGGAGTCTCTGAAAGCAGACCTAGAGACAACAGTTGAGATGCTGTACCCACTGTTTGGAAAGATCTGGGAAGAGGAGGTGATGCCAGCTGACTGGAAGGAGGGGTACCTAATCAAGCTTCCCAAGAAAGGCGACCTCAGCAAGTGTTCCAACTACAGAGGAATCACCTTGCTGTCAGTACCAGGAAAGGTCTTCAACAGGATCATCCTGGAGAGAATGAAGAGCTCCGTTGACCCCCAGCTGAGAGACCAGCAAGCAGGATTCAGGAAGAACCGATCATGTACAGACCAGATCGCCACTCTCCGCATCATCGTGGAACAGTCTCTGGAGTGGAGCTCCCCGCTGTACGTCAACTTTGTGGATTATGAGAAAGCATTTGACAGCATGGACCGAGAGACTCTGTGGAAACTCCTACGACACTACGGTGTACCCACAAAGCTCGTCCGCCTGATCAAGAGCAGCTATGATGGCATGACATGTCGCGTGATCCACGAAGGGCAGTTCACCAGAGAGCTCCAGGTCAGAACTGGTGTCAGGCAGGGGTGTCTGCTGTCTCCGTTCCTCTTCCTACTGGCCATAGACTGGGTCATGAAGATGACCACAGAGCACAGACGAAGTGGAATACAGTGGACACTGTGGACACAGCTTGACGACCTCGATTTTGCAGACGACTTGGCATTACTGTCCCACACTCATCAACAAATGCAGGACAAGACCACGAGGCTTGCTGACATCTCGTCCCAAGTGGGCCTCACCATTCACAAACAGAAAACAAAGACAATGAGGCTGAACGCAACCAGGGAAGAACCAGTCTTGCTTGCTGGCACCCCGTTGGAGGAGGTGGAGTCCTTCACCTATCTCGGGAGCATCATCGACAAAAAAGGCGGCACTGATGCAGATGTCAGAGCACGAATCGGTAAAGCCAGAGCAGCCTTTCTCCAGTTGAAAAAAGTGTGGAGTTCCAGAGAGCTGTCACAACACACCAAAGTCCGGATTTTCAACTCCAATGTAAAAGCAGTTCTCCTATATGGAGCAGAGACATGGAGATTGACAAAAACCACAGTCAACAGAGTACAGACCTTCATGAACAGTTGCCTTAGAAGAATTTTGAAAATCCACTGGCCAGAGAAGATCAGCAACATCAGACTCTGGGAGAGAACAGAGCAGATAACAGCAGAGAATGAAATTGGGCGAAGAAGATGGGGATGGATCGGTCACAGTCTGAGAAAGCCAGCTTCCAGTATCACTAGGCAGGCATTGTCATGGAACCCCCAGGGAAAGAGGAAAAGAGGTAGGCCGAGAAACTCCTGGCGTCGAGACCTCCAAGCAGACATCAAGAGACTGGGAACCACCTGGAGTAGAATCGAAGGAGAAGCACAGGACAGGAGTTGCTGGAGGTCTCTCGTCGACGGCCTATACCCGGGTAGGGGTGACAGGCGTAAGTAAGTAAAGTAAGTATTATTATTATTATTATTAGATTATTATTATTAAGATTATATTAACATTATCATTTTTATTCTTAGCCTTATCCTTATTCTTATTCACATCATAATCATCATCATTAACGTTATAATAATAATAATAATAATAATACATGGTATTTATATGGCGCATTTCTCATATTTATAATACATCTCAATTGTTATCGTTAATATTTTTGTTGTTGTTGCTGTTGATGTTGTTGTGATTGTGATTGTGATTGTGATTGTGATTGTGATTGTGGTTGTGGTTGTGGTTGTTGTGGTTGTTGTGGTTGTGGTTGTGGTTGTCTTTGTGTTTGTGGTTGTTATTGTGCTGTGCTGTGCTGTGTTGTTGTTGCTGTTGCTATCATTATCATTATCATATTGTTATTCTAAAAGCGACCTGACAGGAAGGGTTGGGTTAGGTTAAAACATAACCTTACTTAAATAAGCAACTAAGAGGAAAATAACTCAGTTTGAAATATCATGAAGATGATAGAAAAAACAACAACACGCTTTTAACTATTAAATTTGTAACGATTTAGACTTTATTCAGTTCCAGCCGCCGGCAGTGAATAGGTTAAGAATCACACGCTAGGCAATAGTCCAAGTCGCAGGAGATAGGACAACGTTAACCTTGACAACTTAACCGTAGTACCTCATTACCTTTGGTGCGTCTGTGTGTATGTTACCTAACCATCTTCATAGTATCTTGTCGATTACAAACTGTTGAAATATGAAACCGCAGACCACCCCGAAGGAAACATAGCGGGGTGCATGCAACCAGTAAGTATACAATCCTCGGGCCGGCATCAGCTTTCGTTGGCCCGTGCGCGGGCCAACGAAAGCTGACACCGGCCCGAGGACCTTCTGCTTACTAAGTACCCCTTGCAGCGGTCACTGTCACACGAAGACACTGTGGGCCAGAATA
Source organism: Semisulcospira habei (assembly GCA_036245525.1). Taxonomy (NCBI): domain Eukaryota; kingdom Metazoa; phylum Mollusca; class Gastropoda; family Semisulcospiridae; genus Semisulcospira; species Semisulcospira habei. The sequence goes on along the minus strand of BTPG01000001.1, from coordinate 76,424,791 downwards.
CAATGTGGTGTGGGTACATTCACGCTGCACGCACAGGTATGCGCCACGTAAGGGTTGACTCGGTGCTAACTAGTACGATGTCATTGTATGCACGGGACAGCCGGCTTGAACTTTGAAACTCCCAGAACAAAAATGACTTCCATTCGACAGAATGGAAGTAATTTAGTTCTGGGAGTTACAGACTTATACTTCATTAGGGTTTAATGTCCCACGGCACTAAAACTGATCAGAATAATTTTTAATATAATTTGCTGTCTTTAGCTTTTGGGGAAACGGGGAAAGGAAAGAGGGGGGTGGGGGTGGAAATGGCCTATACAAGCCTAGTTTAACACGTAACACTCTGTGCATTTTATTTCTGTTCAGTGACCGCAAACCCAACCCCCCCCCCCCCACTAAGCCACCCCCACCCCACCCCCCTGCCCCTCCACCTTCGCCATCCATGTCCAGGCAAAAAAAGACGGGCAAGCTCAATGTCTGTTGAAAGGTCCTAGTAAATCGAAGGGGCACAGTGGCAGTGCACCTGAAATGGTCAGTGTTCAGGTCGTACTCCATATGCAGTAGCTGTTCCCCACAGCTGACCCGAACTTTAGAGCCGTCCATTATTACTCCGGTGTCGTGGACGCTAAACCCCGAACTAAACAATCAACCAAACCCAAACCCACCACCACCCTGCCTCCCCACCCCTCCCCCCCCAAAAAAAAATAAAATAAATAAAAATAAAATAAAATAAAAAGTCCCCCCGACTCGGTCCTTTCCTGGCAGTTGTTTTGAAATATCCAGCTGTTGGCACCACTGTTGAAGTATGAACGCATTCAGTCCCGACACACCACAGCAAGAAATGGATCGAGCATGATAGTTCAAAGGGGTGCCAGAAAAGCTTGGCGCCAAGCTTTTCTGGCACCCCCCTTGAACTATCATGCTCGATCTGTCTTTAGATTTGTAATAGAGTGCTTCAAATTTGGGGGATTTCGGTCCTGGGGTAGAATGTGTTAAACACAAAATTTCCCGTCTCTGGTGTCTTCTTTGAGGTGATCAGGTTAACCTTAGGGCTGTCAGTAGCGGTTTTTGTCGCAGGAATCGTCGCTACTGACAGCCCAAGAGTTCACCCGTTCAGTGCGGAGAAAATGTAAACGTATAGATCCTCATGAGCCCCCGAAGTTGCGGGGGGAGGGGGGGGGGTCATCAGGACATATGCCTCTTGCCTACACCAATTTGAATCCATGTCCCTGGGACATCCAGGAGATTTTGGTCTTGAATTAACTCATTCTACCCCAAGACCGAAATCCCCAAATTTTGTCGTTGTCCTCTGAAGACTGCATTGCAGTGCAGGAGACAGATCGACCATGATAGTTCAAGGGTGATGCCAGAATAGCTTGGCGCCCATAGGCGCCAAGCTATTCTGGCATCACCCTTGAACTATCATGGTCTATCATTATCTTGCTGTGGTGTGTCTGGGGTAGAATGAGTTAAGGAAGATTGCAGATACACAGTCTGCGTCAGCTGGCACTGAACGAGTTAAACGTGTAAGTAGGACAAGACAATCTCACGCTGCCAAACACACCTGCCTTCCGCAGTTGCCACCCGGTTTACGTCTTTCCACCCAGCTACCCCTTTCACGGGACCTTGACAGTTCAGATTCTGCACGACAGTCGTGCCAGTGTCTTCTTTCCACGCAAAAGGTGACAGCCAAGTGTGTAAAATGCAAAGAAGAACGCAACGAAGGAAAAAAACAAAAAAAACGTAGAAAGTACAGTTGCAACACAGTTGTAACCGGCCTTTCTAAGAGTGCTGGAACCAGTTACATGAGCGAGCTTAGTCCTGCACCGGCCACTAAGCAAAGTGCGCCGCTCATAGCGGCGCACCTTGCTTAGTGGCTGGTGCAGGACTAAGCTCGCTCATGCAACTGACCGCTGCTTTTTTCGTTTCTTCCTTTCTTTCCTTCGTCCGCTGACACCGTCCAGAGTGTGCATTGTAGGAGAGTGTACGGCTGTTGTGCGTGTCTGGTGCACTCATCGTGAACCCAGACCAAATTGATCGGACTGTATGCTATTGGTCTCGATGGCGTAGTGGACAAGTTAACACCTTCATTGCGACTGACGGTACTGTTCGCCGAAAAGTATCGTCAGTAGAAGTCAAGAGGTTAACTCATTCAGCCCAGCGCACGTGTTTCCTAAATTTTGAAGGCGTCATCTAACGACTTTGCACCTGCTGCAGGAAATGGATCGACCATGATAATTTAATGGTAGTGCCAGATTAGCTTGGCGCCGACAGGCGCCAAGCTAATCTGGCACTACCATTGAATTATCATGGTCTCGACCCATCTCCGGCTGTAATGCGTCAGGGCTGAATGGGTTAAACACTGCAGTTGGTTGCTGCCGGCTTCACATTTAGAAGAAGAGACGAAAGTATACTTTGTTTTTCGTAACACATAAAATACACATACAACCGGCTTGTTGTTCGCTGGCATACACAGGCTGTAAATGTCCCCAGTGGACCTATTTGTGAACTGCATTGCTATCCATTGGACAACAATGCAGTTCACAAATCGGTCCACTGGTATTAACCGTGCACTGGTCACTTCTGTTCTCCGAAAAAGAAACATGTTCTTGGTTAGTTATCCTGGTCGCACAGTCCGAGCTTGTTGGAGATCGGCCCCATTCACTTACACACAGGCTCTGCCTATATAAAAGTACACACCCTCTAGGCCCTTGCGTCAGTTGCATGAGCGAGCTTAGTCCTGCACCAGCCACTAAGCAAGGTGCGCCGCTATAGCGGCGCACCTTGCTTAGTGGCTGGCACAGGAGTAAGTTCGCTCACGCAACTGGCTCCAGCTGTCAAGATGATCCGAATGCTGACGGTCTTTGCACATGGGCCTGAACATACGTTCCGAACATTTGTACCCAGTGTGACGTCAAATTATGACGTTTCACGGCTGTGTGGGGCATTGCCAGCCGTGTGACTAGATTGCATAATTATGTGCACGTATGCTGCCAACAAAAAAATGCGGACTAGCGTACATGCACCGGCATATAAACTTGACTTTCTATCTGCGGCACATCATTTTTTTTAACCCATTCAGCCTTGACGCACTACAGCAGGAGATGGGTCGACCATGATAATTCAAGGGCAGTGCCTGTCGGCGCCAAGCCAATCTGGCACTGCCCTTGAATTATCATGGTCGATCCATCTCCTGCAACTGGTGCATAGTCATTAGATGACGCCTCCGAAATTTGGGAAATGCGGTCGTCGGGCTGAACGAGTTAAAAGAATTGATCGCCATAAGAGAGGATATAGTTGGGCTGCCTTCTTCAAAGAAAGGCATGTTGCTACAAGAGCAGCGCTACCGGATTCAACTAGGAAGCGCAGTGCGGTCCGCACAGAACTCGCACAGAAAGCCGGGGGGGGGGGGGGGGGGGGGGGGCTAATACAACCAACTTCTGATCATCAGAAGTTTAACTCATTCTACCCCAGACACACGCCAGCAAGATAAGGATCGACCATAACAGTTCAAGGGTGATGCCAGAATAGCTTGGCGCCTCGGGGCGCCAAGCTATTCTGGCATCACCCTTGAACTATCATGGTCGATCTGTGTCCTGCACTGCGATGCAGTCTTCAGAGGACAACGGCAACATTTGGGGATTTCGGTGATGGGGTAGAATGAGATAAAGAAAGTCTTGGGAACCCTTGAACATTTTTGTTGTTATTTCTTTAAATCCGAATTTTGTTTGTAAGCGAAGTAATAAGTGCGAAAACACAGGGACCCCTGAAAAACAAGTAGTTTTATCCGACTTTTGTTATATCCGGCTTTGTTACAAGCTACGTTGACTGTCTCCCCCACCCCCACCCCCACCGCACCCCCCCCCCCACCCCTCCCCCCCCCAAAAAAAAAAAAAAAAATCGTGCATTCAGTCTATTGTGTGTAACGTCATCAGGCAATGCACCCCCACTGAGTTGTGTGCACGGCCTGTGACTTTATCCGCCGCACGAGTGTCTTGTCTTGTCTGCCCAGTACGCAACAGGGCATCGGGCCTGCGTCGGTCGCAGTCGGCCTTGGGGCCGACTACGACCGAAGCAGGCCCGATGCCCTGTTGCGTACCGTCTAGTATGCGTGTCATCGGAAGTATGGTGACACTTCCCATTGAAGGTCCTCTAATCCCCGCAGCAACGCTCTAGTCAATCTCCATAATCTGCAAGAGGCATAGCGTCTCATAAGCCCACTGCTCCCGCAGCGGGCTCGAGAGAATCTACGCCTCTTGCTGAACTCCAAGAAAGCCAGCCCCCCAGCTCGTCCCCCTCAAAATGAGGGTGTTGTTTTCGGTGAAGACTCTCTAATCCCCATAATAATTTTCGCCGTACTGCTTGCCACCTGTCAGAGGTGTAGATCCTCATGAGCCTATTTGCGGTCGTAAGGGTTCGTGAGAATCCGCGCCTCCCGCTGGAAGACGAGACGGGCGTCAGCTGCCCCTCAAAATGAGGGCTCATCGTCCGTTGAGGATCCTCTAATCCACATAACGCCGTCTACGCACCCGAAACAACAGATAAAACGAAGACGAGGACTCTACGCAGCAAAACCTCTCTATCTGACTGAGGCATATATGCTCACGTACCTTGTACAGTTATAGTCTAAAGGCTAAAGCTAGTTGGATTCACAACTGTGTGTCTCAAACAAAGCAAGAAACCTGTGCGTTTTCTTGCCTGCGACTGAAGTGGGTAGTACCTAAAAACAAAACGCTTGGGCCGACGCTGTGGGGCACGGGCCAGCTGATGGTCGACCTAGGCCCGAGGATTCCGTGCTTACTGGACAAGCCGCCAAACAAAGCCAGAAGAAGCTGGGGGAAATTAAACGCACAGCACTGTCGAAAGCCCTATAAATCACGTGCGCAGACACCTGGAAACGAGCAATATTAATTTACGCGAAATCCCCTTTGGTCTTAGCACTGACTCAGTCGTGCGGTTGTCCGCAAAACAGAAGGTAGGAGAGGCTACCGCATAAAGACTGAACCCAGTGGATTGTACAGTGCGCCTACATAAAATCATTCAAACGGAGACTGGTGTAAGCTGACGAGCAAAAGAAATGTGACATTATTCGAGTCATCGGAAACACAATAATGTCGCATTTCTTTTGCTCGTCTGTATATGTGTGTGTAGGCGTATGTGTGTGATGTTGCTTGGACAATGCAACTTTTTTTTTTAATGACTTGATGTCAGTGTTCTTTCAAACAATCTCAAACTTAAATCTTGTGCGCTAGTATGTGAATTTGGATCTCAATGCTTGGAGCAAGGAGGTCGGTGAGGGAACTTTGACTTGTAGAAGGTGTGTTTGATTCAATCGTAAGGGTGTGTGATTCCGGACATCACGGTTTTGTCGACATGTATAGTTCATTCCCGACCGTAGATGTACGTGTGTGGCCAGCGTGTCATTCTGGACATTGCAGACTAGGATCGCGTAAGGTCCAAATTCACAGACCGGCACAATTGAGCTCTCTCTCCCTCTTTTCTCTCGTTAGTCCTAGTTGTTTCCCTTTTGCGCATGTCAGTACTGATAGGGGAACTCACTCCCTCTCTTTCTCCCACCCTCTATATATTGAATCAACGGGATTCATGCGCCGTGCTAACTACACTGATTAGCACAACATGATAAGTTCCGTAGTCGCACACATGATCGAGTCCATACTGATGCAGGACCAGCGCATGTGATGTCATGAGGTCGGCCCATAGTCATCATAATCCTGTCAAGAAATCGAACGGCTTGCTAAGCTGTGTTACATTGTTGGCAACAACAACAAAAAGTGAGACCGGCTGTGAATCGAGTCTTCGACTGGCATCCCAGTTCGCTAGATGTCTATGGTGAGCTTAAATTCTGTGCAAACCACCGAGCAAAGTTGTTCCGCTATAGCGGAGCAGGCCTTGCTTGGTGACTTGCGCAGGATTTAAGCTCACTCATGCAACTGGTCCGTGGTCCGCGCACTGCCGAGCGCAGGTTCTTTGCGGCTGACATCGGCCAAGCCCGAGGACATAATTGCCAAATGAGCTGAGCTTCCTCGACAAGCAAAGACAGATCATTGACATCTTTGTAAACAGTAAAACATTGACAGCATTTTGAACCGTCATTGAAATGCAGCTGATTTGTCTTAATTCAACTACCGTGTGGTCGTAAGACAGTCTTCCGGCTTTGCTTGCACGTTGTGATATGGTCCCTGTACTGTACACACTTGGACTGTCATGGTCGATCCGTCCCTCAGCTGTGCGGGTGTCAGGGTAAGATTCACGAACAGGCACTAGTACTGTGATCGCACCAACGGTAATAGCTCAACAGCTCCCTATGCCGATCGACAACAAGCAACCGCAGTCACTGTTAGAGAACTGGGAACGATATAGTGTACAACAAAAGCGGCCACAAGGTAGCAAATGTACTGACGGTAGTTAACATCACGCGACCATCGACAAGACAGCCACAAACACGGCCATGCCGGTCAACACAACGATCCGATCACCAGCCACCACAGTCACGGTAGAAAACTGAACAACAGAATCTTCAGTTCGTTGAAGGAGGCGACTCCACAGGAAGACTGTGACAAACTAAAAGATCGCAGCAATAAAACAAGACTTACGAAGTCGTTTTGCAACCACTTCGCAAGTCTTGTTTTGCAGTTGTGTTCTTCAGTTTTCGTTTTCCAGTGGAGACGGCCACCTCCTTTAGGGCGCCGTGTTGAAGATTTTGTTACTATTTTTCTGTGCAGTGTAAAACAAGAGCCTTCGGAAAAATAGCTACCGTAGCAAGAGAAGGGCCCAGGCAGGCAGGCCAGAGATTTCAAGCGGTGTGTAGAGTACCACCCACTCACCCCCAGGCCCCCGTACACGGGACAAAGGGTAAGTGAGGGAGAGCGCGGCGAGACAGAGAGAGAGAGAGAGGGGGGGGGGGGCTGAGAGAGCGAGCTAGGGATCACTTGACGCGTGTGGCGAACGCACGGCGGACGTGTTGGAGACAGCGGTGTGTGAGCGACTGACTACCCAGCAAGCAAACGGCCGTCACTTTTTACACTCAGTCTTACCTACTTCCTCACTCAGTCACTTGTTCATCGGTCCAGTTGTGTGTTTCACTCCGTTCCTGCATCGTGCACAAGTTAATTCATCGTCGTTAAATCTTTTCTACAAATTTCAACAACGCTGCAGAGGAAAAAATCACGTCTTTTCATCGGCTGTGTTGTACAATATTTCCCGCGGTGGCTTTTTCTCCGCGAGTTCTTCAGTTTGCAACTTTGTGTTTTGAAATTGTAGAAAAATTGGAAATAAATAATTTTCAGTGGTGCCGGCCGGTATGGCCGTGTTACGGGACCGACGAGTGCCGGTGTTTGAGGGAACAGGGTTCGAATCCTGACAGGACCGCGCCGGAGCCGGGTGGATTGTGTGGTGTTCAGTTGTGTGGCGGTGCACGTGCGTGAGTGAGTGCTAGTGGTAGCTAGTGTCCGGAGACTAGCCGCTATATAGTGCAGTACTAGCCATGAAGGAGTACACTTTACGGGTTCTTGTGGCCGCCGTCCTGTCCTTGCTGCAGATCGTCCACGCCTCATGGTGGTAAGTCTTTCGCAACATTTGTTGTTGTTGTTCACGTTGGTCAGTTTATCTGGGACCAGTTGCTTGAGTGAGCTTAGTCTTGCGCCAGCCACTAAGCAAGGTGCTATAGCGGAGCACCTTGCTTAGTGGCTGGCGCAGGACTAAGCTCAGTCACTTAATGTATTTTCACTATTTGTGGTACGTGAGTCATTGTCTAAAGCGTGCGCATGCGTGTGCGAGTTGTGAGTGCGCGCTTAGAGTTAGAGTTATAATTATTATAAGATAAGCGCATTATAAATACCGTAATGATTATTATTATTATTATTCAACAGACCACGAATCTTATTCTTCTTGTCGTCCTTCATCATTTTATTTTCCATTTTTTTTTTATAGGCAAAGGTCCTCGGGTCGACGTTCTTTTGCATACTAAAAGACCGGCGTGGTATAACACATTAACACATCAAGGCATCTCACGTCTAATCGTCACTCTGGTCACACGTGTCCATCAGTAGTTATGCTTATCAATCTCGTAGGACGGACGTCACTTCGGCGTCAGATCGACTGACGAAGTTATGCTTGCTGAAACGTCATTTCTGTTTTGTCGTCATTACTGTCGCGTCATAGTTTGTCAGTCACTGCCTGACCATTTCCCGACCGTGTGTACGTAGGCACCGCGTGTGTGTGTTTTATTTGTTTATCTCTGCGATACCACGTTCAACATTACCGTCTCGACCGCCGGCCATCATCATGATGAGAGAAGAAAACATTATTTTCAACAACCGGGATGATAGTGCATTTTGAAAAAAAATCAAGTGTTTCTTCTTTGTCATATTACCAGTAATTTCGTAATTTCGGGCATGGAAGAAGATTTATAGGTAATTCTTGTGCATAAATTACACGGCGAAATGGTCTTAAGGTGATAAGTTTATGTTTAGAAAATGTGCATATTTGTCATAATTGTTACATATAACTAAGTTTCGGCGATGAGAGAGGACATACCGGTGATCATCATTTGCGTATTACACAGTGAATGGTCTTGATAGTTTATGTGTAGAAAATATGCATAGTTGATACACTGTATTACGTGAAAGCAATGTAGATCATAATGACTGCTGACCGGATGGCGCCTGCAGGCGCCATCTGGTCAACAGTCATTATTTTCTACATCGCTTTCACGTAATGATAGTCACAGTACAGTCACTGATTAGACTACCCGTCATTAAACTAATTCGAGGCCTGGCGCATACGGGATACGGGGCTTTTTGCCGAGTATTCGGCATATCTCAAATGATCACGGGTTCTCAATTTCCTCTGACTGTAAGCAAGCTTTTCGGTCCGGCGCAAATTTCATGTTTGCTTCAGTGTCTACATTAATTTATTTTACCAGAAGAGTTTAAGTCAGAAAGACCCTTTCTCTAATTTCCGCCGCGCAAACCAACCACGGTCAACAGCGTCATAACCAATAGCACACAAAGATTTTTTAAAGGTTTTTTTAGTGTTGTTACAGTATTATGATTTTGGTCACCACACATGTACAATAATAGTCAGTGCAAAACACTTCGTCTCTATTTCATTATTGTTATTATACTTAAAATTATATAATATTATCATTGTTACTATCATTGTTATTATGATTATTATCATCATGATTATCATCACTATTATTACAATAACAACAACAACAACGCCCCAATCATTTCCCACCCTATAAATTTGTTTGCAGCTGACAACTGAGAGTGAATTAAAGTAGGCGAGACTCCCCTCAGTCCGTGTTAGTTTTTAAGGTGTGTGTGTGTGTATAAACAAAGTTATGAATGACTGGTCACACACAACATCTGAATTGAAGGTTTAGGTCAACGCAGGGCATTGCATGTCTTATCTCTCGTGCAGGTAAATGCAGTACCATTATGATGAAAAATCCACTCGCATTTACGAAGATTCGTCAGACTCTCATCCACCTCTCCCCCCCCCCCCCCTCCCCTCCCCCTACCTCCCCCCTCCCCCTCCCTTCCCGGCAATCACTCCATAAACAAGAGACATAGATTCTCATGAGCCCCCGCGACTGCGGGGGCTCATGATAACCTGTCTCTTGCCTCACCGAGATGGGCTCCAGCTGTGCCTTTATTTTGAAAATGCTATTTGGAAATTACACGTAGAGGTGTAGTGGGAAATGTGGTGATAAGTTTTCAAAAGGCAAAATTAAAATTTCAGTGTTGCGGCCGGGGAGCGGAAAGCCGGGCACCATATGTTTTGCAACGTCCGACTTCAATTGTGTACTAAGTCATCAGCATCTGTGATATATGTGTCACCTCAACGTGCACAGTAACAAAATGCATGTATTGATAAAGTGCGATTCTGTTTAGATAGATTTGTTTGGTTGTTGTTGCTGCTAACAGATGTTGTTATACAAAACAGTACAAATAAAATCTTCGCTGATATATCGACACACGTATTATGCTGTCACACATTTTCTGTAAATTTGGTGTAAGAAAAACAGATTAAAATGTAATCTGTACCTTTAAACATTTCGCACTTGATACCCGGACAATTATGGCTTTCGATTTTTTTTTTACATAATATATGTCTATTTCTAACAATACCAACTGTGGGAGATATACTGACTATGATAATTCCAGATAAGTGTCAGATTAGCTGAGCTAATTTGGCACTACCCTGCAACAATAGTATCATATAGTTTATATTTATGATTTTTTTAATCAATGGTCTCGATCTGCTTTGAGTTACAGGTGATCTGCAAATAATTCTTTAGACTTTTTGTTATTATATATAGATCAATATAATGTGCCACGTCCTGGGCAAGGGTGCAGTTTTCGTACACTGTCGAAATTTCGTGCAATACATTATAATAATATATTTTTAAATATAAAATTTCAGTCATTAAGATTATATAACAAGACGCCATTATCCCAGAGCTCTGTTTCACAATACATGTATTTAATTAAAATTTCTCAAGTTTAAAAAAAAAAAAAAAAAAAAAAAAAGCACTGACAGCGTGTGTATTCCTAATAACGTCTTGTTCCAGATCGTTTCAAATTGAATCAGCAATCTTCAACTCATTTTAAGCGCTCCGCATGAATAGCTGCGGAAGTGTCGTATAGCGTTGCCAGCGGCATCGCTATACGACACTTCCACAGCTATTGATGCAAGGCGTCATAAATGAGTTCGTGTGTTTTTGGTTCTTTTTCTTTTCAATTCGATATACATTTACACGTACATTGTATAAGCAGGCATATTGAGAATGTGTCCTGATGCCACAACTATTATTTAAACAATACAAATAACATAGACATTTTTATTATGAAAGACATTTTTTTAATTATAGGCTTTAAACAATGCACACCGCATTTTCGGAATAGAAACCCCCAACAGAAAATCTCCGGTGTAATCAGTCAGTCTTTCATTTTCAGAACACCTCTCAGTCGAACTTAGACCTAGGATTCAGCCTATATCCGACATAATTTTCTCATTTTAAACAATCCCCGATATACACTCTAAAAATCCCTCCATATGCACGATAAACCAGGAGTGCCTATTGATCCTAGCTCTAAGATTTAAACAAAATGGTAGCAGCGTAGCGTAGCTGTTAATGGTTTTAACACCTTATCTCCCGTGTCCCGATCCAGGATTCGCATGTCATTGCCCCTTAGTCTACCTCAGACTGAACAACCTTTCCCTCTCTCCATATGCAGGACAGATTTAGATAAACGAACTGAAGAAACATTTTTCTTTCACACTGAAAGCTTTACGCTATGAAGCCTTTCTTACAAGCCGTTCTGTTGCCTTAACACAACTAGAAAAAAAAAATACTATTTACATATATTGCAAAAGAATGATGGTGATGCATGTTTTCTACCAAGATGTTAGCAAGAGGCATAGATCCTCATGAGCCCCCCGGAGGATCTATGCCTCTAGCAGATGGGTGGTGTTCATATATACACTTGCAAATACCCTTCCATAGCGGCACTTGCTTGGAGATGAAACAATCTTAGACCACTCTCGTCCTGCCATCGACAGCCCAAGTAGGCCCCTGACATTGCTAATATAGAGATAAACAAGTACAGAGATAAATTGACATTTTATAAATTTACTGATACGAGTGTGAATGAAGTATAAACAGGAAGTGAGATGACACTTTTATGTTGGTATGTTTGTCTTCAAATCAGATTGGCGAAATCACGTAAATAGCGTCCTGTCTCCAACGCACAAGTTTTCCGACTGTATCAAGTAACTGTACAGACACTACTTTTCTCTTTGTTCACCGCCATTTAAAAAATGCAGTCGCAATTTTATCTTCCTGTTTCATATAATAATTATTTCACCTTCCGACAAATTTGTTGTAGTTCTCAGTTTTCTCTATCTGAAGTTTAAAAAAAAAAATCAGTCCTAATTATACCCCCACTGAGATAAGTGTTCGCGAAGTATAGTGAAATAAACCACTTCGTATGACTTTCTTATTATATGTTTCTCATTTTGATTGTGTGTACTTGTGAAATAGACATTGTCTGCGAAATAGATTGCGCGTACTCCCCCTCCCCCCCCCCCCCCCCCCCCCGCCCCCCGAAATACACAAAATGAAACACCTACATACAATAATAAATTATTTTTAAAATATTTTATTTTCCGTAGAGAAACAAGTTGACGTCGAGGTCCTCTGTGATGTCTAAATATAGATTTTGTTTAATTTGGTAGACACAGACTAAACGCTAGAGATTTCTACACTCTTCCGACAGATTTTGAAACCAAATTGACAAGGCCACTCAGCCTAGTCTCTTAAACAGACCAGAAGACAGGCTGAGACTATGTGAACAGTCGCGTTCATAAGCCCCAATCACTTTTCGTGAGAGTTGAGGCATAGACGTAAATGCTACAAACATGAACACAAGAGGCATATATTCCCATGAGCCCCTGCTGTCGGCAGGGGCTCATGAGAATCTATGCCTCTTGCATATAAGAGGGTGTTATGAAGGGATTGCGAACTATCCCCTGTGAATTGATAGGGCCATTTATTTTATTTATTCCGTGACAGGCCACGTTGGTAGTGGATTATATTGATAAAGTCTCTGATCCCTTACATGCAATCTTACGATTATCGGAAACATTTTTTTTTACCTTGGTGTCTACAGATAAAATATGACCTGCCGATGACAGAATTTCATTCATAATACATACGACCAGAGTCCTGTTTTTCTTTCTTTATACGAATGATTTTCGTTCGTTTGTCCGTTCGTTCATTCATTCATTCATTCATTCATTCATTCATTCATTCATTCATTCATCCATCCATCCATCCATCCACCCATCTATCCGTCCGTCCGTCCGTCCGTCCGTCCATTCATTCATTTGTTCGTTTAATTCGTTCGTTCAAGTCGTTCGTTCGTTTGTTTATCCTTTTTTTCCCCCCTTCAGTTCACTGTGTAGTGTACATTCAATTTTAAGTCCTTGTTGAACTCTGAAACAAAGAGAGCTTGACTTTGTTATCAATGCTTGTTTTCACGGTTTTACTATCGCCTAGTCTTGATCCATTTCTTGAAAATTCCTCTTACAGTTTTTATCTATTCGGTTTGTTTTGCACGCTCTACTCGCGCAGGTATGACAAACTTGTTTTTGCTCTGCTGTTTGGCACAGGACTGAGAGCGTGGCCAAAATTATGTTAATGACTGCTTGTTATTGGTGTTAAATTCAGACCCAAAAATGTGAATGCCAAGGATGAAATATGCTGACTAGTAAAAGAAATGCGACAATTATTTTTAAATGTCGCTTTTTTTGTTTTGTGCTCGTCAGTAAATTTAAAGATAGATCCAACAAACAAAAGAAGAAGCACGCTTAGACACGTGTTTCTTTTTCTTTTGTTTTTTTCTTTCTTTTTTTTTTTTTTTTTTTTTTTCTTTCCTTTTTTTTTTTTTTTTTTTTTTTTTTTTTGTTTTTTTGTTAGGTATTTCTTTGTTGTTGATTTTAATGCACGAATTTCGCGTAGCTTTTCATAATTTTGACTGAAGAACAACTGTATGCTGCAAAACTATGATTCAAAAATGCTAAAAGAAATACAATATTTTGTACTAATAAGCTATAATAGAGAGTCCTCACTGCTGGCGGCACACCACAACAGCTTCAAGGGAAAAAAATGTGTTAGGTTACTGAGTAAAGCAGTGAAACTATTCATCATAGCATGCGTGCCTTAGTGTCTTGGAGTGTGGTCAACCGTTTGTCCCCCCCCCCCCCCCCCATCACTGACCTCACCCTTTCAACACCAAAGTCAAATATGAAAGCTTCACGAGTCGTCAAATTGTCGTGCTGTCAACATTGACAATTGTAGTGTACGATTTGTATGTGCGGCACAGCCTAGAGAGGAATAAAGAAACAATGATTATGATAATTTTTGTATCAGAATCGCAACTGAATCTCATTTTTGTCTGCATCTAGGTTATATTAGTCAACAACACCCCGCCCCCCTTCCCACCCACCCTCCCCCCTAAAAACGTTTGTGCCGTATTTTGAAAAATGTGTACATGACTCAGTTCATCATGTATTAATTAAATGCGTCGACTATAATTAGTTCAAGGGTAGTTCCTGATTAGCTTCACGCCTGATAGGCGCCAGGCTAATCAGGCACTATCTTGAGGCTCTGCCCTTGAGCTATAATTGTCGCTCCACCTCACACAAATGACACTGGAATAGAGAGATTTGTTGGTAGAGAGATAATGGACAAGCACTGTGATAATCTAGCACTACTCATCAGCTTAAAATGGTCGATCTGTCTCCCACATATGACCATGATAGAGGAATGTCAGCAGGAGAATGTCAACGCCGCTACAGTATGATAAATAACTGGGCATTGATGGTATGATTCATAACCATCCCTTGTTAGGGGTGAAACGGCATGTTTGGCCATCAGACAGTGATGTTATGATTAATAACTACCGCCCGTCAGGGGTATAACCACTTGTCCGACCAATCGCGACATTTCAATGAAGAGAGGATTGGAATAATAGCATGTGGGCCTTTTTTGACGCTTAGTGGATTACAAGCTGTTGTGTCCAGAACGGAGGGATGTAAATAATGTTTTAGGCTGTCTGTGTGACCGCCGTGTTATTGTTTGTGTTCTTGTGTATTTTTTCTCTGTTTAACACATTCGGGACGTGTCGCATTCGGATACGCGGTTTTATGCTGCGTATCCGGATGCGACACGTCTCGAATTAACTGTGTTCATTACTAGGTTGGTTAGTTCGGGGTTTAACGTCCACGGCACCGAAGAGATAATGGACGGCCCTGACGGGCGGGTTTATGGGGGACAGGGAAATCTATTTCCTATGGAGTACGACCTGAACACTGATCAATTCAGGCGCACTGCAACTTTGGCACTTTGATGTACCAGGACTTTCAACGGACATGCTATGGAACATGCCCGTCCTTTTTCCCTGGATGTGTTCATTACTAAATGGTATCCATTTCTAATGTAAATGTATCGTTGTGTTTGTCGTTTTGATGACCACTTTTTTTATTCTCCGTTTGTCTGGCTATTTGTTTTGCACAATCTCTTAAATTAATTCTCTTATCTTTACAAACACAATACCGATGCATGCGAATTTTCCTACTGTTTGGTGACTATTTGCTGTTCATAAGAAATTCAAAACATGAGTTCACACGTCGCAATGACTGAAAACTGTCAATGACCTAATGAAGACCGAAAAAAAACCGCTTTACCTTGATTACAAAAATATTAATAAATAAAGCCACACTGAATTTGTACGAAACTATAAACATATGTCTATGCAATTGTTCAAGGAATGCATCAGTGGTTTCAGACAGGGTGGAGCTGGGTCACTTTCGGTCAGCTGCCACGGATTCCTGAAAAGGAAATATACTTCACACTAAAACATGATGCTTTGTCTCGTTTTCTTGACACGTTCTGACATGACCACACTGGTGCGTGATTCCAAACCATCCAGCCTGGAGCCTCGACGCTCAAGTTCACAGACTAGCCCACTAGGATGTTTTCGTTGGATATGTGTGTTGGCCTGTAAATTTGGACAAATTCACAGACCAACACACGAGATTTTCAAATACGTTTTGACGCCTTAAGAAAAAAAGAAGAAGAAAAAAAAGACCTGTTGTGTGTGGATAACTGCGATGTCAATATTGTACTAGGGTAAGTTACGGCGGTCCTGCCCTGATAGACTGCTGGGTACTCGTTGGGGGTGAAAATGATACTGTGCACTGTCATCTAGTTTTTCATACCTGGTTTACTGGCGTGACGCCTTCCATCTGCAAGAGACATAGATCCTCATAAGCCCCTGCATTAATGCAGGGGCTTATTAGATTATATATCTCCTACAGACACAGTTTAATTACACAATGCAATACAATGCAACACAATACAATACGATGCGATGCGACGGGGCACAATACAAATTCGATACGATACGATACGATAATACGTTATTAATCCCTCATGGGGAAATTCTTCGTCTGATCATACAACAAATGACAAAGCACAGAAGTACATAACAATCCAACATCCAATCATTCAACCAATCAACCAGTGAACTAAATTAATTAAATAATCTGTAACGGACTTGTTGGTATCTGTAAATTATCGTTGAATGTACATTTAGTTGAATGCATTTTTTCTTTAGAAGAAATATTTTAGTTTTAGTTTCCTTCACAATTGTCCAAGGAGATTACAACATTCTTCAGCTTTGTACATAATCATGTGTATGTGCTGTTTGTGTTATTTTCAACCATGCTGCCTCATAAGGTCCAGTATCAAAGACCAACATAGTGCCTTCTTGAACTCTACCTTTCACGATGTAGACTATGTCGAGAAGTACAGAACATCGGAAGAGAACAGGATTTTGATTCATTTGATTTAAACTCAAAGTCCGGCACAGGCCACAGTTGCATGAGTGAACTATAGTATTGTGTTGTACTTGTCCTTTGTAAGCGTGTTTCTTTCTGTGTATTTCGTTGCAATTTACGCGTTGGCAGTCACCATTTTTTAATCTGGAGTATATCATTCTAGCTTGTAACCCTTTGGCTGTCGGTAGCTGTTTTTGTCGCGATGATTCCTGCAGGAATCATCGCGACAAACACAGCTACGGACAGCCAAAGGGTTAAGTAGGTCAGCATAGAATAGTAAATAGCGGTATTTTTGTGGGAGGGAGGTGTGTAAGGGAGTAGGGGCGGTCTCGATGCACGGCCTTACAAAGAGCACTCAACAATGATCCGACCAAAATGAACCGTGCGCTTTAGGAAAGAGTTGTAGCCGAATGTACTCGTACAGGACTAGAGTATGAATGAGGCGTGCGGGAGGGTGTGTGGGGGAGGTGGGGGGCCTTAAGCCCCCACGCCCCCTCCCCATGATCAGATCCGCATCTGTTGTTTTTACATACGTGACGTGTGTCAATGCGTTCGTCTGTATGCTCAGTCACGCGCCGACATTGACACGGTCAACAGCGGACAAGTCTCGCGCATGCGCGCCGTGTAGGGAAGTTGTAGACGCGGTTTTGTCTGAAGATTCTCAGGCTCTGTCATGACTTGTCACGCTCCTAGTCACAGAACCAAACCCCGTGCCTTATTTGATTTGAGAAACAGAGACATAGTAGGTGATTTGTTCTTTGCGGCAGGAGGCATATAGGGCCTGTATATAATATATATTATTTACGAGCCCTGCATGCCAATCTATGTCGCGTTGAAGATTATCGGTATTGTTCATATTCTGTGACTATTTTGCTCTTAATTTTGCTTCTGCAAGAGGCAGAGATTTTCATAAGCCCATGCCCATGCACTCTCTTGAAAATCTATGCCTTTTGCAGATGTTGGGAACTTTGTCTAGAGACTATTATTATCACTAGGAGTAAAACCGTATCTTCTTACTGTGTGGCAGGTCGTCTGTGTGTGTCTAGATCCCGCCCACACCAAACTTTACGTCCTTCCCAAAATTTTAATCCACAGGAAAAGCCTCTTCCCACGATGTCCGTCATGTTCTGTACTTTGTGGACCTTTAAAAACAGGCTTTGCTTGGACTTAAAACCCCTTTCAACGTTACCCCTTGGCTAAAAGAATTTAGGTGCAGCATTGTTTCCGATTTGTGGACCTCTTCACTGCGCGTGCTCGCAGATTTTTTTTCCTTCTGAAATCACATAACAAAAGAACAAAGAACCCAGCAAAACAAGAAACATGCATACACAACGGTGTCAGCAAGAGGCATAGATCTTCATGAGCCCCCGCGACTGCGGGGGCCCATGAAGATCTATGTCTCTTGCAGTTGGGTGGCGTTCGCTTTTTCTTGTCAGTGAAGGGGTTAAACGAAGGATATGGGAAACAAAAATGACCATCCAGATAATATTCACCTACAAACGCGAATCACAACACTTTAAACCGTAATAGACTATTCTTTTAGTATACATGTATGTATGACTGAGCTTTTCCTATTTACGTATGACTGAACGTTGAAACCATTTCCAGCCTAGATCTCAGACATCTGCATGGAGGAGGGTGTGAAGAAGCAGCGATGAAAACCGAAGCCATCTTCTGATGCTCGCGCGATTTCTCACCCAACACCAAATATCTGCAAGAGGCATAGATTCTCATGAGTCCCTGCCCAGCTGTGCCTCTTGTGGGAGGGTGTCAGATCCATTTTCTTACACGGAGGATGTGGTAGTTGTTCGCGGTAACAAAGTCTCGTAGAACAACACAAAAGGTGCGCAACTTAAACGTTTCACGTGCCGGGGCCGGGAGGCGCAAGGTTACAAGATGAAGGGCTATCGGAGAAGTTAACAGCCGGATGTGAGGCCGCACTTTCTGAACGCTTCCGATGTAGTTCCTCTCTCGCTGTCTGTGATCTTGGCTAGCAGAAAAGGTTCTTCGAATAGAACTTTAGATTTTTTTTCACCGCGTTATTTTCAAGTTCATCGCATCTCTTCCAGTCCAGTACTTTCGTTCGTTTTTTGCTCTTGCAATCTTTTTTTGCTAATGGTGGTGCAGTCACTGTTTATAAAACATTTAAGCTTGTATCATTTTTTTTTTGATTTGTTTGTTCGAATAGACATTGTTCAGTTTTGATTTCCAGTATTTAGACTGTTAAATCTTGAGTTTATTTCTTTTTTTATTGGCTTTGTGATTGGTGGCACTGCTTATGGTGAGGTTCATTTTATATTGTGAAAAGTCGTGGGGGGTTTTCATCTCTCTCTATCGGTTTGCCCGATTTCAAGCACACCCTCGTGGTTTCCATGAACTGTAACAGTACACTGTGACATTGATAACAACTAAAGCACAATAACCCCACCTCTCTCTCTCTCTCTCTCTCTCTCTCTCTCTCTCTCTCTCTCTCTCTCTCTCTCTCTCTCTCTCTCTCTCTCTCTCTCTCTCTGCTATATCAGTGTATTCTCT
Organism: Semisulcospira habei; assembly: GCA_036245525.1. Classification (NCBI taxonomy): domain Eukaryota; kingdom Metazoa; phylum Mollusca; class Gastropoda; family Semisulcospiridae; genus Semisulcospira; species Semisulcospira habei. The sequence continues at coordinate 76,405,828 of BTPG01000001.1, read as the reverse complement.
TTTTACCATTTTTTAAACCATGTAATTTCTTGTAAACTAGCCGATGCACATATGTATACAAGCAAACACTGATTTCTGTTTACACTTTTTTTCTTGTAAATGTATTATTATTTTGTACTTTTCCTCACCCGGGTCTGCCCTGGAGACTTGGATGGGGTTAACTACTTTTTCTTTTTTCTCCAGCCATTATTGTGTGTGTGTGTGCGTGTGTCTGTGGTAGTGCTTGCGTGCGTTCGTGTGTGTGTGTGTGTGTGTGTGTGTGCAAGGACATGATTGAAAACAGGTCAATGTACCTAATCATTTATCCTTGAGAAATAAAGTTTCATTTTAATCTCTCTCTCTCTCTCTCTCTCTCTCTCTCTCTCTCTCTCTCTCTCTCTCTCTCTCTCTCTCTCTCTCTCTCTCTCTCTCTCTCTCTCACTCACACACACACACACACACACACACACACACACACACCACACACACACACACACACACACACACACCTCCCCCTTCTCTGTCAGTCTCATGTGCTCATATGTGAGTACGTAGTCTGTTGAAATCTTCAATTTCAGCAGCCCATGATATCGTGTAAATCTAGCTCTTTGTATCATACCGTGCACCCCTTTCCCGTCAGTGAACGCAAACTGAAATCTGAAATCTTCGTTAATTCAAAGCCAAAAAGCCCCAACCATCCAGGTACCATGGATACAAAGTCAACTCAGCAAGAGGCATAGATCCTTATGGGCCCCCGCAATTGCGGGGGACCATGAGGATCTATGCCTCTTGCAGTGGGGCGGTGTTGCATTTTTCTCGGCTGTGCAGTGGATAAAGCAGCCTTTAATGATATCGTCTAAACATTGCCCTTTGTATCTTACTATTAAACACACATGAGAAAGAGAGAAAACAAACAAAAAAACACCACAACCTCAAAAAAGGACACGGGCAGGCTTGCTCCTGTCTGAGTGTGACACTATTTAGAGTGTCTTAAGGTTAAGCCCTGACGGGAGGCCTGTGGGGGATTTAGTCACATTATATAAGTGTCAGCCCTGATGCAACATGACATCTCCTTCTTTGCCGGCAGCCCTCCCGGTCTGTGAGTTTGGACCTCGTGGATTTCAGCCGTAAGGTGCAAAATCGCAGATCGAGCACGGGATTACGTTTTTTTTTTTTTTATACACCCCGTTCTTGAAATATGACTTTCAAACGGTAGCTTCCCTTGTTGACGAACAGACAACTATAGGGCGTTACTCACCCCCTCTCTCCCCCCTCCCCCCACCCCGGCTCTTTTTGTTCTTTTCTCTTACCTAATCACATACACTGCCTCGCCCCTCCCCGTCCCCCCACCACCTACTCCAACATTACCATCCCTCCGCGTTGCAATTTGTTATGATGATGGTCAGGTATCACTGAATTAACGGTGGCAGTAAAGAGTTATGTCCGGCTTATGGTCCATGGCAAATCTAGCACCTAAAGACTCACTGTCATAGTTTAGCCTTCGAGACGTAGTTCGAGACGTGTCGCATTCGGATACGCGACATAAAGCCGCGTATCCAAATGCGACACGTCTCGAATTTGCTAAATTACGGATTGAAAGATACAAGACCTCAACAAGAATCTTAGATCCGCGAGAACATATGCAAACGAACAATAACAGTTCCAGATTCTATTGATCCGTTACAGTTGAGCGGCGAAAGGCTGTCTACACTAAATATTGTTTGGTTGGTTTTTGTTTTGGGGTTGTTTTGTTTTTTTTAAAGAGACACACATCCTCAATGATGAGTCTCTGCGGCTGAAGAGTTCTAGATTCCAGTCATCATTGGCGAAGACCATCCCACACACCTGTATAACACAGACTATGAACAAAACCGGTTAAAACATGTTGAAATAGATTCTCGTGGTTCCTTGCATCCGTTCCACCAGCAAGAGACATGGATCCTCATGAGCCCCTGCATTTCCACAGGAGCTCATGAGGATCTATGTCTCTTGACAGTTTGGTGGAGTGGCTTCTCTGAGTCCACATAAACCCCAGTATGGGCTCAGGAAGAGGCATAGATCCTTATGAGTCCGCCCTGTTCCAGATAAGCAGGACTGATCTTAATAGTCTTTTGCATGAGCTCAAAAAGAGGCATGAATCCTCAATAGCTCCTGCTCCTTCTTGGGCTCATGGGGATCTATGTCTCTCGCCACTAGGTGGCGTGGTTTATTCTGATTCCCCAAGAGTCTGGTCTCCAGCAGCCGTGCACCGAAGAGTCTGGAAAACAGTAGGCAGGTTCCATCATTTGCTCTTCATCGTGTAAATACGCAGCGACATTTATTTTTGTATGCAACCTTTCAAGAAACACTGGGAGTCTGTCTGCGCAGCTTTGGAAACAGATGCATTGAGAAGGGGATGGGGGTGAGAAACACCTTCGATTTCCACCGCCAAGTGTTGAGGGGCGGTATGGGGTGGCTGCGATATGTTGCAGGAAGTCACTGATTGTTTGATAAATTCAATAAATTAAAATGCGGCTAAGAATGTGGTTTCACCTTTCAGCACCAACTGCGCAAGATATTTCAGATACGTCAGAGGCAATGTCTGATCAAGTTTGATAAATTTGTTGAATTCAACCAGTACAGCCGCTATGTGTTTTTGTTTGGTTGGTTGTTTTGTTTGGTTGGTTGTTTTGTTTTGTTTTGTTTTGTTTTGTTGGGTTATTGTTTGGTGGTTTTGTTTGTGGGGGTTGGTTTTTGTTGTTGTTGTTGTTGTTGTTTCTTTTTACTAGATTTGAATAATGCCAACTGTTTGAGGGAATTCGCCCATGATGCGTCAAAAGTAGTGCCCGTATATTCAACGAATTCAATATATTATCCCTTTGGATGTCGGTAACAGTTTTTGTTCCGGCTGCTGAAATCCTCGCGACAAAAACCGCTAACGACAGTCAATGGGTTAACCCCTTGTGTATTGTCAGTAGCAGTCAAATGGTTAGAGAACATATTATGGTGCTGTCTTTTAGTTAGTTTTGAGAATTGAGAGTAGTCAAAAGTAAACGACATTTAACGCATTCGCGGCCAGCCGCATCCGGATGCGCAGCATAAGCCGCGCAACCGGATGCGGCTGGCCGCGAATGAGTTAAAATATAACTGATTTGGCAGTGGAGGTGAAACGGACGAGAGAGAGAGAGAGAGAGAGAGAGAGAGAGAGAGAGAGAGAGAGAGAGAGAGAGAGAGAGAGAGAGAGAGAGAGATCTCAAGGAGTGGATGTAATTTACTATTGCAGCTGTAGGGAACGCACAAAGCTAAATAGCTGGGCAATATACGATGATGCTTCCGATGTCTGAAAGTTATTACCGGTACCCCCACCTCAACCCCCACCCGAATAAAAAAGCTACTTGAAAGTTACCTCTCCATTGTACAATCAAACCCCGAACCATCTCCGAATGAGGGTAACGTATGTTATCGAGGCAGCAACAGTCCTTGATCCTCATGAGCCCAGGAATGGCGGGGGCTCATGAGGATTATAACTGAAAGAATTTATTCGACCTGGGACTTTTTTTAAACTCTTAAACTTCAAGAACTAAATGGCTACCATTCTGTAGAATGGAAGTCATTTAGTTATGGGAGTTAAACAGTTAACAAAAGATATGGAGGGGTGGGGTGGGGCTCATGAGGATCCATGGGTCTTGCAGATGCAGGGTATTCAAGAGGGGATCCTCTCTTTGTTACTGGGGCTCATGAGGGTCTGTGCCTCATACCGAAGAAAGACATTCGACCAAGTCCTTTCTCTTTGACAAAAGAATCTTGGCTGCAGATGCTGTTTTTCGACGCCTCACTGTTTGGAATCCAAAATTGTCTCCTTCGGGAAAAAGTGTCTTATTTCAACAAGACTATCTTCGCTGCCAGATGCATCCACTTGAAAAGCAACTGCCGCCTTGCATTTTTCTCTGTGTCGTTTTTGTGCAATGTATCATTCCCGCATTCCTAGCAACAGTACTTCGTTGCTCAAAACCTATATTAGTGAGGCTGCGTTTCAAAAACGAACGACTACCAACAACGAACGGGAGCAAAATCAAGGTGGTGCATAAGCATAGAGAACACTCCAAACATCAATAAGAGGCACAGATCCTCGTGATACATAAGCACAGACAACACTCCAAACCGGAGGGCTCATGATGATCTTTACCTCTTGGAGATGTTTGGAGGTCTGTACTTTTGGTCCAATCGGTTTATCCTCCATGACTTCGCTCTCGTTCGTTGTTGTTGGCATTCGTTTTCTTGTGCGTGACGTGTTCCTATGACGAAAAACGGTTCTGTTTTCAGTTTGTACAATCTTTGTGTGGATTTTGTTTTTCGTGAGTTCTCATTTAGTTCATTTGGTCTGTCAACAAATCTCCTCCCCCAAACCCACCAAAAAACATCTCAATCGATAACCGCGCCAAAATTCCCCCTCGAGGACAATAAAGCGGTATTATTGTATTGTATTGTAACCAGGACCCTCACAGCAGACCTCGAAAGGAGTATACAAGCCACTGAAATGAGATGTTTTCGAAGGCTGCTTGGCATTTCGTACATAGATCACATCACGAACGAGGAAGTGGGAAGCAGAATCAGGCAAGCCATCGGGTCCTATGAAGACCTATTAGCCATTGTGGAAAAAACGCAAACTAAAGTGGTATGGGCATGTCACGCGATCAGCAGGGCTTGCCAAGACAATCCTGCAAGGCACTGTGCAAGGAGGGCGAAGGAGAGGAAGACAGAAAAAGATGGGAGGACAATATCTCAGATTGGACAGGACTGAAGCTGAGCGACACACTAAGAATGGCAGAGAACAGAGTGGAATGGAGGGAGCTGGTTGCCAAGTCATCAGTGGTGCCTCAACGGTCGGCAAGACTACGGGATATAGATAGATAGACAGATAGATTGTAACCAGCATTGTTTTTCTATTGTAATAAAAAATATATTCCGCAACAAATTCGAGTTTTGAAGGCTAAAAATGTTGACATATTTATGATAATTTGAAATAGAGACTATGGATTACTTCAACGATACGGTGCTGGCATATGCAAATGTAAATGCAGATATGGAAAATATATATATCAAATCCTTGAGGTGTCACTCAACAAGTATTTACCAGTTTCAGGAGATGGATCGACCATGATAAGGCCAGATTAGCTTGACGCCGTCAGGCGCCACGCTTATCTGGCACTACCCTTGAATTACCATGGTTGGTCCATCGCCTGTTCTCAGGCGCAGGAGTTAAATGGGTTAAACTGCCTGGGAGAGCAAAACGACGGCCAGTCCATTTTTTTCTGAAAAACGATTTTTTTTCATACAATTGAAATCTCCTTATTTTGACCAGAAACAAAGGACTTGCTGCGTTTTGCCTTCAGAGGGGAGAAATTCTGCACCGTGTCGGCCAAAAGGGCCCTCTTGCCGAAGTCGGCCGCAGTGGGCCCGCGCTCGCACGACTGTGGATTACATGAACTCTTTTCATCCTGATGTACACAATTGCTTGAAATAAATTTAGCAATGAAAATTAAACTAAAATGGTGGATCTATCTCCGAATCTGTAATAGAGCCTTTATGACACAATAAGCAAATATTTTTAATCAGCCTCAGGATGTAATGGGTTTATACGACTGTGGGTTACACTAGCACGACTGAGTGCGGGCCCCTCCGCGTCCGTCTTCGGCCCTATATTCCTTTGCCTACTGGGGACCACCCAGCGTCCAGTCGGGCTGTTTATTGGAATGACTAGTCACGACGTCGCGGATTCCTCGTCACGTAATGGATCCTTGTAACGAATGCACGCAATGTGGTCAGCCTGCGTCATACCTAGTTCAATTCAGTTCAGCTCGGTTGTAAGGCGGGGCAAGGCGGACGATACCCATCTGCAAGAGACATAAATCCTCATGAGCCCCCGGCGAGGTCGCGGGGGGCTCATGAGGATGTATGTCTCTCAAAAGAAACTACCAAGTAAGTAGTTTACAAAGTAAAGTAGGTAAGAGCACTGTCAGGGGAGAGAAGTGTGCATGATCGACCAGTGATCATAGATCTACTGTGGCCAAAGCACACACACAAAAAAAAAGATAAGAAAGAGGGGGGGGGGGGCTTCCATATGCATTGCTTTCAGTCACTTTCTTAGCGCACCCCCTCTTTCCTATCTTTTTTTTTTTTTTTTTTTTTTTTTGTGCTTTGGCCACAGTAGATCTATGATCACTGGTCGATCATGCACACTTCTCTCCCCTGACAGTGCTCTTACCTACTTTACTTTGTAAACTTCCTAAAATATGAGCACTGGCAGTCTCCCCTTTTCTTTTCATTTATTACCAAGTAAGTAGTTTCTTCTAAAGTGATTACACGCACTGGCAGTCAACCTTTTGCTCTCATTTATGTCTCTTGTTAACTCATTCAGGCGTCATCTAATGACTATGCACCAGTTGCAGGAGATGGATCGACCATGATAATTCAAGGGCAGTGCCAGATTAGCTTGGCGCCGACAGGCGCCAAGCTAATCTGGCACTACCCTTGAATTATCATGGTCGACCCATCCCCAGCTGCAGTGCGTCAGGGCTGAATGTGTTAATCTAAGGGGTCTTTTGTGTGTGTGTGTGTGTGTCCTGCTTAAACTTGTGTTCTTCACACGACAAATATCAGTCAGTGTGCAGTTTCAAACGCAAAATTCGTGGTCATTGGGTGAAGGGGTTAAGATATGTGTCGCCAGTCTGTGAGTTTAGACCTTACGGCTCGAGAGGCGTAATGACTCGAATCACAGACCGGAGACACGGATCCTAGAGCCGCCAAGTCCAAAATCACAAACTGATTTGAACTGGCATGATTTATTTATGTGTGCTAGCTCAGAGCCCCGGGAAACCTGTGGAAATTAAAGAGTCGGGTTTTTTAAACCACTATTTGGGGGAGTTTAACTGAGGTTAACCCTTTCAGTGCCGGAGAATATGTGAACACCACCCAACTGCAAAAGGTATAGATCCTCATGAGCCCCCGTAGTGCGGGGCTCATGAGGATCTATGCCTTTTGCTGACACATCATTGCCAATGCATGTTCCTGGGACATCTATGTTTGTTTGTTGGTTTGTTTGTTGTTGTTGTTTTTTGTTGTTGTTGTTGTTTTGGGGGGAAGGTCTTAAATTAACGAAGATTGCAGAAACACAGTCTGCCTCAGCTGACACTGAACGGGTTAAACCCTTAACATTAATTTGATTTTGTGGGTGGCATGGTCGATCCATCTCCGTGTCGCAGTGTGTCAGGGTTGGATGGTTGTGATTATGTGAGTGACTGGACAGACTTCATCAAAATTCAGTGTCAGTCTCAAGTCATTCGGCGACACGCATCTCGTCCTTCAGTCAGTCCCACCCGCTCTGCTCTACACCCAGCGCGCAAAGAGGTCATGGGCCGACGCCGGCCCTGCGTATCTGGCCAGGCGTCAGTGCTGTGGCTCACGTCAGCCCGGTCGCGTGTCGCCCACTTTGGATATCATTTAATTCCAGTCAATTAGTCAGGGAGTCAGGGTCGCTTTTCAGCTCGTCTGTGACCCTATTTGACCCTTGACCCCCTCCTGATTACAAGGTCGCGTCACGACGTAACGGATCCGAGTAACAGAATCATCCTGTGTGGTAACAATGCGCGACATGTTAGTGCGTCGGTCTGTCGTTTTGAACCTTACGGGCTAGAGCCCGTAAGGTTCAAAATGACAGACCGACGCCTATTTGGACCTTGTCGCCGCCTGACATTTTTAATTGCCATCGTGTGCAAAAAAATATTGAGTTTGCCCACTTAGCCCCGACGCACCACAGCATGAGACGGGATGGACAGATCATGATAACGCAAGGGTGGGGCCAGATTAGTTTGGTGCCTGACGGCGCCAAGCTAATCTAGCACTACCCTTGAGTTATCATGGTCGACCCGACCCATCTCCTGCAACTGGTATCAGTTTCAGCCAACTTAATAAAATTTCAAATACAAAACGATTTCCAAATACCGTCAGTAGCTCGCTTGAGCTTGCCCTTAGCACCACGTGAATGTTCTGTGTTTACGTACAGTGTGTGAGTGAATGCGTGTGATTCACGTGAGCGTGCTTGTTGGGTTCAGTTCGCGGCTACATTCTGCGCATTGAGTTATATTATAAATATGAGAAATGCGCCATATAAATGCTATGCATTATTATTATTATTATTAACTGGTACAGTCATAGTCTTTAGGTGACCCCGCTAAATGTTTGGAAGTGCGGCATTGGTGGTTTAATTGAGACTCATTTTCTGCCAGTGAATGATATATACAGTATATAATCTTTACGGGCCACAGCAGACTGCAGGTGCTAATTACAATGTATGTCTGGCAGTTAACAACTTTCGCTGTTAGAGTGGATTGAGAAAGAATTCTTTAATGTTTCTGTCTGGCACTGAACTGATAATGGAATTCACTTTCTGATTGCATGTCGTAGTAGAATATTTTCATGAGGTACCAAGAAAAGGCAATGAGAATATACATGGATGTCTAACGGAAAGAACAACAAAATGAAAGCATGCGTTTTCTGGTTTTTCCTGGAGACGTTTTTTCTGTATTTTTCATAAGCAGATGGGTGAACTAAAAATTATAAAATTTCGGGGTTTTGTGTTTTTAGGGGGAAAAAATGATTAAAAGCCCGCAAATTTCGACAAAAATGAATGCTGTTTGTTTTGTTTTGTTTTGTGCTTCTTTCCGGTACATGGCTCTCGTTATTGGTTCGTCGGTATTTAAAAAGATCGTTTCCGCTGAGCAAAACGTCCTCCGGATGACAACCCACGCAAATAATGCTGACTTCTACTCGAGTACCTTTTGCTTACTGCGTTTCACATTGGTTTCCTCTCTCGATTGCTGCGCTGTTCATGGAGGAAACCAGTGTGACGGCGTTTGTGTCTCTGCCACTCACGAGTTCCAAAACCGGATAACTCCCTTCTGGTAACGCTCTCCTTCCTCCGTAGGCTCAGTTCGTCGTGGGCCCAACTGGCAAAACGCAAGAGTCATGACGGTCTGTGCTTGTTTCAGGTCCCGTCGACATCGCGTTCCTCAAGGTGAGGGAGATTGCCTGGTGTTAAATGTGTGATGGTAAAAGGGGGCTGCTTGCGTTTAAACTAGCGCCGTCTGTTTGTCACGTGTGATAAGCCAGTATAAGCAAACATTCCACTCAATTCGCGAAATCACCCCCGCTATCATTCTATCACGCTTCGTTGCCAATGAGCAGCATTCTTCCCGCTGTTTTTCTTGCAGAATCATAGCTTGTCTGTCTCCTCGGAAAGTAGAGGCGTAAAGTCTATGAGACCCATCCTTGCAAAGGTGGAAGCATGTGAGAGTATTTTTTTCTCCTTGCACCTGCCGGAACTTTTGAAAATCTGTGCTACTTGCTAGTCGACCTCCTCCGTTATCGCATTGTTCAAGCATCTCTGGAAATCGACTTGGAAGTAAATGGTATCAAACTTTGTGGCAAGAAAATTTATTCTCATGGGTCCCTGCTGCAGCAGAGACCCATGAGAATATATGTCGCTTGCAAATTTTATATTTTTGCTGAGGTTTATATCTTGAGAAATGCCTCTCTCTCTCTCTCTCTCTCTCTCTCTCTCTCTCTCTCTCTCTCTCTCTCTCTCTCTCTCTCTCTCTCTCTCTCTCTCTCTCTCTCTCTCTCTCTCTCTCTCTCTCTCTCTCTCTCTCTCTCTCAACCTCTCTCTCAACCTCTCTCTCTCTCAACCTCTCTCGGCTGTCTGAGGTATATTTTGGAATTTGCTATCGCCGTGTTCCAGAGTAGGATTTTACACAACATTAAACAAGGAGACACTTGGCGTAAAGAGTACGGACCGCGTGTCTTGCAATATTTTCTCAGACGTGACTGTGTCAGAACGAAACGCCTGCAGTCTCGTGCACACACAAAGAGAGGGTTTGCTTTATTGTGGTACCTTTTTTTTTTTTTTTTTTTTTTTTTTTTTTTTGACTCACATAAACAAATTTAAGATCGTTTTAAAGAATATTTTAAAGATTTTTTTTCTACAGAGTTTTTACAGACTTTTTACAGGCTTTTTTTACAGATTGTTTTAACATACTTTTTACGGACTGTTCTTCCCGTTATGTCTATTAAAACATTATCTCATTTATACTTCATATTACTTACTTACTTACGCCTGTCACCCTTACCCGGGTATAGGCCGTCGACGAGATACCTCCAGCAACTCCTGTCCTGTGCTTCTCCTTCGATTCTACTCCAGGTGGTTCCCAGTCTCTTGATGTCTGCTTGGAGGTCTCGACGCCAGGAGTTTCTCGGCCTACCTCTTTTCCTCTTTCCCTGGGGGTTCCATGACAATACCTGCCTAGTGATACTGGAAGCTGGCTTTCTCAGACTGTGACCGATCCATCCTCATCTTCTTCGCCCAATTTCATTCTCTGCTGTTATCTGCTCTGTTCTCTCCCAGAGTCTGACGTTACTGATCTTCTCTGGCCAGTGGACTTTCAAAATTCTTCTAAGGCAACTGTTCATGAAGGTCTGTACTCTGTTGACTGTGGTTTTTGTCAATCTCCAAGTCTCTGCTCCATATAGGAGAACTGCTTTTACATTGGAGTTGAAAATCCGGACTTTGGTGTGTTGTGACAGCTCTCTGGAACTCCACACTTTTTTCAACTGGAGAAAGGCTGCTCTGGCTTTACCGATTCGTGCTCTGACATCTGCGTCAGTGCCGCCTTTTTTGTCTATGATGCTCCCGAGATAGGTGAAGCACTCCACCTCCTCCAACGGGGTGCCAGCAAGCAAGACTGGTTCTTCCCTGGTTGCGTTCAGCCTCATTGTCTTTGTTTTCTGTTTGTGAACGGTGAGGCCCACTTGGGACGAGATGTCAGCAAGCCTCGTGGTCTTGTCCTGCATTTGTTGATGAGTGTGGGACAGTAATGCCAAGTCGTCTGCAAAATCGAGGTCGTCAAGCTGTGTCCACAGTGTCCACTGTATTCCACTTCGTCTGTGCTCTGTGGTCATCTTCATGACCCAGTCTATGGCCCGTAGGAAGAGGAACGGAGACAGCAGACACCCCTGCCTGACACCAGTTCTGACCTGGAGCTCCCTGGTGAACTGCCCTTCGTGGATCACGCGACATGTCATGCCATCGTAGCTGCTCTTGATCAGGCGGACGAGCTTTGTGGGTACACCGTAGTGTCGTAGGAGTTTCCACAGAGTCTCTCGGTCCACACTGTCAAATGCTTTCTCATAATCCACAAAGTTGACGTACAGCGGGGAGCTCCACTCCAGAGACTGTTCCACGATGATGCGGAGAGTGGCGATCTGGTCTGTGCATGATCGGTTCTTCCTGAATCCTGCTTGCTGGTCTCTCAGCTGGGGGTCAACGGAGCTCTTCATTCTCTCCAGGATGATCCTGTTGAAGACCTTTCCTGGTACTGACAGCAAGGTGATTCCTCTGTAGTTGGAACACTTGCTGAGGTCGCCTTTCTTGGGAAGCTTGATTAGGTACCCCTCCTTCCAGTCAGCCGGCATCACCTCCTCTTCCCAGATCTTTCCAAACAGTGGGTACAGCATCTCCACTGTTGTCTCTAGGTCTGCTTTCAGAGACTCCGCTGGGATGCCATCTGGCCCTGCTGCTTTGCCATTCTTCAAAAATGCCACTGCTCTTCTGATCTCTTCCCGGCTGGGTCTGTCACAGCTGATGGGTATGTCGGTCTCTGCCGGCTGGATGTCTGGGGGGTCGGGTGGGCTAGGTCTGTTCAGTAACTCTTCAAAATACTCGGCCCATCTGTCGAGTTGGGCTGCTCTGTCTGCAATAGGCTTGCCTTCTTTGTCTTTTACTGGTCTTTCTGTATGGCCATACTTGCCGGACAATCTTCTGGTAATGTCGTAGAGCTGTTTCATGTTGCCGCTGCCTGCTGCCTTTTCTGCCTCTGCTGCCAGGCTGTCTGTGTAGGCCCTCTTGTCTGCCCTGATACTCCTCTTCACCTCGCGGTTGGCTTCCCAGTATTCCCCCTGTGCCTTTACTTTGGCTGCTCTCGTGCGACTGTTGACAACTGCTTTCTTCTGCTTCCTCACTTCTATCTTCTTCAAGGTCTGTGCCGACAGCCAGTCCTTGTGATGGTGTTTCCTGAACCCTACAGTGTCTTTGCAGGTTGAGTTCAGCGCCTCTCTAACTGCCTTCCACTGCTGCTCTGTGGTGACCGCCTCCTCTTCATTTACTAGCTCCTGTAGCGCTTGAAACCGGTTGGACAGCACCAGTTTGAACTCTTCTCTAACTCCAGTTTCTCTCAGGAGGCCTACATTATAGCGCTGTCTTCTTGTCTCTGTGCGGCTTTTCTTTAGCTTGAGCTTCATTCTTAAGGTAAGCAGATGGTGGTCGGAGGCGACATCTGCTCCCCTCCTCACTCGAACATCTTGAAGGGATCTTCTAAATTTCTTGCTAATGCAGATATGGTCTATTTGGTTCTCTGTTGTATGGTCAGGTGAGACCCAAGTTGCTTTGTGTATTCTTCTGTGTGGGAAGATGCTGCCTCCAATGACAAGTCGGTTTAGAGCACAAAAGTCTACAAACCTCTCCCCGTTCTCACTCATCTCCGAGCCTAGTCCCTGTCTCCCCATCACCTCTTCGTATCCGGTTTTGGCATTAAAATCACCCATGACGATGGTGATGTCTCGCTCCGCATATTTGTCCAAGGCACTCTGGAGTCGGTCGTAGAACTCTTGTTTTTCTTCCTCGTCACTGTCATTAGTGGGCGCATAACACTGGATGACGTTCAGCTTGAGCTTTTTCTTGGTTCTAAAGGCTGCTGTGATAATTCTTGGCCCAAGAGGTTCCCAGCCCATCAGCGCTCTCTGTGCCACTGGTGACAGCATGAATGCTACTCCTTCTGTATGGGGGGCATTCTCCTCTTCATGACCTGAATACAGAATCATCTCCCCACTTAACAGCCTTTTCTGGCCAGACTGCGTCCATCTGGCTTCACTGATACCTAGCAGGGAAAGGTTGTGCTTTTGCATTTCCGCTGCTATCTGGGCGGCCTTGCCGCTCTGGTACATGGTCTTGACGTTCCATGTGCCCATGGTTGTATCCCTGGATAGAGAGAGGCGGCTCGGTCCTGTGGCTTCCGAAGACTTCCGGCTTTCACCACAGGTCGTCATAAGTCTTCTGGTAGAAGAACCTTCCTCCTCCAGGAAAGGAATTACTGTTAGTCTTTTCGTTGGCGTTTTTGTAGCTATTTTCTTTTTTGCAGGGTGGGGAAGCTACCCCCACGCCCAACCCCCTTACTAGGAGGACCAGGGGTTTTCTGTCGGGGTCACCTTCCCTTAGACCATGTTGGTTCACGGCACCTTATTTCATTCGGTGCACCCCTCTCACGAGGGACCCCCTATCCACCACCCAGGGGACGCGCCTCAACGCCATATGGTCCCAGCGCGAGGTATACTTCATATACTTATTTATATATTTATTTTTTTGCGTGCTGTGTGTGTCTATTACTGATTTTAAAGCACATATCAAGCATCCGTTATTATCAATTTTTTCGTGTTTCGTGCTCACAAAAAGTACGGGTCTGGTTGTTACACAATTATGAAACAATTTGTATGCTTTTTACGACAGACGATTTTTTGTACGTCTCTTCATTTTTCTGCTTTGTGTGCGTGAACATTTTTCTAAGACTTCCTGCTTTTATCACCAGATTTCCATTAGCGTGATAATACACGGAGATTTTTTTTTTAACTCATTCAGCCCCGACTCCATACAGCAGGAGATGGGTCGACCATGATAATTCAAGCGCCAAGCTAATCTGGCACTACCCTTGAATTATCACGATCGATCCATCTCCTGCAATTGGTGCATAGTCGTTAGATGACGCCTCCAAAATTTGGGAAATACGGTCGTCGGGCTGAATGAGTTAATTGTGCATCATCAGGTGATGTGCGCTAATTTATAAGTTATTGGTCGCAGGGGTTTGCTACACGGACCCTTGTAGGCCTTCTACCCCGAAGGCCTGAGGGGTACAATGGTTCCTTTGACCTCCCGAAAGCCTACAAGGGTCCGTGCAGCAAGCCCCTGCTACCAATAACGTATATATGTTTTCAATCCTCCACTATTTTCGTAAACGAAATCAAGAAGACATCTTCCGACCTGGATCACGCCAGATATGACAGACGTCAAAGGAATATACATTTATACATAATAGACGTATGACGTAATTTAAAATATTTCATGACGTTGCCGTCTCCAGTACTGAGTGTGTTTGTTGTTTAGTACAACACAAAGTAACTTTTTACTTTAGAACGTTTTGGTGATATTTTATAGTACAAAACTCGCATCCAAGATGCGTCACAAAGAGGGCTACAAGAAGTCCGCCTTTTGTCGCTACAAGGGATTTTGTATCACGGTCACATGGTACGGTTTACGCTAAAGTGACTGGTCGTGTGACGTAGGGATGAAAACAAAGTATATTATTTGTTTTCAGTTTATTTGAATGGGTTGGACTGGACTGAGGCGTGTGGTGGAGAGTATGTTTGTGGCCTTCTACCTTATTTGATAATGCTTAATCTGTATTGTTTACGGGGATAATTTTTGTTGATCCTTTGGCTGTCGGTAGTGGTTTTGTCGCGGAATCATCGCGACCGACAGCCAAAAGGTTAACTACACTAACGATGGTGAGAGTTCAACGAAATAGTTCTTACAACAGTCATACAGAGGTATCACAATTCACCGTGTAGCAAAAATACAGACTTGTACTGCCGACCGCATTTGCATGTTGCCGGATTTCTGTGGAATTTGTAGCGCAAACTTTAACACACGCGATGCGTACACGCCGTTTTTTTTTTTTTTTTTTTTTTTTTCGGGGGGGGGGGGGGGGGGGGCGTTTGTGTATAATTTTCGACCTAATGGTTTATCCTGATCCATGATTTGGGACCTTACGGCCTATGGATATAAGGTCCAAAATCACAAACTGGCATACAATTCTTGGCACAGACACCTTCAGTGTCCATAGATATATACATTTTACGTCGACTACACTATCTATACACAGACACCTGTGTCGGTTGTCAACCTTGCATAGGGCCTACTGAGTTTGTCGGACGCATTGCAGTGGAAAACGTTTCCTGTCTGCAAGACGCACATATCTTCATCAGCCCCTCCTGTGGGGCTGATTAAGACTGATTTATGCCTCTGGTACTGGTAGCAAGGACTAACCTTGTTTAAATCTGTTTTCCAGGCGGTGGAAATCGTCAGTCGGACACAAGGCAATGGAAAACATTTTCTTTCGGCAAGAGATATAGATCGTCAACACCCTCCTGCCTCCTGTTGGCAAGACACTGTCTGATTTATGTCTACGGTGTTTCGCAAGCGAGGGAAAATGAGTTTAAACCTAAGAACATTTATTATGAGCAAGGCGATACAGATTTTCAGGGGAATGTCCGCTGGCCCCCGTATTATTAATAGTCCTAATAACTCAACTCGCGTGGACGTGTTAAAACGGAAGCTGACAGACTTATGGAACGGTCAAGGCAAAGTGGCGTCACTCTGGTCAAGAAGCGTGAACCTGGGGATGATGGGACACCAGCGGCTGTTGTTTGATGTTCTTGAGGACAATGTTCGTACGCCACACGTTTTTGGTTTAATAGCGCATAAAGACTGTGCTTATGTTCAAGCGGATGTCAGTTTTGGAGCGCAACCCAGTTCGTAATGGATCACCGGTCCTAAGTCGGCCGCAATGGGCCCGCCCACAATCGTACGCGGGCCCACTGCGGCCGACTCTCGGACCGATAATCTAATGTTTACTGAGAAATACCAGCTGTGGACTTGAGCACCATTTTTTTGCGGTTTCCATACACAGCACACACTACAGACAATACATTTAGAGTATTCTCACCATTTCGCATCGCCGCACGGTACATCTAGCTGCCAACCTGTCATTTTGGATCTACGGTTCAAAGGCCATAAGGTGCAAAATTACAGATCAATTTCTTGAGTCTTCTGACCGGCGGTACCTCGGTCACTATGAATACGCTGTTGGTTCACATTTTGGGAACTGCAACTGAATGGTGCCTTGTGTATTGTACACATGGACAATGCAAGATCGGCCAGCGAAAAGGGCTTTCGATAATGCACATCAAGTTTTCTTTTTCTAAATTGATTTTCCCGTCAAAGGCATAATTTGTTACAAACAAAGCATGCTAGTACTTAGAGTAACATGAAATATGTGTCTTTAATTATGAGTTAAAATATATAGAAAGAAATATGCAGCCTACATAATATAAAACTACAGTCCACTTTGTTTAAATTATTCTGTTGATGACTAACTTCAGACAAAACGAGAATAAAATGAAGGTCATCTTGTATGTTGCTATATCCACTGCATACTAGAAGTGAAGACATATTAACTATTCGAGAAGCGCCGCACACGGATACGCGGTCATTGGCTGCCTATCCGTACGCGGCACGTCTCGAATGAGTTAATTATTTGCACAACTCGAAAATGAGGAAATTGCACTCAGTGACCTTTTTGTCCTAATTGTTCTCTTGGCCAGCATTGTCTGCATTCCTGACGTGTTCACGCGGTAATGACCAGTGTTTTAACGAGCCATACCAGCTTCGGCTCGTGACCAGATACACGGGTCGTATCGTTACCCGGTCTTTGTGGAGCCTGAGTCTTCGTGACCGGAATACAATATGTGGCCATTAGCCTCCAAGTCATCCTCAAGTCAGCTCGTCTTCTTGCAGTCAGCTGCACATGCGCGCCCCTTTCTGTCTTTCTCACGGCCGAGAAAAGGTGAACACAATCCAACTGCAAGAGGCATAGATCCTCATGAGCCCCCGCGGTCTATGCCTCTTGCTGAGACCAATGTGTGTTCATGCTCTTTTTACGGTATTTACTTTTGGTCGTTGACGGAACAAAGATTCACGAAATAAACATGCGTCCAGTGGCATGGATGGGTTTAACGCATGTAGCCCTTACACCCTACAACAGGAGACTGATCGGCAAGGAATTTCAAGGGTGGTGCCAGAAGAGCTTAGAGAACAGAGCAGATAACAGCAGAGAATGAAATTGGGCGAAGAAGATGGGGATGGATCGGTCACAGTCTGAGAAAGCCAGCTTCCAGTATCACTAGGCAGGCATTGTCATGGAACCCCCAGGGAAAGAGGAAAAGAGGCAGGCCGAGAAACTCCTGGCGTCGAGACCTCCAAGCAGACATCAAGAGACTGGGAACCACCTGGAGTAGAATCGAAGGAGAAGCACAGGACAGGAGTTGCTGGAGGTCTCTCGTCGACGGCCTATACCCGGGTAGGGGTGACAGGCGTAAGTAAGCCAGAAGAGCTTGGCGCTGGGAGTGTGGCGCTACCAGGCGCCAAGAGGCTGTTATAACATTATTAAACTAAACGGCCATAGTAAATAATAGTAATAATAATAATACAACTGAATAATATTATTATTATAATAATAATAAATGCATAAATAAAAATTCTCATATGGCTCTCTGCTCTTTACGATGGAAATAAGAAGAAAGTTTTATACTGATTAAACATCTTCAGGGTCGGTTTCTGAGAAACAAGATTATCATCCGGAGGCACTTTGCAGAGGATTGCAGAAAGTATCGACGGGTCCCTAAATACCGATGGGTCACCGCGGGCACACAAACAAGGGCCCTAACAAGAACAAGAGACCTTCTCTCTTGAACTACAGCACATCAAAGGGACGCAACCGCGGATGAAGAGCCTCGATCTGAAAATGCAAATGGCGCCGATTTCTGCTAGCTTGATCTTGATGGGAATGGTGCCATTTCTCCTAACAGGATAGTATCTAGAAGCATAGATTCTCATGTGCCCCAGCATTCTGCAGTGGTACATGAGAATCAATGCTTTTTGCAGATGTTAGGCCGAGTAAAGTGTGTGAGTCACGTCAAGTTGGTAATGCCGAAACAAAGAGGAAATGTGACTGGGCTCAGGGGCAAGTTGGTCCCCTAAGTCCAGCCAGCAGAGATCCCAGTTTATCCGTTCAAAAGACACAGATCCTCTGCGGTCTATGGATCAGTGGTGTCGAATTGAAGATCAATGCCTTCTTGCTAGCAAGAACTGGTCCCACTTTTTACCTATGTCAGTTCCCAAGGCCGGGCAGAAGAAGGCAGCGGGATTTCAGCATGATGCGGACTCAAGACTTGACTGCAGTAAAAAGACTGATTTGGGTGCAACAGAACAAGAGAACGTAGAATCAGTACCGAAATAAAAGTTCACCGGGCAGAAGAAGGCAGCGGGATTTCAGCATGATGCGGACTCAAGACTTGACTGCAGTAAAAAGACTGATTTGGGTGCAACAGAACAAGAGAACGTAGAATCAGTACCGAAATAAAAGTTCAATTCGCGTTTACAAATCTATGATCACAGACCTAGATACTGATTGATTCACAGTCAGTTAAACTCTGTGATTTCAGCCCAAATCATTACGTCGGTGCATAAATGGTTTCTGTAAAGTTTTGTGGCCGATTGTGCTTTCTGACCGGTGCGGCCTCTTGAGACGTAAAGTTCAAAAGGTGAGGAGAGACATAATATGGGCTGTGATCGCAGCCTAGTGCCATAAGGTTCAAACTCCCAGAATCGCACACAAACGTGAGAAAAGACCACGACTTGTGGTCGCGGCCTAGAGAATTCAAATTTCAATAGGTCATAATATGACAGAGGTGTTACATCGAAGATCACAGTTCAGTACAAGAAAGTTGCGAAAAGAAACCTATGGGTAATGATCGCAGCTTGGTGAAATTAGTGACAGGGGTCTCGACACACTGGTTGTCTCCCGCGATTCGCTACTGCTTATCAGCGGTAGCGAATCGAGGGAGACAACCAGTGTGGGTTCAGGCCAGGGTCTCGGTAGGTGATGGCAAGCGTCTGGCGAGCAGCCCAGGGCCGCTCCAAGTTCAAAAGTTCTAAAGCCTTGCCGGCTGTTTTCATTGCAAACATGACAAGAACAAAGCGGCGGCACCTCTTTTACTCCACCCGGGTGTGCTGGCCAAAGTTTCGCCTCAAGCCACTGACCATGGCGGGGGAGTAAGTTTAAGCAATTGGAGGCGTAACCCTGAAGGGTTACCTCCGTCTGAGCGCTAGAATTTCTGGTAAAGTGAAATTCTAACGTAGACTGATAATAACAGGGTGCTCGTTGTTACATTTTATATTGGAAGTTTGATATAAGCGGAGTAATTTATATCGGGAAAGCGAGATTCGGAGACTTTTGTGAAATCCAACCTTGTAACGACCTAGCTCTAAATGACAACAAGAGACGTGTATTCTCATGAGTGTCTGCACCTGCAGGGCCTCATGAAAATGTACGCCTTTTGCATAAGGCAAGGTCTACCCAAGGGTTTAAGTCAGAAGACCAAGCTTGACAGCAAGGGGAGTGTAATCTTTGATCTGGGGTCCAATTGGGGGGGGGGGGGGGAGCTCACTCTGCTATCTCCTTTCCGCATCAGCAAATAGGTTTACCTGCTTGCGCAACAACCAATTTACCGCCCCTGTATTGGGGTGTAATCCCGCTTGTTAGTTTAAGCGCCTGGCCATTGAGGGGATTGGTTAAACGTTGCCCCGGAGCCAATGGCCCGGGAGTGTGCTTAGTCCTGCGCCAGCCTCTAAGCAAGGTGCTCCGCAATATCAGTAGCTGAGCACATGGCTCAGCGGCTGGCGCAGGACTAAGCTTACTCATGCAACTTGCCCAAAGAGCTGCAAAAACCCTTCGAGCCGGCGAGGGCCGCAGTTGCCGTGTGCGGCCGCATCGGCCTGGCCGTGGGTCTTTTGCGGACCTGCTTGAGAGATTTGTAAACTGTCATGCTAACCGCGGCCCCGATCCGTCACTTGTCCGCTTTGATGGACGTGCTGCGAATCTTGACGAAGTCACGAAAAGAACAGATCAGGAGGTCGGTCCATACAGCGACACGACAGTCCCTAGGCTAGCCTCTGAGCAAATCTGACTGTACACCCGATCACACTGAGCCCTGAGCTTGAACTGTTCAATTCTCGGACTTGGTCTCTGAGGACTGCGTTGCAGTATCTGAAGACAGATTGACCATGATAGTTCAAGGGTGGTGCCGCAAGAGCTTGGCGCCTGAACTATCATGGTTCACCAGTAGTTTGTGCAAACGTGCTACTGCTACATTATTTAATCCATCATATACTCGTGTCTTGGCTTTTAGTCAGCAACCCGGGCCCACCCGGGTCTGCCCTGGGGGACTTGGGTGGGGTTAGGTATTTTTAGTTCCCAGGGTCACCCTGGTCAGCCCCACAGGGTGGGTTTTTCTCTCTATTCTGGGGCATGTGTTTCTGTCTACCCTTTGTCCATTCACCTGTATTTGCCTTTTTAAAACTCTCCCTACTGTCTGCACTGCCTGTAGCTCTTGGTGTTGGGTGTGTGTTGCTAAATGGTCTTAGCTTTATTTAGGCCCCATGTGTTAGGTTTATTTAACGTATTGGACCGGCTGGCGACATACATTCAATGTTCTGTTTTTTTTTTTTTTTTTTTTTTTTTTTCACAAGCAGTGCAGGTACGTCCTGAGAAAGCCTTGTTGCTGTCGGGACGTTAAGCAATGTACAATCAATCATTTTAGTCAGCAATGTCAAAGTAGCGCGCGAGTCCCTGACGACTTCGTAATTCCTACGTCAAGCGAGACGACCAACACAGTCGTCAATTTTTAGCTGTATCTGACCTCGTGATAGTTTTCGTTTTTTTCAGGGTTCTGTCGTCGGCTCGTTTCCCTGTTTCTTGACCGGG
This sequence comes from Semisulcospira habei, assembly GCA_036245525.1. Taxonomy (NCBI): domain Eukaryota; kingdom Metazoa; phylum Mollusca; class Gastropoda; family Semisulcospiridae; genus Semisulcospira; species Semisulcospira habei. Next base: position 76,385,108 of record BTPG01000001.1, on the reverse strand, counting down.
AGGTAGTCATCCGCTACTAATATGGGACGAAAGACGTAAATTCTTATAGAATTAAGAACTACCACGCCAGATGTTGTTGCAAACTCGTGTTCACACCTCAACTGTTGAGACCTACCCGGACGCAAGAATCACACCCGACGTCATCAAATGCCGTACTTCTTGAAACGACATAGACCCTCATAAGTCTGTGAACACTGCAGGCATCTAAAACAAAATGTGTCAATTGATTGCAACATTTACAACTGTGTTGTTGAAGCAATAGAAATGAAGAGGCGTTATACTCAGGATTTGACGTGGAATCAGACCCATAAATAAAAACTGGACAGTAGAGGCATAAACGTGGATGGAACCCGCCGCCGTCTACGGAGAACGGGATGCAGGGAAATGGGATTTACAAGAGGCGTAGATTCTCATGAGCCCCTGCTTGCAGGGGCTCATGAGAATCTATGCCGCTTGCAGATGGATCGACAGGACTGGCTGTTGGATTAAGAAAACAATCTGCACGGACAGTTGGCCCAATGCGATGTGACGCGGCGAAATGGCCAACTACAATTCGCAATCGTAGTTTGACCCTCCATTGCCTGCTCCACCTCAAAAACATAGATGTAAATAGTTCTGACCCTGACCAGCGAGAGGAATAGATCCTCGTGAGCCCCTGCAGATGCAGGTGCTCATGAGGATCCATGCCTCTTGCCGAAAGAGGGTACTCTCCGTTGGAGGCCTCGTATACTAGGACGCCGCTCGTCGGCAAACAGGTAGCGGCAAAGGGCGGAAAATCAACCGTTTACCAGGCAGCCACCCGTGAAGTGTCAGCTAATGTTGTTACAGCACGTTTTTCTTGCCACCCGTAGACGCCCCACATAACTCACGGGCTACACGCAAAGCCGGCGTATGGATCGTTTTGCTTAACGTTATGGTCACCTCGAATACGATCTGCACACGTAAGTCACGCAACTTTCAGCCCTCTCTGCTCTCACAGACAAAATACCCAGCGGCGGCTTGCAACGTAAACGTGTGCGATGCACACCATACAAAGCGCGGGAGACAGATGAACCTTGAGATAATAGTTTAGTTCAATTGATGGCAGGCTAGTGCTGTCCAAAACATCCCATACGTACACCGCCCCACCCTTCAAAAAGTCCTCCCAGAGTTTCATTCGACATTGTACCCACATAGGTCTGATATACTATGAACAGGTAATAATGCTAAGACTATGCATGATTTTGTGCATTTTAAACTTTATTTTGAGGAGGTCAGCAGGCAGCTCATCAGTCAAGAGTAAAGACGGCAGGCATACTAAAACATTGCAGAAAAAAAGACTGAAAGTTCATATGACGATCAACGTTCCTCTTTCACGTCAACCTGTTACATCCTGAGGCTGATTTTTTAAAACTTGCTTGTTGTCCTACGAAGGCTACATTATAGATTAGGAACTAGATCAACCATTTTAGTTCAAGGGTGGTGCCAGAATAGCTTGGCGCCTCAGGCGCCAAGCTATTCTGGCACCACCTTTGAGCTAATTTCGAACATTAGTTTATCAGAAAGAAAAGGGTTCCTCCGCTGGAATCTTTTGCGATCAAGAGGCATTGATCCTCAAGAGCCCGTGCAGCTGTTAGAGTTATAACGTAGAACCTGTTTAAAGCAACCACATTTTATTGTCAGACAAACATGGTTTTAAAAGACATGGGCTTTCTCAAGATAGATCTTGAAGAGAAAAGCACGTGTCATTAAAAATATCATCAGTAGTTTAAGGAGGATACAGCCTCGTAAATGACTGGTCTTTAATGACAGGCAATCTCTCACCAGAATGGTCGCTCAAAGCAGGTTCCGTTGTCATAATCGACGCCTGTTTCAATAGAAGCCGGAGATTCCACTCTCTGATTCAGTGATTGTAAACTTACCCTTCCTCCTAACAGTTAGACGCACGATGTCTGTGGAGGTCTGCTGTAGACTAAGCCTCAGACAGCTTTTCCTCCTGAGGAAAGACGTCGACATAAATAAGACCAGCAAGTGGCATAGATCCTCATGAGTCCCCGCATTTGCGGGGAGCTCATGAGGATCTATGCCGCTTGCAGATCTGTGCCTTGAGCTGCAAAAGCGCGGTGGCGTAGGTCCGACCAGCGAAGCAGGCAGCTCTGGCAGAATAACGCTGAGCGGCCACTCGAGCGGAAGACTTTGTTGGCAGTGATCTGTGCGTTTAGTTTGGAGTGGCGGAGAGTCTGGAGACACAATGGATGAGAATAGAATCAGTTGCTGGCACGGTTTGGCACTTTGTCTTGGAAATGAGCCCATTTTCCTTGTTTCCGACGCGCCATCCTTTTTGGCTCCACCCGGATAGCGACTTTAGGCTCGCACGGTCCAGAGGATGTAATGAAGGCACATATTCTATATTGGCCGGATTTGCTTTTCGAACCGTTTTCAATGTTTGTTGCTAAAACTTTGCCTGTAAAATTACTATCATTATTGTTGTTGTTGTTATTATTATAGACTTCACCTATGATATTCTTGGAAGAAACACCAAAAATGTTTGGGTCCACAGATGTGTAACGTTTACTGCAGTATTTTATTATTATTATTATTATTATTATTATTATTATTATTATTATTATTATTATTATTATTATTGATTTGTAGACCAAAAACTCTAGAATGACTTTCCGCACGTGGCTAATTGTTATTGGCAAAAGCCGCATTTGGCTGGTAGCTAATCTTGTGGGATATTCTGTTGAGCAATGGCGTCTGTTTCAGAAGCCCCACGAGGCGTGCACGAGAGCCTTTTTTGTTTCAAAGAGTATGCATAATATGCTTGTGCGTGACACGGTTCTAAACGTGACACTAAATATTGCCAGGGTTCTAAACGTTACAATACACGGCCCTAAAAGTGACACCAAAAGTGACACAAGCTATTGCTTTGTATTGTATCTGGACTAAACGGTTTAAAACCACTTCAAACTTCTTGTGACCGCTTCGTCTGAAGTCGCTTTTGCAGCTGGACAGTCTGTGGCGAAGTCTGATGCAAAAGGCATAGATCCTCATGAGCCCCCGCAATTGCGGGGCTCATGAGGATCTACGCCTCTTGTAGCCCAATGTATAACCGTGTTCTTAAGGCAGGCGGGGTTCCTCAGGCATTCATCTTTAGATTTCGATGACCCCAACCTTGTTTCACCCTGCATCTGGTCTCAATGGCTCTGATTGCTTCCGTGTGCCTCTTACGCTTTTTCAAGAGCCGTCTCAAGTGTCCACCGCATCTGGAAGAGGCACGTTAAGCCCGAGCTAACTAACCTTTTTACCTTCATGTGACCGCAGCTGGTAGCGGTACGTTAAATCCCAACTAACTAACTAACCCTTTCACCGCTGAGCGAACGAACATATCTGATCGGCCCGGCTGTGTGGTGTGGGAGTTTGGAGGTTTGGAGTGAGCCGGCCAACAGCTGTCATTAAGCAGACTTTCATCGGGCTGTTCTCGGCCCAGTTGGGCTGGGTATGCGCATGTGCGTAGGCTTTATGCTCACTGGACACCTACTGTCAAGCTTGTCGCCCGAGGATACAGTGGCCAGTCTGAAAAGGTGTCAAGCGATTCTCTCCCCATCTTTTCCAACTCGTTTGGCTGGCTCCCCGAAATAAAAACGTCGCCCAACTTCCAGGCCTTTCATATTTTTCGTCCACGTGGTTTACATGTTTGACGGCTTATGGGATATTCCTGGTCAACGTGGTTTCTCTTTCTGCGTACAGCGTACGTTTTAATGACCATTCCTTGCCGACGTGAATATTATTTTAGAGTCGAAGTGGCACAAAATACCACTTACTGCCAAAGAGTAGCAGATTGTCTACACTCTCAGTTTGTTTTTTCTTTTATCGAAAATCTAAATTGAAATTCCGATGACCAGGGTTGGCTTTGCAGGAGGAATAATGATATATTTATCTTTGGCAAGAGATACAGATCCTCATGAGCCCCCCGGGGGGGGGGGAGGGCTCATGAGGATCTATGTCTCTTGTAGTTGTGGTAGGGTCATGCACGAATGAATGAATGAACCCTCTCTCATCTGCGCCTTGGGCTGAGGTTTTAGCTCGAGTTGACGCGCGCTGGTAAATTGATTTTCAACACAAGACGAGAAAACTGCTTGCGGGTGGTGTCATTGTGATAGGTTTGGGACGCAGGCTTGCAGGTGTCGTCTGAACAAATGTTGTGGGGCAGTGTTCAGCTGATACGTATATCCCTCCATCTCCAACAGGCATAGATGCTCAGGGCCCTTTAGGTAATTTCGGACTTATCATTAACCTTTACCTGTTGCTAGCTGTTGTACATCCGTGACCGTAACTTCCAGGAAAGAAAATATTGTCGGATGTACAACAGTTTATTTTCTATTTCCAGGATGTAAACAAACACGAATTAATCAAATCACTCACCCGTCGTGAGATAGTAGCTGGTTTTTGCACGACGATAAATCTTAAAAATAAACACATAATTAGATAATTTGATAAATTACTGTAGAAGCTTTAGTTCTGATGTGAAACTAACATTTTAATTAAACTATTTGTTATTTTGTGACGAGGTGCGTATGTGTGTGTGTGTGGGGGGGGGGGGGAGGGGAGATGATATGGCAGCGTGCGAACGGGATATACTGCCTCCACACTTCCAATAAAGCAGTTGTTGTTTTTAATTCTTTTCCGAGAATAAAAACATTTTTCATTTCTTATCATTATCTGACATCTACAAGGTTCAAACAATTTGTCTTGTCTAACTTCCTGCTCTATTTGTGAGAGGTTGTTGTTGTAGTTGTTGTTGTTGCCTTTTTCAGGATATATAAAGTGATAAGTATAATGACTAATACGACAGATACTAATGACTACGATAATGTAGTAGCTAGCAACTTGTTTTTTATGCATCTGAAGAAGCCGGACACAAAAAATACTTACGCCTGTCACCCCTACCCGGGTATAGGCCGTCGACGAGAGACCTCCAGCGACTCCTGTCCTGTGCTTCTCCTTCGATTCTACTCAAGGTGGTTCCCAGTCTCTTGATGTCTGCTTGGAGGTCTCGACGCCAGGTGTTTCTCGGCCTGCCTCTTTTTCTCTTTCCCTGGGGGTTCCATGACAATGCTTGCCTAGTGATACTGGAAGCTGGCTTTCTCAGACTGTGACCAATCCATCCACATCTTCTTCGCCCAATTTCATTCTCTGCTGTTATCTGCTCTGTTCTCTCCCAGAGTCTGACGTTGCTGATCTTCTCTGGCCAGTGGATTTTCAAAATTCTTCTAAGGCAACTGTTTATGAACATATGTATTCTGTTGACTATGGTTTTTGTCAATCTCCAAGTCTCTGCTCTATATAGGAGAACTGCTTTTACGTTGGAGTTGAAAATCCGGACTTTGGTGTTTTGTGACAGCTCTCTGGAAATCCACACTTTTTTCAACTGGAGAAAGGCTGCTCTGGCTTTACCGATTCGTGCTCTGACATCTGCATCAGTGCCGCTTTTTTTTTTTGTTGTCTATGATGCTTCCGAGATAGGTGAAGGACTCCACCTCCTCCAATGGGGTGCCAGCAAGCAAGACTGGTTCTTCCCTGGTTGCGTTCAGCACACAAAAAATACGATATGTCACAATTTCTGCGATTAGGTCAAAAATGTAAATCCTCTCGTTTTTTACTTTCAGAAATAAATAGATCATATTTTCAAATTTGCGGCTGAGTGTTATGTACAAGTCTTCATAGCTCAAGGGTAGTGCCAGATTAGCTTGGCGCCTAAAGGCGCCAAGCTAATCGGCAGGTACTACCCTTGAAAGTTCATCTTCATAGTTTGACACTAGACGTAAAAAACAGGAACTCTCCGTAGAATAATTATGACTGTAGAAAATTCATGCCTGTTCTCATTTCTCGCTCTGTACATCATCAGGGGTTTGCTCAAATTATGTGCTGAGGACAAGGTCTGGGAAATATCCCTCGTAATCTGCTGACTTGAGGGTGTAATAAACGCCATTTTTAATAATGACTCCGCCGCAGAGTTAGGACTTTTATTGTGAGACCACGGCGTTGGGTATGCTGCATAGAGTGATTTACTTGACAGCCAAAATATTTGTCTGAGGACTGGGCAACTTTTGGCCTGTGGGCTAAGTGGTTTTGTTATGCCCCGTTTCAGAAAATTACAGGGCATACTCATGTGTTTAGAATTTTCCCACAGGTGTTTGACACTGAACTGTTGGAGAGCGGCCCTATCAGTCGAGACTTTTCAAATTCCGGTGTAGATTTCTCATACCTTTACTGTTATAGCAAACGCTCCCACTGACCCCTCACAGCCACTCTCAAAATAAATTGCTAGTGTTTTTAACCCTGTTGCTTTCGGGTTGAGGTGATCCCTGCAAAGAATCGGCGATAACGACAACCAAAAGAAGCACACTTAACCCATTATGATCCTGAGGCTAAAACTAAAAGCTTCAAATTTGTCTACAGTGCCATATGCAAGCTACATTATAGTACTTACAGATAAGGATATAGACCAATGGCTTTAGTTCAAAGGTGGTGCCAGAATAGCTTGGCGCCTAGAGGCGCCAAGCTATTCTGGCACAACCCTTGAACTATTTTAGTCAAACTTATTTCGCACACTGGTGTATTCCGAATGATAAGGGTTAAAGTCAATGAACACATGGTCTGACAGAGGAAAAAAATGGAATAGATACTTTGTTTTCTTCTTTCTACAATATTTCAAGCAGAATGCATGCATACATAAGAAAGAAACAATTTCCGCATTTTTCTGATTTATCAAATGTATTTATATGAACACTTCAGTAATTATCCCCTTGACTGCTATTAACGGTACCGATCGGCGAAAAAGACGCGTGGTCACGCGTCTTTTCCGCCGATCGGTATCATCAAGTTATTGTAAAAATGGCCTAGTCGTAGGTATACTGGAACTTGTAAGGGGGTGTCACGTCCAAAATAGCTATTTTATCAGCAGCATTCTAAATGGAGATCACAATTATTATTCTTCGAATAATGTTGGTGGTATGCAGACACGAGGTCTAGCCTGAGGTCCATCACGTTTACCGATAGGAATTTTATATTTTTGGAACCTCTTCTTCAAATTCATTACCTTTGTCTCCTCAGCAGTCTGGTGCGTGAATTAACTTTTGTGAAGTTCAATGCCCTCTCCAGGTTTAGAAAAAGCGTAATGTTGTAACTTTGTGTCTGTTGTATTCTGCATAATAACCTCCTCTTTGTCATTATGCAGTAGCGTGTGCATATTCTTTTTTCTTGTTTTGCATTTTATGCACACTCGCGCACACACACACACACTCCACCCAACTCACCCCATATAAATTAGTAAAAATGGATGAATAAATGAAATCAGTATGTCAGTCAGTCAGTCCATCCATCCATCCATCCATCAACGAACATGACCGTTATCAAAATATACCCCCCCCCCCCTCCTCCACCCATTCTGTTTTTCTATCATTTGACTTTTAGTGTTCAAAATATGTACGCGTACCCTAGAACCTTCCGGCCCTACCCCATCATTTAACTCACTGAGCCTGGCGACCGTATTTCCCAAATTTTGGCGGCGTCATCTAATGACTATGCACCAGTTGCAGGAGATGGATCGACCATAATAATTCATGGCAGTGCCAGGTTAGCTTGGCGCTGACAGGCGCCAAGCTAATCTGGCACTACCCTTGAATTATCATGATCGACCCATCTCCTGCTGTAGTGCGTCAGGCTGAATGGGTTAAAGGCAATACGTTAACTATTAGTGCGGACGCCTCTAATTGCGTGTCGCGATGATCTCAGCGAAAGACTCCGCCCATCTTTTCAGTTCCACACCTTCGCCTGCACACAACGGCGCCAGTACAAAATGTCCTCGGGCCGTCGCCAGCCTTAACTGGCCCGCGCACGGCCGTGCGCGGGCCAGTTAAGGCTGACGACGGCCCGAGGACATTTTGCGTGTAGGGTCGTTCTTTCAGCGAGCTCGAAATTGAACTAACCCTATAGCTCCGTGCATGCAGTCGTCGGTTCCTGAAGCAATATGCGGCTGTTCATGTTCAAAAGGCATCGGATTGTCTTGGGCGTCGAAATTGTAGGGGCTCGTGAACATCTTTGCCGATTGATATCACAAGTTACAGTAGTGCTCGCTTGGTGGAACCAGCGCCTTTTGCATACATACAATCGCTCTACTCCGGCCAGCAATCTTATGGTAACTACTAGTTTAAAATGTAACAGACCCTTGCGCGTCCCTAAACAGAAAACAAGCTGGTGTGATATATTGCTGTCGCTGGACATCTTGTGAAAACGTATTTACATCTGTGTTGCTCGTTTACACGAAGTTTGTGGAGCATTCTGTGAACAGTGACAATGGTCTCGCAGGCAATCAAGCATCTCGCGTTGCTAACAGCAGGAAACTCCGCCGACGTAAGACTTACACCTCGCGCAGTTGCTCTTTCATTTAGGGATTAGTGTGTCGCAGTTTCATTAAGTGTTAATCCCCACCCTGAATGATGGCGGTGGGGGGGGGGGGGGAGGGAACTGCCTGTTTGACCAGGTAGTAGTCACGTGAGGCATCAAGCATATCAGGTGACCTGCGTGGGTAGTCTCCACCCCTTTCCAACAACCAACCACATTGGTTTTTACCGTTTGGGCTTTGAAAACGGCGGATGTCCTTTATTTCAGAGTTTCAATGTTTCACCGTTTGAGTACGACCCCTTCCTTGCCGAAAAAAAAAACTGAACACAATCCACTTGCAAGAGACATAGAGGATCTATGTCTCTTGCTGACACCACTCTGTATCCATGTTCCTTGGACAGCTGCGATCTAACTGGTCGCATGTGACGACGTTTTAACGCTGAAATCAAACGTTGATACCCGAAAATCTAACAAAAATAACCGTGCCTCTTTTATGGGGTGAAGTGATATTCAGGTTTCTTGTTACAACAGGAAACAATAAATAAATCCAAAATTAGTGAAAAATAACTGTCTCTTATACGGTGTGAACTTCGGTAAATTTGCAACGTACATTTTTTTTAAAAAATAAAAGTGGTAAAGTAATGATTATTTTTAATAATAATCTTGAGACACCATGTGAATAATATGTCGCTTGAGCCGGATGGTCTTTCTAGTCTTTTCATTAAAATAAGATTTTATACAATGCTGCATGTTATTTTTAAAAATTTGTTTTGCGTGTCAAAGACTTCTAACTTAAGAAGTTCTCATAACTTTCGTTCAATACCACCTGCAAATACCACCCATGCGTTTTAATTTTTAAAGCGTTTCTCTCCCATGTTTCCCACCCACAATTTTACAACCATCCAGCTGTGTGTTCTAGCAAGAAAATCTTTGGTTACACGTTCACCGAGGATTTTACAACGTCTAACTAAACTAAATCTTCGCAGTTCCGCCCACCACGACATACCTAGCCCACCCACAACCTTACTGCACACCGAAATACCCACTTAGTTTCCACATCAAATCTTAACCCCTTCACTGCCCCTGACGATACTGCTCGCCGGAAAAGACGTTTAGTTACGCGTCTTTTCCGCCGACTGAGCGGTAACGTCACCAGGTCAGTGGGTTAACTCATTCAGCCCGACGGCCGTATTATCCCACATTTTGGAGGCGTCATCTAATGACTATGCAGCAGTTGCAGGAGATGGATCGACATGATAATTCAAGGGCAGTGCCAGATTAGCTTGGCGCCGACAGGCCCCAAGCTAATCTGGCACTGCCCTTGAATTATTATGGTCGATCCATCTCCTGCTGCAGTGCGTCAGGGCTGAATGAGTTAATAATTTGTCTCAGGTGCGTTTTGCAACGTTCACAACTGAAAATAAAATAATCGTATTTTTATGAAAAAAAATAATAACGTGACCGGTTTTAGTTTTGCAACTGAGAGGGGCCGAGATTGAATAGTTCTAATGGAGGCCGGGGTGAGGAGTAAGGGATGGAACAAGCGGGAACGGAAGGCGGGTAGTTTTGACCTGAGAATGATGTAGACACCGATAGTCCCACAACATGGACTGCGGGTGGCTACACAGGGTATCTCCTTTCATCGTAATTCTACTCGGTCGTATTTTTCGGCCACGTGAGGACTTGACGTTTGGCGTAAGAATGTCGCAAATACTTGCTGGCTGAATCTAATGCTGCCTATCTGACTTGTGTCTGATAAAAACCCTTCCCGCGAGCTTCCACGGTGGTCCTTTCGCGCCGTCAGTCGTTCGCAATATGGCTTCTCATCCAGCCATCGACCGTCTGCAGACTGCATAGATTTACATGCGATCCTGTAATCGCAGAGGATCGTGAAAACTGGTTTTGCTTACGTCTTTTTGTGCTTGCTGCACGTGCTGTGTCCGCGGGATACGCGGTTTCATGCCGCGTATCTGCGGGACGCGGCACCGGCCTCCCGGATGAGCCAACTGGTCCAGTAACAAATGAACATTAAGTTGCTCTCTGAAGATTACTGTCACTGTCAGGTGATTTAGCGACCATGATAGTTCAAGGTTGGTGCCTTGGAGTAACTTTGAGTTGTCCTCCGATGTCTATTACCAGTAACAAAGACAGTTTGACCATGATAGTTCAAGGTTGGTGCTATAGAGTATCTTCGAGTTGTTCTCTGGTGTCTATTTACCAGTAACGAAGGCAGCTGACCATGACAGTTCCAGGGTGGTGCCAGAATAGCTTGCTGGCTAAATCTAATGCTGCCAGCTTTTCTGGCACCACCCTGGAACTATCATAGCGGACAGTCTATATCCCACTACTGTAGTGTCTCAGGACTGAAAAGGTTTAGGGTGTAGATGTACTTACATGAGTGTTTCCCATATGGAGAAGACATTTTGAGTTTACGCTGGAGACTGATTTGTGCTTTTCAGAATACAGCTACTGTTCTGGCAGAATTGGGCAAATTAACATTTTTCTGGGTTAGGCGAATTACAAGTCATAACCGGGGCTATTTCAAAACTGACACTCCAAATTGAATGGTGGCTGCGGGCTGATTTATGATGGCTGTGGTAGTTCATAGCTGAGTCAGTGTTGTTGTTTATTTTTATTTTTTTTTTTTTTTATTATTTATTTTTTTTTTTTTTGGGGGGGGGTTGTTTTGTTTTGTTTTTGGTCGTGATTAATGTTTTTTTTACTACCGGCGTCTCTTTATGGCGTCGTATGAATTTTGCCTCTTGCGGTTCTGAAGAACACATTGGACTGACCATAGTTATAGATCCTCTCGAGACATCAGTAACTTTGGGGTTTTACAGTCACCTGCGGCTTCAGTTAACCGTTTTAACCCCGGATCCCTCCAGCAGGAGATGGTTGGACCATGATAATTCAAAGGCCAGTGCCAGATTAGCTTGGCCCCTTCAGCTAATCTGGCAATACCCTTAAATTATCATGGTCAAGCCATCTCCTGCAACTGGTACATAGTCGTTAGGCAACACCTGAATTTGAGAAATGGGACCTTGGAGCTAAAAGGGTTAAGCTTCCAGCCCTGTCTGATTGTAGAGACATAGCTTCTCATAAGCCTCTGCAGGTTGTAGGAAGTGTCTATTTCTTTCTGGCAGAGACATTTGAGTCTGTAGACTAAAGAAACTAATCCGGGATGAGTCTTTGACTGTCTTTCAGACAGCCACCCTGGTTGTCTCTCTGGATTTGCTAGTGCTGTAATGAATCGATGGAGACAGCCAGTGTGCCAGACAAATTGGCTATAACCGTTCCTTCAATGCAGTTCTTTCATAAAATCGAGAAGCATAGATTCATTCCACATTGGTTACCTCCCGCGATCGCGGGAGGTACCCAGAGTGAGATTTATCCTTTACCATGAAGCAGAGATGCTCAAGAGCCGCTGTGGCACACGAGAATCTCTTCCTCCTTAGTCAGACGAAATGAAGTCCTCTGTAGCTCAGCCTGAGACTGGCTAACATGGTGTTCAACTGAACGTCTAAGCACGACTCCCGCTGTTCACGAGAGCCATCGAGCGCTGACAGAGGGCGCTCTACAGTCGGGTCCTTTTTCAAAGATGGCGCTATCTAAGTCGGAAGTTGTTCTCAGGAAAGCCGGGCTTCGGTTTCTCCCGTTTGTAAGTTTGTGAATCTCTTTGGTGTCTCAGGACAGAACTCCTTATCTCTCTGAATGGGGATGCTCAGACGTTGCGCAAAGTGACTTCGTCTTTGTAGTTTGGCTTGTACTAACACTTAAGCATGTGCGCGCTTTGTTAGTCGTGGCTCTGGTTTTACTACCCCCTTCACTGCCAGTTTTCACAGATTGTGTTTTGCTTGTTTGTTTTCAAAATACACACGTATTTGTAAATTCAACATCAAACATCAAGCCGTTAAAATGAGAAACACGGATACAAAGTTGTTTCAGCAAGAGGCATAGAACCTCATGAGGCCCCGCAATTCCGGGGCTAATGAGGATCTATACCTCTTGCAGTTGGGTGGTTCAATTATTCACGCCAGTAAGGGGTTATGGTAACCCGCTCAGACCTTACACACAAACAGATCGAACACAACAGTTCAACGTCTCCTGAACAGTCTTCTTAGGACAGTTCAGAGAATTTGATTTTAGGACTCAGTGTGTCACACTCTGTTTGGTTTGAACGTTAATCCAAATTACTTTAAAGCAAAGCGTCTTCCTTTTTTCTTTTTTATTTAATTATATTTTTTTTAAATTTATTTTTAATTTAAATTATATTAATGTTTTCCTGTTCACTTCATACAAGTGTTAGATTCATTGGAATACGGATGTACAGAGAGAGGTGTATTTGGCTTACTGGTGACAGGTAAATCAAGTTGCAATTTAAATCTTGTTTCAAGTCTATAATCGGAAGCCTGTCTTTTATTCACAATCCAAACAGAACTGACAACGTCAAGTGTCAAGTAGGAGAAGGAGATTTGTACAAAGGAAAGGAGTCAGTGATCTACACTAGAAGTTGATATGACGACCATGTTGATTAGATGGCCGCCGAGGTCGCCGAGAGCTCTTGACGCTCTGAAAGTGGGCTCATGCGCTAGTGATGCCACTTTACTAAGCTGTGATAATATCGTCAGTCTCCGCGGACGGTGCAGGAGACAGCCGACTGTCCTGTAAGAGGTAGAGCTTGTCATGACCCCATACTTTTGCAGGGACACATGACAGCCTATGCCACCTTGAGGATATAACAGTTTGAGCAAGAATGATGCCAGTTTAAGCTGTGATAACATGGGTCAGCTGCACGAACAAGCTTAGTCCTGTGCCAGCTACTAAGCAAGGTGTTCCGCTATAGCGGAACACCTTGATTAGTGGCTGACGTAGGACTAAGTTTACTCGTGCAGCTGGCACTAGGATCCTTTCTGCTTGGAGTCTTCGTGCTAAAACCAGGCCGGCTTACTGTTTCCTTAGCGAGTTATAAATCCTAATTGTTTTAGTTTCCTTGCGTAGTATTTAAGATCCCTCGTTAGTTAGTTAGTTAGTTAGTTACTGAGTTCGGGTTTAACGTCCACAGCACCGAGGTGATCATGGACGGCCCTGACGGGCGGGTTATGGGGGACAGGGAAAGCTATTGCCTATGGAGTACGACCTGAACACTGATCAACTCAGGCGCACTCCAACTGTGCCACTTTGATTTACCAGGACCTTTCAACGGATATGCTATTGAACAAATCCGTTTTTCCCCTTGGATTGTGAGTCCAGCTACCGGGACCGGGACGGGATTCGAACCCACGACCCGGCGATTCCCTTCGCTCTCCTGCTCCGACGCTCTATAAGATCCCTCATGCAAATAGCCCAATTTATTTCGACCCTACCCGCCTCCCCCCCCCCCCCGCCACCCCACCCCCCACCCCGCTTCCAACCCCTCCACCCCACTAACATCTGCTTTGAAAATAGAAAGATTCCAACTACATTTTTGCGAAAGTTATTTTTCCCTTTCTTCGTTTGTACGTAGTTTCACTCGCAGTATGGACACACGACATGAAGCTCAATATACGAGGAACTACTGATGTTTTAGATTATTATTTATTTTACGTTATTGTTATTTAGTTGGATTATTAGTATTTTTTAAATTATTTTTTTTGTTTAGTTTGGTTTCTTTTAAACCCAAATAAATTGGCGTTAAACCCAAATAACTAACTATATTTTTTTAAGTTTTGCTCACTCTGGATGTCGGCCGCGGCTTTTTGATGGCCTTTGCTGTCTGCTCGGCATTAAACCATAATAGCTAAAGGCGGCAATCGTACATGTGGATAGTTTTGACTTGATGATAGAAAACTATCGTCGAACTATCCTATCTGCTCGATAGTTTTTCACTATACACGGCGATAGCATCCACAAGCTGCGTATGCGCTATTTCCTTATGTGGAAAATCTCGCGAAACTTTTGAGGCCTCGAGACAAATGAAGACACAGACTTGAACAATTCGCAGAAACCACAATTATCCTTGCGATAGAGAAGCAGAAACGAGTCTTGCCGAGCGAGTGGCTACTTGGTAATGAAGGGAATCGCCTAGTCGTGGGTTCGCGTGAGTACCCGTTCAGGCCCCTGTAGCATGTCCGTTGAAAGGTCCTGGTAAATCAAAGTCAGTGGCACAGTTGGAGTGCGCCTGAATTGATCAGTGTTCAGGTCAGTCGTGCTCCATAGGCAATAGATTTCCCTGTCCCCTATAACCCGCCCGTCAGGGCCGTCCATTATCACTTCGGTGCCGTGGACGTTAAACCCCGAACTAAGACATACGACTCAGTGGCTACTTCGATGTCCGGTTTTGAGGGCGATGCTTGTGCAAGAGATGTGTGCGAAAGACCCATGCAGCTACAACACTGAAGTTCTCAGCCGAGTACTGACGGCAAGATACCGTCACTGATGCGTGACGCGTAGGGCTCTGCTGATTGGTTGTTTGCGGATATGCGAGCTGGCTAGGATAGGAAAAATAGAAGCAGGTTCTATTCCGACTATCGGGTGGATAAAAAAAAAGTATCACCGAGCTAGCGAGACTCAGTTATCGACAAACTATCGAGTGGGCGGACAATAACTGTATACCGCCTATCATTCATTCGGCTTTTCCCAAAACCAAACCTGTTTTATCGTTAGGAAACTCAAACAGAGTAGACTTTTTGTCTTTGTCACACACAAAAACGCTAGCTTCCGGGCGAAAATTACCTTTGTATTGACAGTAGCCCCCAAATATTATGATTTCCACGCCAACTCACACTGATGAGGCGTGACAGTTTCAACTCGTACGTTGGAAATGAAGACAACCGAATCAGTGCTCAAAATCATGTAACTGTCCTCTACCAAACAGCAGGACCAGAGTTAAGTGAGAGCCATTACACTACCGCAAGAGGTATAGATTCTCATGGGCCCCTGCATTCGCAGAGGCCCATGAGAATCTATGGCTCTTGTAGATACATGGGATTTCGCTGACGATCTGAAGACGAAGATACTGGAGACAGGAAGATATTTTCGAGAAAGTTTTAGGTTGAAAACTTCTTGTCTTTCCCCATCAGAGGTACACAGATGTAACTGTAATTGTTTCTTTGAACCAGAGGCCACAAAGTTCCTCCGGAATCACTGGCCGTTTTAAGTCTTCTGTTCCGGCAAGAGAAAGGGAGCTAAAGTTAGTACAAGAAAACGAGAACAGCTTTGGTGGAGCAATCGCGCATTGAATATCCTATGACCACAATATTCTGAATATCATAGAAATAAATGCAACCGACTCGTCTTCATTGTACAATCTACTATGTCAACGGCAGGACTGAATGAAGGTCTTTGCTTCGTGTAGATGGTTGTGGTGTTCTCTAGTGTGTGATAGAAAGAAGAGTAAGCACCGTCTTCAGACTCTTGTCTGCCTGCTTGTCAAACTGCGGCCCGTCCTCATTACCCACTCTGTGATCATGTTTCTCCGGCCTTCTGGAAACTGCCGTTTGCCGTTTCGTTGGTGTAAGCTGAACGTTTACCCTGTTTCACATTATGGCTGTGCGCTGAACCCCAAAAAATATCCTCAATTTGAGGCGCAACTGAAGCCGATCTTTGCCATTCAGATTTAGTGTATGGGTGTAGTATCGACTGCTCTACGCGTGGACTAGTGCCTCTATTGCCCGAAGCCTAAAATTGATGGTCATTTGCATGAGTGAGCTTGGTCCTTGGTCCTGCGCCAGCCACTAAGCAAGGTGCTCCGCTTTAGCGGAGCACTTGCTTAGTGGCTGGTGCAGGACTAAGCTCACTCATGCAGCTTAACGAAGTTGTTACTTTGCTGGAAGAAATCAGTGTCTTTTCTTTGGGACGCCATCCGGGACAGCAAAGAACAGCCAAACAGCTTAACCGAAAAGGCGGTCTAGATGTCTTCATAAATTGCCGCTTTCTATACAGATGATGTGGACAAGAAATATCGCGAGAGTTAAATTGCCGAGCTGAATGGAAAACCGCAATGGGCGTTGAGAAATTGTCTTTACCGCAACAATTTATGCTCGTAGTGTATCGGGGGCTCCAACATTTTAGTGAGCTTGTCTGCGAATTCGAACCTTACTGCGTGCATCCGTAATGTCGTGAATCACAAACCAGTCCACACATTGCAGCGGCTGTTTCTTTTTAATCGTGACTCGGTCAGGAGGTGCAAGGGAGCTATTTTCCTTCTGGAATCTGAATTTGGACATTGAATTTGAAAGTGCGTGAATTGTGTTGAAAGTATGCTGGAATGCAATTTTGCCCGTACGCAGACTGCGTACGATTTTAAACTGGCTGATATAAAACCATGTTACTCAAAAAGTGTGTTCTGTAATTTTCGATAACCCTTGTCATTCGGAATTTACCAGTGGGTGAAATAGGTTTGACTAAAATAGTTTAAGGGTAGTGCCAGAATAGCTTGGCGCCTCTAGGACGGGCGCCAAGCTATTCTGACACCACCCTTGAACTAAAGCCATTGGTCTATATCCTTACCTGTAAGTACTATAATGAATTTAAAGTTTTTAGCCTCAGTAATATGTGGTTACGGTTGAACATCACAGAACAACACGCAGACGTTGTACAAAAGATCCACACGCAGAATGGCAAGAATTTCATCATTAGTTGCCGGGCGCGTATTCAACCTGGTTTGCATGTCGTTGCATACTGCGTCGCTGGAATGATTCACAGTTCAATGGGCGCTCAATAAATGCATGAAATGATTTGAATGAGATCAAACGGCAGTGGAACTAAAGCTCATTTTCCCGACTGAACTGTAAAAGTGTAAACGTTCTCTTAACAAAAGCGTAGCGTTGGATTTGCGAGCATGCATAACTTTTTAAAGTTACAGTTGGTAGATTGGTGCTTTAAAAATGTTCAAAGATTGTGAAAATTACTGAAGATGATATTGCGTGTGACTGTGCTTCATGCTATCACAGATTCGTAGATGCAACATTTTTAAACTTGGTGAAGGAACAAAAACGTTCAACTTGACCTGAATCATCGTGCTGACACATTGTATCTGTTTGGACATCGATCTGTTCTCTACGTGGGGGTCGTCTTTGTTACTGCCAAGAAAGGCCTAAGATCCAAAAATGACTGACCACCTAGCAAATCTGAATGTGTTTCACTGTTTGTGATCGTGAACCTCAGAGATCATCACACAAATGTTCAGCTGCAGTGTGGACCCTCTGTGAAAATCGTTCCACTGGGAGACACGCTCGTCTGGATCGGGAAGAGACTGCGCAGTGGGACCAGGGTTTAGGGTGAGGAAGGGAGGAGGGCGATATCTCATAATAAAATTTAAACGGGTCGGCCAGCTCTTAAAGAGGCCCCGGACGCACAATAATATCTGGGTTTGATGTCCTAGCATTGCGTGCGAGAGATGAAAGCAGGACCCTAGTGTTTCGAGGGCAGTGTTAATTGACAAACACCACCACCCCCTCTACCCAGTTAGCACGAGGTCCTCGTGCACGGCGTCGGACAGCGCGTGCCAACTGCGTCCGACGTCGGCACGAAGTGATGTTTCCCATGCGTCTTCCAATTCTCGCCACGCACAATGACTTGAAAGCCAGCCTGGACCATTGGCGCGGTTTGCTCATCAAATATGGCGTGTCCTTTGATGTAGGGGTGGAGGAGCGAGTTGATCCCAGTTACTGGATCATCAACAACCACTTAGCACTCAGGCGCGTGCACGCAGTTCTGAGTCACACAGCGATACACTGCCGCCACAATTTCAGTTTTAACGTTCCACGCCAACCACACCAACCTTTGAGTCCGAAATAGCTCAGGCGGGAATCGCCGGGTCGTAGGTTCGAGTCTCCGTCCCGGCCCCGGTAGCGGACTCGCAATCCAGGGAAAAAATACGGGCTTGTTCCATAGCATGTCCGTTGAAAGGTCCTGGTAAATCAAAGTGGCACAGTGGCACAGTTGCAGTGCGCCTGAATTGATCAGTGTTCAGGTCGTACTCCATAGGTATGTAAGAGCACTGTCAGGGGAGAGAAGTGTGCATGATCGACCAGTGATCATAGATCCACAGTGGCCAAAGCACAAAAAAAAAGATAGGAAAGAGGGGTGCGCTAAGAAAGTGACTGAAAGCAATGCATATGGAAGCCCCCCGAAGGGGGCGTATCACATATCCCACTGTTCCAGCCACTTAGTGCATGGATATTTAAATCTAGGTCCCCCAAGGGGGGTCCAGATATTAAGCCGGTGTGGACAGCTGTCTTGGCGACCTCTTCAGCACACCATCGGCAACACTGGAGGAAGGCAGGAATTTCTGCTCACCTGCAATGACAGCCACATTTTACTGTGGTGTCTGCAAGGGCATACATCCCATGCCACCACCTAGAGCTAAATTTCCATGCACCCTAAAAGAGAACCTACCAAAAGGGGGAAGGGGTTGCAGTCGATATTATAGTAATAAATGAAAAGGAAAGGGGAGACTGCCAGTGCTCATATTTTAGGAAGTTTACAAAGTAAAGTAGGTAAGAGCACTGTCAGGGGAGAGAAGTGTGCATGATCGACCAGTGATCATAGATCCACAGTGGCCAAAGCACAAAAAAAAAAGATAGGAAAGAGGGGTGCGCTAAGAAAGTGACTGAAAGCAATGCATATGGAAGCCCCCCGAAGGGGGCGTATCACATATCCCACTGTTCCAGCCACTTAGTGCATGGATATTTAAATCTAGGTCCCCCAAGGGGGGTCCAGATATTAAGCCGGTGTGGACAGCTGTCTTGGCGACCTCTTCAGCACACCATCGGCAACACTGGAGGAAGGCAGGAATTTCTGCTCACCTGCAATGACAGCCACATTTTACTGTGGTGTCTGCAAGGGCATACATCCCATGCCACCACCTAGAGCTAAATTTCCATGCACCCTAAAAGAGAACCTACCAAAAGGGGGAAGGGGTTGCAGTCGATATTATAGTAATAAATGAAAAGGAAAGGGGAGACTGCCAGTGCTCATATTTTAGGAAGTTTACAAAGTAAAGTAGGTAAGAGCACTGTCAGGGGAGAGAAGTGTGCATGATCGACCAGTGATCATAGATCCACAGTGGCCAAAGCACAATAAAAAGATAGGAAAGAGGGGTGCGCTAAGAAAGTGACTGAAAGCAATGCATATGGAAGCCCCCCGAAGAGGGCGTATCACATATCCCACTGTTCCTTCCAGCCACTTAGTGCATGGAAATTTAAATCTAGGCCCCCCCAAGGGGGGTCCAGATATTAAGCCGGTGTGGACAGCTGTTTCGGTCTTGGCGACCTCTTCAGCACACCATCGGCAACACTAGAGGAAGGCAGGAATTTCTGCTCACCTGCAATGACAGCCACATTTTACTGTGGTGTCTGCAGGGGCATACATCCCATGCCACCACCTAGAGCTAAATTTTCATGCACCCTAAAAGAGAACCTACCAAAAGGGGGGAAGGGGTTGCAGTCGATATTGTAGTAATAAATGAAAAGAAAAGGGGAGACTGCCAGTGCTCATATTTTAGGAAGTTTACAAAGTAAAGTAGGTAAGAGCACTGTCAGGGGAGAGAAGTGTGCATGATCGACCAGTGATCATAGATCCACAGTGGCCAAAGCACAAAAAAAAAGATAGGAAAGAGGGGTGCGCTAAGAAAGTGACTGAAAAACTTTGGTTTAAATAGTTTATTACTTTGCAAAATACATACAAGAAGAATATACATCAATTATCATCAGATCAAAACAAGCCACAGTATGATCTGGACACTCAGTTATATTTGCAAAATTTGCCTGGCGGTGGTTTGCAGATTTTAATCCAGTATATTTAAGTAAATCAATATACAATACAATAATACTTTATTTCCCTCATGGGGAAATTCACTGTCTTCCCATACAATACAATACAATAATACAATACAATACAATAATATTTAATTAATCCCTCAGGGGACAGCGAAAAATATATATATATCAATAGAGAGAGAGAGAGAGAGAGAGAGGTGAGGTGAGGTGAGAGAGAGAGTTGTCTCAACTGGTCTTTATATTTCCTTTATTTCCTTTATTTCTTGCAGTCCTATTTTATAACTCAATGAAATCTTTTTGCAGCAGTAATAAATTCGTGTACAGCTGAAAATATATCGTTATTCACTGTGGATGGCAGGGTTTTACTTCCATTAAGGAGTAAATGTATATTGGTGTGTTCTGGTGGAAGTGTAAGTATTGTTGAACGTCTTATTACATCGTAATTACTACACTGGAGTAAGAAATGATGGGCGGTTTCAGAACTGGCTCCACAAGAGCAGGCAGGAGAATTGGACAGGTGACGACTAACCAGGTCATAATTGAGGTCGCTCATGTTGAGTCTAATTTTACAGTGGATTATCTGTGTTATTCTACAACCTAGATACTAGTATGGGGGTACGACACAATCGTCTCGTGACAGAAATGATTTAAATTCACTTAAGGATTGACTACGCTGAATGCGATCGGGCAAACTGTTCCAAAGGCCCGTGGTGGATGGGAAAAATTAAGTTTTGTACAGTTCAGTTTTATAATGGGGGACTTGGCGTTCAAGTGGCGCCTTTGTTTCACGCGCAAGCTGGTATGACACTGTATTTGAGCTATCAATATGTATCGATTTCTTCGAAATTTCGCGTAATGCACGTCTCGGTAGACGCGGCCTTTATGTGGTTAATTGTTTGGCTTCGGTGACGAAATAAACGCGCAGAGGGGTGACAAAATCAATGCCCTTTGTGATCTGCCTTAGTTTAACCGTCACAAGCATCATCTCCCGTTTTGTTGCCATGACAACGGAATGTCAATATCATTCTGGTATCTAATCTGAGCAAAGTGGGCCAGATAATAGCGCCATTGGCGTATTGGTGGGAAAATTCACCATCTTATACGATAGAGGACGTGTTTGTCAACTCTCTGGGATGGTTTATTTCTCTACTGCCGAGATAATGTGAGCTCCACCCAACTTCAAGAGGCATAGAACGTCATGAGCCCCCGCAGGTGCAGGGGCTTATGAGGTTCTACGCCTCTTGCTTGTCCTGGTTTGTATCTTTGTTTCTGGGATGGATGGATTCATTGGCGTTGAATTAAGACTTCAGAAACACTAGTTGTGGCCACCTTTCTAAGACGGTTTTAATGGACGTGCGACGCACGATAAAACTCGTTGACCACTTGACCGCCAAAGTCTTCAACAGCCCTCGAACCCCTTCCGTGCCCGTGATCACGGATTTCGCGTCTGAACCAACGCCACTCTGAGCGACGTTGGCGTGAAGAAAACAAATTAAATAGACATAAAAACCTTAATAGGCATGAAGAACTCAAGACTAATAAGAGACGCAAATCCTCGTGAGCCTCCGCGACTGCGGGGCTCATGAGGATCTATGTCTCTTGCATATGGGTAGCGGTCGTCTTGCCGGCAGTAAAAGGAGTTAATTGACACGGAGACGGACCAGTCAGAGCACATTTCAGAATCGATTGCGAAGATTGACACATGGTGATCAAGAGGTCTTTAGACCGACACCAAGGTGCTGTCAATTGGGCTTTGTGTGTTAAACTGCCCAGATAGGAACAAAATGTTAATTTCATATTACGCAGGGTTACAGATTAAGTTCTTCACATACGTGTGTTTCATAAGTGATACAACTGGGCGATTGCTGTGTTTGTCCCCCTTTGCTGTCGACAGCGCTTTTTTGTCGAGGTAAATCCTTCAGAAATTCGACAAAAAGCGCTACTGACAGTGTATATACTCTGCATGGCCGTATGCCTCTTTTTGTTTTCGGTTATCCTTGTTAGGCGTTTTATTTTCTGGTTCACCGCTCGAAAAGACAAGAGTCAGTCTGCCGATCATCAGCAAAGCTTCTTGCGTTATCCGACTCACAGGAACAAATCTGACGTGAATGCTATGCTGCTGAGTTTGCATTGTAAAGGTTTGGTCATCGCCGCAAAACATGACACCATCGGAAACAAACTGTCGAATGGCTTGCGCCAGTAAATGTATTATTCATTCATTTCATTCGTGAAAAGGAGTAGTTTATCTGAGCCCGGACTATCTACCGCTAATTTCAAAACAGCAGGGATCAGCGCACTAAACCGCCGCGGCAACAAAATATCACACCTCCTCCACGCCATAAGTAATGGACAAACAACCACTCCTGCTACAACTTTTACCTCCCGCTTGTTATGTTATAAGTCTGTATTCAGGCTCCGTTTGTAACATCAAATCTGTGTACACCTTTTCTGTGTGGTGTATGAAGTCTGTATTCATCTTCTCTTTGTGGCATATGAGGTGTATACACCTTTGCTTTGTGGTATATGAGTTCTGTATTCACCGTCGTTTTCTGCATTGTCCAACACGGCATTCACCCTTGGCTGGCTAGAGTTAGGACCCCCAAGACGGCAGATTGAGGCCAATTACAGCAATTAACTTTAATCTTGTACAAGCCGCTATGCAAGGTGATCCGCTATAGCGGACCACCTTGCCTAGCGGCTGGCACAGGACTAAGCTCACTCATGCAACTGAAGTCATGTCTGTAATTGAAGTCTTCCTGAGGAACTCCCTGCCTACCGTGTGTGGTGAATGGCGTTCAGACGACGCCGAGAAAGGCGACAAATTGAGTTCACACAAGATAAACACAAGCGGTGCTACTGTTAAGGTGCATACCGAGCCACACAATAGCACACACAGATGGTGAAACAAACTCGATTAAGGTGAGCCAGTCCGCCATTAAAACACCTGTATTCTGCAAGAGGCATTGATCCTCATGAGCCCCCGCGCTTAGCGGGGGCTCATGAGAATCTGCACCTCTTGCTAAATTCATTTTCGTATGTTCTTTTAAAGATATGGGCTATTTGCCACGGGCTTCTCGACTCAAACAAGATGGCAATGGTCTGGCATCCCGGGTCTTATTGACCGTGCCACTATGTCATACCTTCCTGTTGTCATTCAGCGCACCCAGGGATGTCTGACGTTATAAACATTCTTTTAGTAGGTGGACGCTGAGGTTGAAATTGAGGAAACCCGTTTTACTCATTCTGGCCACGATATTAGTGATAGTTTCCAGAACAAATGTCACTTGTCGGAGTTATTTCCCTTAGAAAACAAAGATAGCGGCAAAGGGTCAGCCAATCAGCGTCAGCTTTTTTCAAGCAACTCCAAGCAGCTTTCGGCCAGAGTGTATTGTATACACTGTGTGTGTGTGTGTGTGTGTGTGTGTGTGTGTGTGTGTGTGTGTGTGTGTGTGTGTGTGTGTGTGTGTGTGTGTGTCTTATTTTAGTCTTAGTAACTGACATCAAGACAAATTCCAATGTTTTTATTGTTTTTTACATGGAAACATATGGCAATAAACTATCTTATCTTATCTATACAGCATTGCACTCGATTATATATATATATATATATATATATATATATATATATATATATATATATATATATATATATATATATATATATATATATATATATATATATATATATATATATATATATTCATTTCCATAAAATAACGCGACATAATTATATATAATTTACCTTGCAAAATTGTAGTCTGCGTTGCGGTGGAATTTCGCCCCAAGTGATCTACACAAAACAAATGTAGCCTGTGAAATTTCTAGACGGTCATGTCTGTGAACCTGGAAAAAAAAATTCAGACCAGAAAAGTGTCTTGAAAACGGACAAAGCAGCTGACAGGTACCTGACTATCTTTTGTACAAATCTTCGATTTATCGCGAGTGTGTCCGGCTACTCCTTTGAATCTCGTTTGACTGTTCTCAGTACTGCATGTTTTATCGTGTGCTGACTGCTGTTTGTGTCACTTTTTTCTCAATATACGCTTATGATATATTATTCTAGTAACCAAATTTCGTCACCTACGGAGGCACCATCAGGCACTCATAACTTGGAACGCCGAAACATTTTCGGGTTTGCCGCTGTCCAAAATATCACTGTCAACAGATGAACTTTCCGGTGCAGAATTATTCTGATTCACTTAAACATCTCTCTCCTTCAGGGTCATTTGCAAGAGACATAGATCCTAATGCGTCCTTGCTTTGGAGGTGCTCATTAGGGTCTATGCCTCTTGCAGCAATGCTCAGTCTTGTTTAAACCTATCTGTCTCAGATGGAACAGGGATGAAGGCGTTCGTTTAGAGAGTGATCCGCAGCTGTAGGGGTCAACGACAGGTGGCCATTATCATGTTGTCGTAAAGGTCACGCGTCTTTCGTCATGCGGAGGATGTGTTATGTGTGGATGATATGGTAAATGGCGAGGAACACACCTAAATACCAGATCCACATTTTTACGTTTCCTGAAAAGCACAGTGCCTAGGGAAGCACGTAATGTTTTGTCACATTCATTCATTCATTCATTCATTCATTCATTCCCTGAAAAGCACAGCGCCTAAGGAAGCACGCGACGTTTTGTCATATTCATTCATTCATTCATTCCCTAAAAAGCACAGCAAATGGGGAAGGATGTAATGTTTGTCACATTCATTCATTCATTCGAATTTTTTCTCTTCTGTTTTGTATTCATGTTAACACTTTTTGCTCCTAGTCGATGAAGATAACTTTAAAATATCCAAACTATAATGACGAGCTAAAGAAATGCGATTTTCGGAACCATTGTTTCCGATGATTACAAAATTTAGCATTTCTTTTGCTCGTCAGTATAAAACACTAACGCCCGTGAACATTTGGCAATTTCCACAATACTCTTCTTTGCGTTGCCGCTGATTGCTCAGACTGATTTGTAACTTTCCTTGACGGCTGGCTTGCGTATTTCTGTCTGTTAACCCTTATCATTCTGATACACCCATTCCTTGAAATAAAGTTGACCGCTGATAGTTTAAGGGTACTGCCAGAATAGCTTGGCGCATCAGGCGCCAAGCTATTCTGGCAGCACCCTTGAACTAAAAACAGTTGATCTATCTCCTAATCTGTAATGTAGCCTTCATAGGACAATAAACAAATTTTACAAAATCAGCCTCGGGATGCAATGGGTTAAAAAAATAAAAACGCTTCGTTATAAAGACATAATGTTAATGTTAGTTCTCGGTAGGTTAGAAACACAACCGTTGTGTTCACTGAGACAAGTAAAAAAAGCAAGAAATATAAAACAAAACCCAAACAAAACGTACTGTCCGGCGTGCGTGTTTCGGTGAATGTGCGTCCACAAACTCGTCGGTCTCTCTCTCTCTCTCTCTCTCTCTCTCTCTCTCTCTCTCTCTCTCTCTCTCTCTCTCTCTCTCTCTCTCTCTCTCTCTCTCTCTCTCTCTCTCTCTCTCTCTCTCTCTCTCTCTCACCCACCCACCCAACTGTTCCCTGAGCCCATCCGTCAGTGTAGAGCCACTCATCTGGCGAGGAAAATTGGCTAATTTGTTACTGTCTTCGCTTCTCATTACACTCTTACCTCTCGCCTGTGTTACCACGGGACGGGTGGTAGTTTATTATGGAAAAATGAGCAGCTTGAACACCCCCGCGGCGTATTTCGTGGCCGCCGGATTCCTTCGGGCCATTCCCGAGGTCACGTGACGTCCCACTGCAAGAGGCATAATTTCTCATGAGCCCCTGCATTCGCATGAGAATCTGTGCCTCCTGCTGAAGTTAGATTTTCTATGTAATTATATTTTTATGATGGCCTATGTTTCGGCCCACATTGTTTGAGGCTTAAGAGGTCCAGAGGGTAAGCAGAGGTAAGTAGCAAATGTAATGACATCTCCAAGACAATCTACGTCTCGGCGGTAGGCTACATCAGAGGAGGCCATCCGAGGCTGAACCGATGATACCTAGAAGACTGTGTACAGGACGAACATTTCTACAGAATACCTGCCACCTTGACAGCCCGTGACCTCTCGTTGGCATATCGAACGACTCCTATAACAGCCCGCGTTGATATTCAGCAATGTTAAGACTCGCGTGTACAAGGAATATTCCTAACAGCCCCCCCCCCCCCTCCCCAATTGATGTTCATAAGCCAAAGCCTCTCGTTGACTTAGAAAACTCCTAACAATCTTTCATGACGTTCAGGGCGAAATCGAGCCTCTCGCTGACATACAATACCCTCCTTGCGTTACGTTCAGTGCAAAACCCTCTCGTTGACATGGAATACTCATAGCAACCTCTCCTGACGTTCAGTGCGATCGCCTCTCGTTGACATGGAGTACTTCTAGCAACCATTCCTGGTGTTCAGGGCGAAGTCAAGTCGTTACGAAGGAGTACAGGTGAAATAAATATTGTGCTATGCGTTTTTTACTGACACAGCTGCCGTCTGTTTGACTAATTATGAGAGCGGATGGGCCGGGTTTTTTTTTTTTTTTTTTTTCTATTTAAAACATGGTGTAGAAAATGAAGATGGAAGGCGTTTAGCTTTTCTCGCGTGGATGTTGGAATCTGAAGCTTAGTCAAAGTTGCCGAGAGTGAAACTTGATGAAAACTGAACACATGTTACTGAGTGTTTTTATCGTCGTGGTGTTAGTTGCATGGTAGAACATTTTTTACTTTTTTATTTTTTTTATTTTTTTAAGGTACCTGACAGAACTGATATTTATTTGTTCACATCCATATGCAAGAGGCATAGATTCTCATGACCCCCCGCAATTGAGGTGCTCGTGAGTATCTATGTCTCTTGCGTGATCAATTTGATTCTCATTTTTTTCTGGATCGGACGCAAGAAGCTTTGATGCGTCATAATGTGACGTCACTTGCACCGATAGGTAGCTGACGTAAAAGCTCGAGAGAAAACTGAGATTTATTTTTTTCACATCCATTTGCAAGAGACGTAGATCCTCATGAGCCCCCGCTATCTATGTCTCTTATGTGATCAGATTAGTTCTATATTCTTTCGAACTTAGACACAAGAAGCTGCGACGCGTCATAGTGTGGCGTCAGTTACACCAATAGGTAGCTGACTTAGAAGCTCGAGGAAAACTGATAATATTTATTTGTTCACATCCATATGCAAGAGAAATAGATCCTCACGAGCCCCCGCAAATTGCATGGCTCATGACTATGTGTCTTGCGTGATCAATTTGCTTCTTTCTTTTTTCTAATTCGGACGTAAGAAGCTGCAATGCGTCATAATGTGACGTCACTTGCACTGAGATTTTGTTCATTCAACCATAGACCCCTCACCCCGTAACGTCTTTGATTCGATTAGCACGAGGTCACAGGGGATAAGTGTATTTTACTGTCTAAAATAGGTGGAAAAATCACCACACACCCCATAAAGCCAAACACGCAACCTTTCTCTGCAAATCTGGACCCGCAAACTTACTCGCTCATTATGTTCAGCCGTGTGCAGCCCACTGTAGAACGAAGTTGACGCTGAATGTTGTAAATTCTGCGTGGGTTTTTGCTGATTAATGCTGTTCGGCTGCGAGTATAAGCCTCATTTACATCTATGCCATGTCTCAAACGGAGAAGACCATCGATTCTGTATTTAGCACGACAAAGCAGATCTCAGGTCGACTGATCGGAAGGGTTATCGCCCGTTGGCAAGCTCTCTAGTCTCACAGGACATTTTTTTTTCAGCATCTCTTTTTCTGCAAGAGGCATAGATCCTCATGCTCCCCAGTAGCATTGCGGGGGATCATGAGGATCTATGCCTCCTCGTTTTATGCCTCTATAATTCTATGTTACCGGCGACAGTGTTTACTACTGAAACAATTTGAGGACACGACAGTTAACTAAACTATATTTCTAAGCTTCTTTTTTTTTCTGAATTAAATTTATTTTGACTGCTCTCGACTCTTCAGCTTTGCAAATGGCGTGGAGATGATCTGGCAGTCCACCTAGTCTTGCCGACAAAGGCTTGTGGCTTTCTAATTGGAAGGTAGCAAGGAATCAGTGGTTGCTAATTTTCGTCCTGCGAGTACCCCTCTGTCTATTCTCACCCTAGACATTCGAGAAGAAGGCGTTGCGTTTATCTTACTATCTCTCATCTCGGCGAACACTCACGTCTACGACCTCTCGATCTAGAGAAGACATAGACGCAAATGGATCCTGCGAAGAGGCATAGATCCTTATGAGCCCCCGCAATTGCGTGGGCTCATTAAGATCTATGCCTCTCACAGCCTGTCAGAAAAGTCCACCCCAGATCTGTTGCACTCTGTAAAAGTCACTCGATACTGAAATTCTCGGCATTTTTGTCGCGGACACTTACGGCAGGCCTACTAACTTCAGGTATCAGCTACACTGCGACTACACTTACACATAAAAAATAACCTCTGGAGTTCAATATTTCTGTATGAAATGCGGCGTACAACACACAAAAAAGAGTTCAATGATCATGGCATATTTCTGTATTTAATGCGGTCGGTATACAAAAACCCTTGGAGTTTAGCACATTCTGCTCTTGGAGTTTAGCACATTCTGCTCCAGGACCGAAATCCGCAAATTTGAAGACTGTATTACACTTCTGGAAACAGATCGAGCGTAATAGTTCAAGGGTTGTGCCAGAATAGCCTGGCACAACCCTTGAACTATCACGCTCGATCTATGCCTTGCCGTGGCGTGTGGGAGTTGAATGAGTCAATGTTTATTACATACTTCTGTATGAAATGCGGTGTACAAAACCCCCTGGAGTTCAATGTGTATTACATCTGTATAAAATGCGGCTTACAAATACCCGGAGCTCAACTGATTTTATTACACGTTTCTGCGTGAGTAAAATGCGGTTGTACAGCACACTTCGGATAAACGGGGACCCACATTGTTTTCTTGATATTTCCAAAGTTTGTTATAAAGGTAGTAATTTACACAAACAAACAAAAATGTTGGTCGGTATCTCTAAAAAAAAGTTTTTAAAGTGTTGCTGTATCCTATTTTTGTTAAATCTTACCTTGTTATAACCCTTATCATTCTGATACACCCATTGCTTGACTGTGACATAAATTTGACTGATAGTTCAAGGGTAGTGCCATATTAGCTTGCCGCCTCAGGCGCCAAGCTATTCTGGCATCACCCTCGAACAAAAAAAAAACAAAAAAAAAAACAGTTGATCTATCTCCTGATCTGTAATGTGGCCTTCGTAGGGCAATAAGCAAATTTGACAAAAGCAGCCTCAGGATGTATTGGGTTAAGTGAAGTTTGCTGTATAATAATCTAGTTCATCTCGCCCAAGATGTTACTGACTTCTGCCCCGGGATTTTATATCGTTCTCGCGTCAACCGTTGACTGTGGCTTTTGCCTTTAACCCCTTGGCTGCCGAGAAAACGTGAACGGGACCACCCAACTGCAAGAGGTATAGATCCTCATGAGCCCCCGCAATTTCGGGGGATCATGAGGATCTATACCTTTTTCTGAGACCAGTGTGTATCCATGTTCCTTGGGAAGTTGTGGCTTTTCTTCTTCGAATGAACAAACATATCAGAAATAAGCTGGAACATCGACTGGCTGGAAAGGGATTAGACTCGCGTCCATCTCAGTCCACGCAGACTCTTCGCTCCTCGTAAACAAAATGATTTTCTGCAGACCCATCACTGTCGAAATTTAGGGAGCTCATGAGGATCTATGTCTCTTGCTGTTGGTTTCGTTTCCCTCTGGGACTTTACAACTTTTAGTCAGGTGCTCTTGCGCCGTCTCTTTGAAGTGAGCAGTAACAGGTAGACTGATTGAAGCCGACAGGTGGGGAGCCGACGCAGTATCTTTACAGTGTTGAAAAATGCCCCCACCGTGCCTCTCAAATAAGTTGTTTTAGTCTGATTTTAGTGTTTGCGCGAGTCAGGGGGTCGGTTTTAGAGTCGGCCTGAGTATAGGTTATCACTGAAGACGTGAAATTCAGTAGTTCCTGGTGGCGATGTGTTGGAAGGTGTGTGATGGTCTGTGGTTTTGGACCTTACGGCTTCGACCAAAATCACAGACCAGCACCCGAGTGCAATCTAGGGGGAAAAAATGGACTACTTTTAAATACACGCCCTTATCCATGTACCTTCTGCACTCGTTTGTGCAGGCTACTTTTAGACGGCTGCACAGTCTCGGACGCAGGCACGTGCAATACGCCATAACGTGACGTCACATGCAGTGAAACATGTGGCGTCAGGTTATGACGTATCCCACCTGCCTGCGTCCGAGACAGCGTATCGACTGAAAAGTAGAGCTTGTGGGCACTTCGCCTATGGGCACACCATCTAATTCTCATTATTATTACTGTATGGAATCAATTCTCATTATCAATGCCCTTTTTCGATACGTTCCGCTGGAGTGCCGCTATTAATTAGTCGTATCGTGAATAAAATCGGGTTATGACGATGAAAATAATAATAATGAGGGAGTGGTGTCAATTACGGCTTTTTTTTTTCTTTTCTTTTCTTTTTTATCAAATTGTCACACGGTTATCTCAATTTCCCAGCAAGCATAACATTCATTTTCCAAATGTGTAACATAATTTTCCGAATGTGTAACATGCCAAATATCAACAGTCTGTCAACCTAGCTTTAAATTATACCGTGTCTCTGATGTGAAATCTCTCTAAAGGATTAAAAAAGAGACTTCAAGAGGCATAGATTTTCATGGGACCCTGCATTCGCAGGGCTCCATGAAAATCTACGCCTCTTGTAGCAACATTGTCCCATGAAAGGCCTCTTGTTTGCTTACATTTTCTGGTCCTAGACTCGAGTTTCACGGTTACAATACGTCACTGAAAATGTCTAGACAGGGGTACGTACAATCAGAGGTAGTTTTTTTCCGCTTCTCTTGTCTTCCCGCCTCCTCCGACCCGACCCCCCCCCCCCGACCCCCCTCCCGACCCCCACCCGACCCCCCCACCACCACCCCCACCACCACCCATCCCCTCTCCCCCCATGGCTTCAACATGGACACAGTGACAGATATTGCACTAGGGAGCAGTTAAACTCGTCCGCTACCACCTCAGTCAACCCTGCTCAGATTCACCCCTACTTTGTGTTTTTCTGCGCTGTCTCAGCTACTGATATAGGCTTGTAGGTGGTGGTGTGTTTGTGGTGGTGGTGGTGTGTTTGTGGTAGAGAGGAAACTATGTTCAAGAGACATAGATTTTCATCAGCCGCTGCAGGCGCAGGGTCTGATGAAAATCTATTTTATTTTGCTAACAAAAACTTGAAAATCGGCACATTTATGTATCCATTACTAAACCCTCACAAACAAAAAAACCCAAACAAACAACAAACTAAGAACAAATTATTCACGGTACAGCGTGGGGCGTGTAAATGTCAGAGATTAGTTGGTTGTTTTTTGTCAGTTGTTGTTGTTGTTGCTTTTGTTTTGTTTGTTGTTGTTTTGTTTGTTTGGGCTTTTTTTTTTTTTTTTTTTTGGGGGGGGGGTGGGGGGCGGGTGGTTGTTGGGTTTTTTTGTTTTGTTTTTTGTTGTTTGATTTTTTTTTTGTCACAGAGGGGTCAAGTTTGTAATTCACTCAAGACCACTGGAATTTCTTTTATAGACGGTATTAATATTCGCAATAATTTACATATATATATATATATATATATATATATATATATATATATATATATATATATATATATATATATATATATATATATATATATATATATATATATATATGTGTGTGTGTAAATTATTGCGAATATTAGTATATATATATGTGTGTGTGTGTGTGTGTGTGTGTGTGTGTGTCGTTTGTTCCTGTTTTCTTAAGCCTTACTTACTTACTTACTTACTTACGCCTGTCACCCCTACCCGGGTATAGGCCGTCGACGAGAGACCTCCAGCGACTCCTGTCCTGTGCTTCTCCTTCGATTCTACTCCAGGTGGTTCCCAGTCTCTTGATGTCTGCTTGGAGGTCTCGACGCCAGGAGTTTCTCGGCCTACCTCTTTTCCTCTTTCCCTGGGGGTTCCATGACAATCCATGTGCCCATGGTTGTATCCCTGGATAGAGAGAGGCGGCTCGGTCCTGTGGCTTCCGAAGACTTCCGGCTTTCACCACAGGACGTCATAAGTCTTCTGGTAGAAGAACCTTCCTCCTCCAGGAAAGGAATTACTGTTAGTCTTTTCGTCGGCGTTTTTGTAGCTATTTCCTTTTTTGCAGGGTGGGGAAGCTACCCCCACGCCCAACCCCCTTACTAGGAGGACCAGGGGTTTTCTGTTGGGGTCACCTTCCCTTAGACCATGTTGGTTCACGGCACCTTATTTCATTCGGTGCACCCCTCTCACGAGGGACCCCCTATCCACCACCCAGGGGACGCGCCTCAACGCCATATGGTCCCAGCGCGAGGGTTTTCTTAAGCCTAGTTTCTATTTAGTTTCGTTTGTTTTGTACTCTGTTAACCCCTTTCCTTCCACTGGACGCAAATTTTGTTTTTGCAGTATGAGTTCATTCAAAGACCGAAAGCCACCAACCGTCCAAGGATCACGGATAAAATGGGTCTCAGCAAGAGGTATAGATCCTCATGACCCGCCGCAGTTGCTGGGGTTCATGAGGATAACGCCTCTTGCAGTTGGATCATGTTCACTTTTTCTCTCGTCAAGGGGTGAAGAAAAGTTTACCTTCAGGTAATATATTAACCCATTCTGGCCTGACGCACTACAGCAGGAGATGGGTCGACCATGATAATTCTAGGGTAGTGCCAGATTAGCTTGGCGCCTGTCGGCGCCAAGCTAATCTGACACTGCCATTGAATTATCATGGTCGATCCATCTCCTGCAACTGTTGCATAGTCATTAGATGGCACCTCCAAAATATGGGAAATACGGCCGTCGGGCTGAATGAGTTAATGATTGGCGTTCAGATTTGATTTAGTAAAAGGTAGGGAAAAATATTAGGTCGGGTGACACTATGCTTGTGTATAGCTAGGTAAAGATGATTTCACTAGAATGATTTAAAACTCAATGACGCTCAAGTAATCACTCTAACAATGTATCAGTTTGAATGCGAAAGCATTTATCTACTTTTAAAGTCCCTTCTATTTATAGAAGGGACTTTTTAAGACGGGTCGCGGTGGGGCGAATTTAATAGCATGTCCATGATGTCAAAGGCGGGCAGGCTAAGCCTCTAACAATTGAAGTAACAAGATAAAAATTACGTCATGTCTAGTTACACTAACCTCGCTGCTGAACGTACATTGGGCGCGAAGCGCCGTATGTGAATATGTATATGTATGTGTGTGCGTATGTATGTAAACAAGAAAATCTCCGACATTTCTGTACACACAAGCTTGAAACTTGGCGAAATACTTTCTTAAGTGGGTGGCTAAGAGAGCCTCCGAGCATATTGTAATTGAATGTCTCATTGAAGACATAACAACCGTTTACAGGAAGTCGGTTGACCCAGATTAGGGTCCGTAATTTTTGTCATATTTACATAAGCTTTTGCATATAGCTAGTTTGGAGAAAGAGATTAGATGAGTTCGCTAGCCAGCTTTGTATCCTTTCAACTTCTTTAGTAAAAATTAATTTTTTTCAGAAAATAATTAGAAGGCTAAAAACATTTACTTCTAGAGAAAGTCAGACAGTGGCGGTGACGTAAAAGAGGCAACTCCGTCACCACGCAGACACAATCATATTTGACTCTAAATATGACGTCGTAACCGGCATAGAGCCTCATGGCTTTGCCAGCTTTTAAGAATACACGTGCTGATATGTGACCACAGACCAGCACGCAGTGTCAATGTCTTCATCTGGCCTTATGTGCAGTTACGTCTCTGACTGGCATCGTGCGCACTCACCTTTCTTCTAGTGGCGGGGTGTGTAGGGCTTTCGCTCTGCGATTTGTCCAAGTGAACAGCTTCAGGGCATGGAGGCATTCCTTATGGGACCCAGCACCTCGTGTTTGCACAAAATATTACCTGCAGTCGGCAGATGAAAGTGAGCTTTGCCCGCCGCCGCTAGTTCTTTTGCTCACTTTCGCTTAGTCGCTTCGCCGGCTGGGCCTGCGTTTTCATATGTGCCCGTCTCATTTCATTTCAGGTCACTATCAAAAGAGTAAGCATGAGGTATAGATTGTCATGAGCCCCCGCATATCTCTCTCTCTCTCTCTCTCTCTCTCTCTCTCTCTCTCTCTCTCTCTCTCTCTCTCTCTCTCTCTCTGAGAGAGAGAGAGAGAGAGAGAGAGAGAGAGAGAGAGAGAGAGAGAGATTAGTTAGTTAGTTATTTCGGCGTTAAACCCAAATAACTAACTAACTAATCTCTCTCTCTCTCTCTCTCTCTCTCTCTCTCTCTCTCTCTCTCTCTCTCTCTCTCTCTCTCTCTCTCTCTCTCTCTCTCTCTCTCTCTCTCTCTCTCTCACACACACACACAAACATGCGCACATCTCCAGAAGGAATAGATCCCTCCAGGCGCTTGAGGATCTGTGCCTCTTGGAGATGTTTGGAGCACGCGCTTACGCACGCACTAACACGCACACACACATCGACGTGCTTTCAGAAGAGCATGCAGGTGACCCGTGAAATTAGTATATCATGTAGCTAGGTAGAGTCAATCTGCTTTCACACAAATTTTAGCAAGACTGAAATTGTACCGTGAAGTTCTAGTTTTGTCACCATTTTCTCAAGCCTATGAAACGAAAGTGAAATTCGCGTAAAATATAAAATTACGTAAAAACTAAAACTTACGTCATGACAAAGGACGTTTGACAAATCAATGACGCGTGTGTCCTGCGCCCCTTATAGATCTCACTGACGCATTGGCAGATCTACGAGACTTTTTAATAGGAGATAATTCAAAATCAGAATCAGGTCAAAGACAAAAGGTAGAGACCATTGACAGCGAGGGCAGCTCTCATAATATAGAAGGGACTTTGTGGGTTATGGTTCATCCCATCTTGTTAAAATTTGTGGTTGTTGAAATAATTAATTTGTAGTTGTTAGAAAAACACTTTAATAAACTTTTCATAGTAGGTTCGTCAATGAGTTTATATAGCAGCATTTTTTTGTGTGGAAAAGCTTATTCTTTAACCCTTTGCGTGTCGGTAACGGTTTTTATCGCGATGATTCCTGTAGGAATCGTCGCAACTAAAACCGCTACCGACACGCAAAGGGTTAATGAATGTTCGTAGTAGCATTCTTTTGATTAGTGATCCCAGCGTACCAGCGCTTAAAAAAAAAATCCAGCCATTTGGACAACGTTCTGTTTATTTTCATTGAATCCCAAGAAATAACAATTTGCGGATCCCGAGGACGGAATATAAACACTTGACAGATACTGAGCGAGCGAGTGCTTCACTCTGGCGAGATCTGCGAATAACGGAGTAGAAATATTTATAAATTATCCCTGCAAATGGCCGCTATGGCGAATACGTGCTCAGCATTCATAGAGTGATGACCTTAGGGCGAATATGTCTGCGAGCCGGGATAATTTGCTTTTCGCCAAGGGAGATGGATTAAGTGGCTGCGTCTGCTATTTATCCAGCTCACAAAAACGGACAGAGGAGAC
The DNA here is from genome assembly GCA_036245525.1 of Semisulcospira habei. Taxonomy (NCBI): domain Eukaryota; kingdom Metazoa; phylum Mollusca; class Gastropoda; family Semisulcospiridae; genus Semisulcospira; species Semisulcospira habei. The sequence continues at coordinate 76,349,388 of BTPG01000001.1, read as the reverse complement.
GAGGCCTCTCCATCTGCAGGACCAAAAAGGACCTCAAGAGGCATAGATTTTCATGGGGCCCTGCATTTGCAGGGCCCCATGAAAACCTATGCCTCTTGTAGCAACAATGTCTATGCGGCCTCTTGTCATCAAGGAAGAACAGAAACAAAAAAAGAAACACGCTTGAGAGAGAGAGAGAAAAAAAACTTGTACAATTTTTTTTTTAATTTTTTTTTTAAGTTTTCGAAATGGACAAGGTTTGAGTCTCAACTTACATTCTGTGTTTTCTCAGAATGAGGAAATCATTAGGATGGATACCTCTGACTTGAGAGGCATCTCCGACAGTAGACTTATGGAACGCGCTTCTATTTTTCTATGTCATCTCTGGTATCAGAAATATAAACTTAGCGCGCAAATTTTATGGACTTGTACAATCCACTGCAAACTACGGGACCACAGGAACATCATTGCCTCTCGCAGACAGAGGGGATATATTCTTTTTTGTCTCAGTTTTACAGATATAAATTGCACCGGCAAAAAGCGTAGACTTGTAAGCCTCTGCAACCTGCAGAATCTCCTGAAGGTCCGGCACTCTATCTTTCGTTATCACAAATATAAAGTGGACTCGCAAAATGCACAAATTTATAAAGCCTCGGCTATCCTGCATTAGCTTTTGAAGATCTATGTCTCTTGCACGGTGACGTTTGGATTTCTCGTAACGTGTTTTAGGAAGGATAAAAATATGGTAAGTGTGTGTTTGGAACATTGATTGATGGACCCCAGAGAGGTATACATTTTGTCTAAGTCGTCTGAGAACAAGAAGTGCAAAATGTTGTTATTACCAATTCACACAAACGTTGACCAGTGTTTCCTTTCGTAGTCATAGGGTTATTTTTCTATTTCTTCTGCATAAAAATCCTTCAAGACACGATCTATGCATGGATATGGACACTTTAAAAAAATCAGAATTTTTAACAGAATTTGGCCAGTTCTTTACGATGAACTTTTTTATTGTTTATTTTATATATATATATATATATATTCCTTCTGTTAAGAAAACAAATTCCTGAAAGACATCACGATCTACGAAATACATCACGATCTACGAAAGACATCACGATCTACGCACGGATATGAACTTTTTTTAAAAATCAGAATTGTTAACACATTTTGGCCAGTTCTTATCGTCGAACTGTTTTTAGGTTCCTTCTGTTAACCCTTATCATACTGAGGCTAAAAGTTTCAAATTTGTACACTGCCATATGTAAGCTACATTATAGTACTTACAGATAAAGATACAGACCAATGGCTTTAGTTCAAGGGTGGTGCCAGAATAGCTTGGCGCCTAGAGGCGCCAAGCTATTCTGGCACTACCCTTGAAGTATTTTAGTCAAACTTATTTCATACACTGGTGTATTCCGAATGAAATGGGTTAAGAAAGAAATCCCCCGAAGACGTCACTTGTCGCAGTGCATTGGTTTCGACACAACCGAAAGCAACTATTACTGCCCGAAAACGACTGAAATGGAAATTTATCTTTTTGTGGCCATTCTTTTTACACAGTTTACTTGTTTATGTTAATACTTTTCATGTTAAGTGTGCTGAGTTAACAGTGTGCTGATCTGTGATTTTGGACATGACGGTCGTAGTAAATTCAGTGAGGATGATAAATGCTTGGGAATTTGTTTCTGGTCTGGGTTTTGTGTGAGTGCACAGCTATTCCAACAAAAAACCTCCCATCTGGAAGCTGGGACAAATTTTGAAGGCACTGCCACGAATCTGCAAATGTATAGAGCTAAATGACCCAAAAAATGCAAGGGCTTATCTTTAACCCTTGCTGGCGTCATGTACATCTGTGTTTCTCAAGAGCAGGACGCTCAACCAAACAGCATCGAAAAATGGCATGCAAAAGTAACAAGAACTCCACCCAAAATGGGAAGTCCGGATTATGATGGAAAATGTAGGAAATTTGCCCCCTGGGTAAACTTGAGGATTTTCTGTGTTCATCACTCATTTTTCGGGCCACCCAAAATACCGCTCCGAGTGGGCTCATCAGCGATCCGTCTGCTAAGCCCCTGGCTATCCTGTGTTGGGCGCTTTAATTTGTTTCGCTTCAACACTGTTCTTAACAGATGCAAATTCTTTCTGCGACTATCATGCGCTAAGTTTTCCATACACCCTTCATTTAAGGAGCATATGAAGATGTATGATTTCCTCCAGCAAGAAGCATTTATTCTCATGAGCCCCTGCAGATGCAGGGGCTCATGAGAATCTATGCCTCTTGTATTTAGGTAGGGGGACTTTTCTGAAAAGAATGGCTTGTTTAACTTTTTTTTCGGATAACACATAAATCTTACTTGAACTTTAAGTTGTATAAATCTCTCGACGTCGCGAGCAAAAAAAAAAATGAGACATTTTTCAATTTCCAAGCATCTTCCTTGAAAAGACGATATTGTTTTAAGTTGTTGTAGTATGCGGATTTGTGTTTGTAACTAGTGAATAGCGTATTCACACACGCAAGTGCTTACAACAGTTTCATGATAAATGCTTGTTGTGGTTAACCAGTATTCCTTAGTTCGTCTTCTTTTCATATTGGTGATTTGTTACGTTCTACTATGTAACGCTATGATACCACCGATGTACAGCCCTGTTTTGATAAAGACACAGATGCAAATAAGACCAGCGTCAGTCATAGATTTACAGCACAGTCCATCCGCAAGACTACTGAGGCAGAGAGATTCATTAGTCTGCGTAGCTGCTGCAGGGGTACATTCATTTCTATATATGCTGACCGATTTCGTTTTGCCAAAGAGACACTGACTTTCTTTCAGTTTGGAACTCTGGACAAGTACATGAGTGAGCTTTGCCCTGCGCCAGCCACTAAGCAAGGTGCTCCGCTATAGCGGAGCACCTTGCTTAGTGGCTGGCGCAGGACTAAGCTCACTCTTGCAACTGACCCAGTAACTCATTCTACCCCAGACACACCACACCAAGATAAGGATCGACCATGATAGTTACAATAATACTTTATTAATCCCTCATGGGGAAATTCACATTTTTGCCACCACAGGTGCTGCTTACATTCACTCAATCGCTCATTCCACAAATTACAATCACAGAGCTACACAATATACAATGACTCTGGACGGGTGGGCCTATGAGGATTTGCCTATGGGCGCCAAGCTATTCTGGCATCACCCTTGAACTATCATGGTCGATCTGCGTCCTGCACTGGAGTGCAGCCTTCAGAGGACAACGGCAAAATTTGGGGATTTCGGTGTTGGGGTAGAATGAGTTAAGCGACAGGCTGGAGTAGAAAATGTGTTTTCATGGTGTGTATCATTGTTGTTGTTTACTGTCAAAGAACACTGATATCAGTGATGCATCGTAGAAAGGAATTCCTGTACCCTCAGCTTGCGCCTTCAGCAGGCAACGCATAGTCAGACACGTTCAAATTAACCTGACTGCCTACGGAAAAAGAAAAGAAAAGGACTTGAATTCGCTCGACAGGCAAGTGGCAACCGGCCAAACCCTTGTTAACCGCCAACCTGGATGGATGGGCTGCCGACCGCGCCACCCCGAGCCGTCATTATGCTTCATAAGCGGGTGTCAGGCACCCCCAACAGCACCCGGTATGGCCACCCGACTCTGCGGCTTGCCTTACTCTCTCCATCACCCGTGACGGGACCTATTCTTCCCTATCCCGGGTGGCGGACAGGGGACAAATACGGGTGTATTACCGGCAAAGTCCTTCTCTGACATTTCCCTGCCCCTCTCCCCAAAATAAACAGATATTTATAAGGACAGGTCTTTTCTTCGCAAGGGGCGTAGATCCTCGTGGGCCTCTGCGAGTCCAGGGGCCCATGAGGATCCATGCCCCTTGCAGATGGAAAACATTTGTCAGGTAGCGTTTCTTTGGCAAGGAAAGCCGGCTGTTGGTTGGTGACAGGCCACAGATCCGATATCCTAAGTCACTCTTGTTGACTTGTGTCTCGTCGACACTCTCCTGTGTTTGGGTACTTTGGCTCGAACTTGACTTAAAGCTTGCGAGGTGACGAGCGCGCATTCCTTGAGACGGCGGCTTCTGTCCGTCAAATCTTTTCGGGCATCATCCACAGGCACAGACTATTTCATAAGGAGCATTGCAGTTAGGTTTACACACAAAAACAAAACAAAACAACAAAAAAAAAACACTGATCAATGAGAGGTCTGTGCATTACAGACCAATGACCGTACATCTATAGTTGGCCTAAGGGCACACACGAAAAAGCAAATAATAAGTTTTCATGGAATAAAGATCACAACGGGGGGAAATAAAAACAGAAAAAAGCTTTTCCCACATTATGTGACTGTTTCCATATAGCGACGCGACAGCGGTGGCCACAGCGACACGAATCGCTACAGAAATACAGAAGGCGCGTTTCTATATGCGCTGCGCGATTGCAGTGCGACAGGCGACTGCAGCGCGACAATATTTTATCACCCCTTGGTTGGTTGGTTAGTTCGGGTTTAACGTCCACAGCACCGAGGTGATCATGGACGGCCCTGACGGGCGGGTTATGGGGGACAGGGAAATCTATTGTCTATGGAGTACGACCTGAACACTGATCAACTCAGGCGCACTCCAACTGTGCCACTTTGATTTACCAGGACCTTTCAACGGACATGCTATTGAACAAATCCGTTTTTTCCCCCTGGATTGTGAGTCCAGCTACCGGGACCGGGACGGGATTCGAACCCACGACCCGGCGATTCCCTTCGCTCTCCTGCTCCGACGTTTAACCGCCTGAGCTATTTCGGACTCTTGGAGCAGCTAAACAACTTATATAGGGGCGTTTTGCCGCCTGTCGCGCGTTATATGGAAACACACAAAGCGGTTTTCCGGCAGCTGCTCAGCTACTATTCAGCCGTGTCCCTTGATGTGGCGTAGCTATAATAATAATAACGGTTATTATATAGGCGCTTTACCCAGTTCTGCGAAACGGCTCAAAGCGCCGCGAACTGAAGCCTAAATCCTCATGAACTTCCGCAATTACGGGTGTCCATGAAGATCTTTGCCTCCTGCAGTTGGATGGTGTTCATTTGTTTCGGCAGTGAAGGGTTTGATATTAATCTGTACCATTAATTCATTCAAGGCGCATCACATCAGTAGCTGCGGAAGTGTCGTATAGCGTTGCCGCTGGCAACGCTATACGAGACTTTCGCAGCTATTGATGCGGGCCGACTTGCCCCCTGAATGAGTTAACAGCATAGTAAAGCTTTCTGGTCATTTTTGTACTTGAGTTAATGGCGAGAAGTTGTTGTCGGCGGAGAGAGACGCCGCTATTCCCCAATTGTACATAACTAATTAATCTTGGGAGCAGATAACATCTTTGATAAAATGGCAGTAAAGTTATTATGCGTGCTTCTGACACCTGGAATCGTGTTACTGATTTCCATTCAACGTTTGGACAGCCGCGTTCTTTGTGTTTGACCAATACTCTTTTGTGAAGTACGCACTATTCCCATTATCACTTTCAATCTCGGTCCGTGTGCGAAATTCCAGATGCGAAAAAACTCATGGAATTATCATCAGGCACTTCCCTTGAGATAGCATGGTCGGTCCATCTCTCAGTCAGAACATGGATCGACCATGGTACTTCAAGAGTATTGCTTCATTATCTCATCAAAGTGATCCATTTGCCGCAGTTAGCAAGTGAGGGGGTAACAGCGTGAATCACTGTAAAATTAATGATAGGGTGGAGAGAAAAAAATAAACTTTGCTATTGGGTTCCGGAGAAGAAGAAAAAAACGTACATTTTAACTTTGTCTACAAATGTCCCCACCTCCACCCCTCCACCCCTCCCCCCCCCCCCCACCCCACGCCCCCTCGTCGCTCCTCATTCTTTGGTTTTCCGGTTTTCGTAGCTTTTTCTTCTCGACAGATATTCGATCAGGGGAAAAAAAATCAAACATAACAGCGTAGAATAAATATGTAAGAACATGACGCCCTGCTGATCAACAATCAAGCACTATCATAGATATGTCATGATCGAGTCATTTGTCGATCACAGATTGGAATAACCCGTCCCGAGCAGATGGCGTTGGAAGCAAAACAGAAAACGCCGACCACCCACAAAGTCATCGCGACATCAGATGGTCCCGGGGCAATACGAACTATATAGCCCGCACGACCAAACTTTAACCACGATGTCACACTCAGACGTCATGAAACTCTAATATCGTCACAGGCTGTTGTCAAAAAAGCTTGATGAAGTCACAGCAACCAACGCCTGCCGTGTGTAAGAGGCACAGACTCTCATGAGACCCTGCGAATGTAGGGTCTGATAAGAGTGTATGCCTCTTGCAGACCGTAGCCAAACTCCAGGTTCAGGTTCTCAAGTCGAGAGAACCGTCTGGGTTTAAACGTGGGCCGGGTTGGATGCCGTCACATCTTATTGTCATGAGATCCGCACCAGCCTGCTAACCACCTAACCGCGAGATCGGCGCCTGTCGACGTTTTGACCACCAAGTGCTAGAGTACACGAGTGCTCGCTAACTGGCTTTAGCCCCCAAGATCAGACACACCGGGAGGCCTCGCCCTAAACACGTGCGGCGCGCCATCTAATCTAGCACCCATGAGACTAGATCCGTGGGAGAACCATCACGGAACCTCATCAGTAAAGACTGCCTCATTATACGTTTGTGGTCCTCACGATGTCGAGGGAACGTGTCCATCGTTTCACTGCCATCCTCGTTTGATTCTGTCAGTCCGACGCTTCAAGCTATTCTGATAGTTCTGTCTCCTAGCCTGTTACGTCCTCTTAAAATAAAAGCCTCAAATTTTGGAGTTTTGACCTGTACTGTAAATGTTTAACTTACTCGAGACGTGACGCATCCGGAAACGCGGCAAAAGCCGCGTGTCCGAATGCGTCACGTCTCGAATGAGTTAGTATGGCTTCCTGATAAAGATCGGCCTCATCTCCTTACCATATTATACTCCTAGAACGGAGGGAGCTATCCAGAGTTAAGCCTGAGACTTTCTTTTATTTTTATTTTTTTTTTTTTTGGGGGGGGGGTGGGGGGGGGGGGGGTGGGGGTGGGGGACGACAGTGGAGCCGTTGACTGCGGCCGTTAGCGCCTCTTCGATAATGGGCAAGTGAACGTCAAGCCAGACTTCAAGGGACCTAACTGTAGAGTCACAAAAGTTGCCGCCCTTTCGACTGGCCGTTAATTTTGTCTAACCAAGCAGTATTCTCTTCACCATCTGGTCATCCAAGACCTGTCTTTACTCACAGGCTGAAAACCTCAATAATATTCTCTGTTGTATAAACGTGCTCCTAAATTGATACGGTCGATATTCAATATTTCGTCCGCAGTTGAGAAACACTTACCTGGACCCGTTCTCTACCAGCAAGGAGAATACATTTTCATGAGCCCCTGCGTCTGGCTTATGAGAGTCTATGCCACTTGTAGATGCATGCAGCTGACTGATGATAAAACTGTGTAAGCATCGCTTGGTCTTAAAAGGGTGACGGATGTTTAAGACTTTGTTAAATACTGCATGTACTCACAGATTTTAGAGGGACACCGAGAACGTTTAACCAACTGAGCTGAGAACATGATAGACCCTCCAGTTTTATGTCGAGAGGATTATATCCTGATCTTCAGATATCATGCAATTTCACAAGTACGCGTAAAACGTTTGCGAAAACCTGTGTCTTTCATTATTTCGCCATTCAAAACCTATTAGCTCTCTTAATTGTACGCCCTCTTGTCTTTGTGTGACGACTGCTTCACACTGGGTGGCATACGTTCTTTAACCCATATCATACTGAGGCTAAAAGCTTAAAATGTGTACAGTGCCTTACGCAAGCTACATTATAGTACTTACAGATAAGGATATAGACGAATGGCTTTAGTTCAAGGGTGGTGCCAGAATAGCTTGGCGCCTCTACTAGAGGCGCCAAGCTATTCTGGCACTACCATTGAACTATTTTAGTCAAACTTATTTCACACACTTCCGATGATAAGGGTTAACACTATGACTTTCGGCAGCGGTTTCAGTCGCGACGATTCCTGCAGGAATCATCGCCACAAAAACCGCTATCGACAGCCAAACGGGTAACGTCATACTGATGCCGGCAACTAGTCATGCCATGTCCGAATTTTGTCCTTGCGGAGGAAAAACACAGAAGTAATCGCTTTACATGTTACTGCCCTGGATCTGCAGTTTACTTGTTTTGGGGTCTTCTGGCGTTTACACATGGTTTGTAATTTTGGGAGGTATCAAAAGATTGTGTTCCAGATGAGGGCGTTGCTCTATCATGATAGATTAAGGGTAGTGCCAGATTAGCCTTCTCTTTGTCTGCTTGGTTTTCTTTAGTGTGAAAGATCGCCCTTAGTGTCTTTGCTGTTTCTTGCACGGCGTTGAGCTCAAATAACAAAATGAAGGATGAACATTGTTATAGCGAGAATCACGCGGCAAATTAAAGGAATATGATTTGCTATTAATGGGGGATATATATATATACACATACTTAGTTTATTTCATCAAGACTTTCTGCATTCAGTATTAACTCATTCAGCCCGACGGCCGTATTTCCCAAATTTTGGAGGCGTCATCTAATGACTGCACCAGTTACAGGAGATGGATCGACCATGATAGTTCAAGTCGTCCAGGCTTGTCTCCAGCCGGCTTTTGTTCAGAGGGCACTGACATTGAGGCGTTGGCACTTTGACAATAGTTGCAGCCCTGGTGAACCCTACACACAACCCATTGTCGTCTGCACGTGAAACTGTACCCCTGGGCCGCAGAGTACTAACCGTACTGTGACGGGCTAGTTCCAGTCGCTTTTAGTTTGTACGGTATCCTTCAAGTGTAGATGCAGTTTGTGACAGCTTGCTTTGGAGTTCGTTGCAATTCGGAATTTCTTTCATTCTTTGGTGATGTTAAGTCATTATGACACTATGTCAACTAAAATTTAAACATTCTTTACTTTCCCATTAAAACCATAGGGAATTCGTCCTTTGATCACACCACATCTTTGCAATAAATCAGAAAGAGATGCAGTTATTCGCTGTAATAACAGAGCACTTCACAAGCCAAGCCACCACACACCGTAACTACTTAACCCATTGTGTCTTGGGTACGAAATACCCACGTTTTGGAGTTGTCCTCTCAGGACTGAATTACAATTAACAGATCGACCATGATAGTCCAAGGGTTGTGCCAGAATAGCTTGGCGCCTATAGGCGCCAAACTATTCTGGCACCACTCTCGAACTATCATGGTCGATCCATATCTTGCTGGATGTGTCGTGACTGAATGCGTTAAAATAATGCACAAACCGAAAGCGAGCGGTACACAGGTAGTGCAGTGGAATCCACTGCTTAACGACGCACATCCCGTACGTTGTAAACTTTATGATTTGTTTGCCAGTCGGTCTGTCGAGATCCATGCAATGACACCAAGCTGGAAATTGGAGCTTTTACACCATGGAAAGCAGAGCCCAGCTGACGTTTAATAGCTACTTAACTACACATAAAGCCAGGATCAGTTAACGCCCGGGTGGAATTTTGCCTCATCTACGCTAAGTCATGAATACCACTCTGGCGACCTTTTTCACAATTCGATGTATAAAGCGGGTTTGATCCAGACCAGCAAGAGTAACATATCTCAAAGAGCCCCTGCAGGTGCAGGGGCTCTTGGAGATGTGTGTCTCTTGCAGAGAGGAGGGATTCACTGCTGGGTTTTGCTTGCGGGTTGTGTGCGTGTCACTGTGCCCTCCAATGCCCCACGGTACAAAGCAAGGTGTTAGTACTGGTCTTTTTTTCTTCATTCATCATTTGACGCTTTGAATTAGCATAGGTTTGCCATTCGTCATGCATTTGGGACCCTGGCGCATTCCGAAGCATGAACGTAGTTTCCTGTGCACATGTTTAACTTTCCATTATTTGTGTCCCTGGTGTGTGATTTTGGTCCTTACGGCTCCCATCCGTAAGATCCAAACTCACAGACCAGCTCGCGGTATACGGAGTGTTATTACTTGAGCCAGTCTTGTTCAAGTAACTCATTCAGCCCGACGGTCGTATTTCCCAAATTTTGGAGGCGCCATCTAATGACTATGCACCAGTTGCAGAAGATGGATCGACCATGATAATTCAAGGGCAGTGCCAGATTAGCTTGGCGCCGAGAGGCGCCAAGCTAATCTGGCACTACCCTTGAATTATCATGGTCGACCCATCTCTAGCTGTAGTGCGTCAGGGATGAATGAGTTATTTGCACCTGGAAGTCAAACAAATATATAGCCTGACCCGGCTTTTTCTAGATACTCTTTTGTTTTTCCTTTTCCCTCATAAAAATTCACCACACATTTTCTCCTATCTGCTTTAGTTTAAATTTTCCATTTGTAAGCTTTATCTAAACATACTGCCACGGAAAAAAGCAGACGCTGTACGCGGCATTTGGCTGCTGGATTTTAGATATCTATTTTTCTCACTAAGCCAATTTACATCTGTGTTGGATGTTGACGTTTTTGGAGGTACATTTATGCAGCCTTTGTTTGTACGTTGAATCACGGTTCTCGTTTATTTAAATCACAAAATAATTGTGTGTGTATGTGTATGTGCGTGTGTGTGTGTGTGTGTGTGTGTGTGTGTGTGTGTGTGTGTGTGTGTGTGTGTGTGTGTGTGTGTGTGTGTGTGTGTGAGTGTGATTTAGCATGCAGGTCTATGTTAAACCACTGAAACTTTTATTGGATTGTCTTTGTGCCGGAGGTGGGGGTACCGCCCATCACTCAATCCCTCAATCAAACTTCAGTCAACAAGCGGCATGGATTCTCATGGAGTCCCTGCAGTTGCAAGGGTTGATGAGTATCTATGCCTATTGCTGACCAACACTGGCATCATCTGCTCCTCATATTGAGGAGGCCGTATGGGTTATAAGACTATGGTTGTGCTAGAGCATTCCAGCCTCTGTATGCATAAAATAGCCCCCTGCCTTGCTTCAGTGTACACTTATTGTCTCCTTCGATTCGCTACTGCTTTCAGCGGTAGCGAATCGAGGGAGACGACCAGTGTGATTTCAGCTTTGAGCGGCTTGTTTCATTGTCGGCTGGTTTGCATTTTTGGGGTCTAAGTTTGCATTACGATTACGAAAACTGAACGTTTACTCAAGGGCGCATTCAACAAACCTCAAACACCTTGAGCATGCAGCAACAGGTACTGCTTGCAGGACCGTAACCCCACGCTCTAGGGGGTTAACACATTTTCTGTTTTTATCCGTAGAGGATCTGTTTTTCGCCGCCCCATCTGCCGTATTCCTCAGGTACAGAAGAGTCATCGGTCTTTCAAACCTAGAAGGACCTCCATGAATCGGGTCGGCGTATCGCCCAGATAATCTGATAATTTACTGTCACCACCCACTTATTAATTTAGTTAGACATTTTCACTTCAGATTACGTCATTCTAACTCAACACCCTACCCCCCACCACCCTTCATAACAATCCGTAGCAAGTTCGGATGTAAATGGACCCTCACCGCTCGAGTCCTAACAGGTCGCAAGAGCCAATAAAAATCTGCAACTTTTGCAGATAGTCAGCTTTCGGGGTCAGCCTATGATATGAAAATAGTTAACGTATAGGGGTCTAACATTCCATGGCCTGACAGAAGCTACATATTAGATTTATGACTTGATGATATCACAGACCTCTCTGGCTCTAGGCATGTCTTCATCCAGCTTAAAGATCCCGAGGGACAGGTCCGAGAAGATAGTCCACAGACAGATATCGTATCGTGTAAGGCGTCCTTGAGCCAGACGATTCCATTTTTGCAAGAGGCATAGATTCTCATGAGCCCATGCGAATGTAGGGGCTCATGAGAATCTATGCCTCCTTACTGGCACAGGGCCGCATCACATCTCTCGCCCGCAGAAATAGAAGCGTTTTAGGGTTAATCAGTAACTATATAGACCGTCTTGTCGTCGACGGCAGTGATAGTGGATGTTGTGGCCGATTACACGGAGACGGTCGCAACGAGACCCAGACTGATGCCCAGTGAGCAACAAGGTCTTGGTGCCGACGTGGGCCGTATATGACCCGCGCATGGCATGGCCCGAGGACCTTTTGCTTATCAGGCGATGACCCACTTGTGTTTCTGCAGCACGCAGTGTTGAGTGACTTATATCTAGTTTATTTGTATGCTACGGGCTTAGCTCTTAGAGCACCCTTGCAGTTGCGAGGGCTAATGATAAATCTAGGCTTCGTGCGTACAAAGAACGTCCATGTCCCTATCTTTGAGACGAATTCAGGGCTTCAGTTTAAGATTGTATTATTATCGTGAGCCATTTTTACGTCTCGTTATTTATCCGGCGTTAGTCATCGTTACGTAAGTTCAGCTGTTGAGGTTGCAGCCTCAGTTTATGGATTTCTAACCATTCCTCTCAAAACCTGTAATTACCACATTATAATCATGAGCTCCTGGGACCAAAGAACTCATGACATTTTATGCTGTTTCTTGCTGGCAGGCCTTCGCCACATTTATATCAGTTCTTACGCCAAGTTTTCGGGCTTAACCCATATACTGAGGCTAACGGCTTCAAATTTGTACACGGCCATATGCAAGATACATTATAGTACTTACAGATAAGGATATAGACCAATGGCTTTAGTTAGTCAAGGGTGGTGCCAGAATAGCTTGGCGCCTAGAGGCGCCAAGCTATTCTCGCACTACCCTTGAGCTATTTTAGTCAAACTTATTTCACACACTGGTGTATTCCGAATGATAAGGGTTAGTAGTCGTACATTTACAACTGTTCAGATTAAGTTAGTTAATAGTTTGGGTATAACGCCGAGCCGGCGACTAAGGCCATCTCACGGCGGTGTTCAGATAAGAATAGGACCCTTGAGATAATAATCAGTACTGGTCGGTGTCACACGCTAAAATGATGATTATGCTAGATGTACCCGCCAAAATGAACTGGCTTGAGAAGCATTTGGAGCTTACTCCCCTCACTCAAAGCTGTCATACCCAGAGGCCAGTTGCATGAGTGAGATTAGTCCTGTGCTAGCCACTAAGCAAGGTGCTACGCTTTAGTGAGCTTAGTCCTGCGCTAGCCTCTACGCAAGGTGCTGTGTTTTAGCGCAGCACCTTGCGCAGTGGCTGGCTCAGGACTAAGGCTCACTCATGCAACTGACGCTTGGCGGGCTTGCCTGTGAAGTGATCTGAGGATCGAACTGGCGAACGTCAAACGAGTGACCCGTGGTCGATCTGCCGAGCGTTACTTATGACATGTTACACCGCTAGAAATCGGCAAAAATCGTAAGTCGGGAAAAAAAAAAGTCGGAGATCGGAAAGGGTGTGCTCGCGGGCAGAGCACGCGCTGACAGCTCGCGCAGGCTGCTGTCAACGCTCGCGCTCTATCTGAGTTCAAAGCATTCCAATGGCGTTTACTCTGCTCATCGTGTTTCACCCCAAAATTCAATCCCCACCGACTCCTCCGTCTGAAGACTTCGAGATGTAAATGAGAACTATTCCCTTCTCCAAGAGGCATGGATTCTCATGAGCCTCTACAGGTGCATGCGCTCGTGAGAATCTATGCCTCTTGCACATTTAAAGTCTGGTTTGGAAACTGGTTGAAGATAATGAGTGTTTTGAGGTGTTCTGCGGCGTCCAATTACACCAGGATTTCCGCGTCAAATTTGAGAACTGTCAGTCTGTGTGTGTGCCGGTCTTTGATTTTGGACCTTACGCCTTGAAGCGGCAAAGTCCAAGATCACAGATCAGTCATGTTTTCAAATTACTTGAGTAACTCTGCACCGTCTGTGAGAAGTTTCTTGTTTTGAATTTCTTTCAGTCTCTCCCTTTCTAGTCATTTTTCCTTCTTTCTCTCTTCAAAAATATATCCGAAAAACGTGTTTCCTGTTTTGACATAAATATGATATCAATAACGCTGTGAATTGTTTGTTGTTGGGTGGTAATGTTTTGTTTGGCCTGTTTGCACAGCTTCTTTTTTTTTTAAACGACGCTTTGTTGTTGAGTGTTAATGGTAGCCAGGTATATTTTCAATTTGTATGTTGTTCTTACCACACGTATAGTTCTAAGAAAGCATAGAAACTGATATTGCCAGTGATTTCTTCTCTCGGTTTTAGATTGAAATTTCCAAATTACATGACTATGTGCACTTTCAAAGATAGACCTACCATGAAAGTTCGAAGGGGATGCTGAAATATAGTGTGGCGCCTGCACCATGATAGTTCAAGGACCTTCAAAGGTGGTGTCAGAATAATTTTGCGACCATGTTAATTTAAGGGTGATGCCAGAATAGCTCGGCGCCGAGCTGTTCTGGCACCACCCTTGAACTATCATGGTCGATCCATCTCATCACTGTTGTAAGTGTATCAGTCACGACTCAAAGTGTCAATGTTGACCTCAATCATCCTTGCGTGCGTTTTCAGGTACCTCGGTGTGGCCAGCTCCTACCAGCCCATCGTGGACGAGCTGAATCATAGTCCGGGTCAAGGTGGCGGCAAAGGTCAAGGTCGAGGAGGAGCAGGAGCGGGCGGAAAAGCGCGCCAGATTCTCAGCTGCAGTGATCTCCCTTTTTTGGGTCCGAGGCAGAGGGAGCTGTGTGCCCTGGACAAGTCCCTGATCCACGTCATCAGCGAGGGGGCGTCCATGGGGATCGAAGAGTGTCAGCACCAGTTTCAGGACAGACGGTGGAACTGCTCCACCTTCAACACCACCAGCGTCTTCGGGAACATTCTAAATATTCGTGAGTAGTAATAATAATACCGGTCATTATATAGGCGCTTTACCCAATTCTGCGAATTGGCTTAAAGCGCCGCGAACTGAACCCAACACGCACGCACACATGACACACACGCATTCACTCTAAAGACAAACACAGGACGTTCACGTCAGTGGTGCGAAGGATCAGCTCAGCTACTGAGGTTTCGGATATTTTGATTGCTTGTTTTTTTAAATGTATAAAGTGGCCTTAAACCGGTACCGCCAAAGGGGAGGGGGAGGAAGAGCCGGAGTACCCAGGGAAAGAGCCCCGGTCGGTCCGCCCGAAATAAGGGTGACACTTACTAGAGGAGAAAAGTCCGATCGAACCTCGCACCTTTAGCATTGGTGGCAGGCTCCTTTACCACTGCGCCACGGACCGCATGGAGTACGTGAATCCAACCATCCTTGACACGCAGGCCACAAGAAGAAAATGTGTATCGACCATGATAGTTCAAGGGTGGTGGCAGGGTAGCTTGGCGCCTACAGGCGCCAAGATTCCCTGCCACCAGCCTTGACTTATCATGGTCGATCTTTCTCCTGATCTGTAATAATTATAGTCTTAAGAGGAAAGCTCCAACAGTTTAGAAAATCGACCTCATACCACCAGCAGCGGGTTTTCAAAGTCCTGCTTCCCGCCCTGCCGTGCCGTGGGCGGCTTGAAATAAAGATGGATGCTGTTTCGTGCGCCAGGATGACATCATACCAATACGTTTCTCTCAAGTCTCTTACCAGTTAGTCGTTAGGGTTTAACAGGCGACAAAGGCCATCGTCTCACAGCGAAAGTTTCTGACGACCGGAGATTAGAGAGAATCTGGCAGGCTTGGAGATTATCCACTAGACTTGGTCACAGTAGTTCTTGCTGGGATGTTCAGCTGAAGCTGACACGAAATTATCTGCCGGGTAAACTCAGGCCCTTAACTGCTAGACTTCGCTGTGACATGTACGCGCTTAAAAGTATGTGGTTTCTCCCTCTGCCATGAAATAGAGCCGAATACTTTAGCAGCAAGAGGCATAGATTCTCATAACCCCCTGCATCTGCAGGGGCTCATGAGAATCTGTGCCTCTTGCAGATGGTACGGAATGGCTAATGTACTTGCGAGTCTACATTGGGGTCTTCATCTAAAGCTCGGTCATCCTCTGATCCCATAAATAAAACTCTCGCGACACAGTAATCCAGCTAAAACGTTAGCCGTCTGACTTTCATAGGGAGAGGAAGGCTGCGGAGGTCTATTTCGTGCAGCTGCTTTCTCTAAATCTGCCAGTGCCAGTCTACGACCACATCTTCTCCTGTCTTAGTTTCCTTTGTTTCATTTCCAGTATTTCATTGATCCATCGATGTTTTGAAGATTCACTGAAATTTTGAAATTTCATTGGTTTCTTGTCGCGGCAAATGTCTGAAGCAAAACGTGCATGAACGATTTTAATTTGGTTTGAATTGTTTCATTCTTTAAAGTGTGGACGATCTGAACATAAGGGAGGGATTTACATAATAAAGGTGTGATCTGGATCGTGACCACACAAAAAAAAGACTTATTGCGTGCGCTGAGTCGAATTTTTATTTATAGAGAACTGAGTTGTGTAAAAAAAAAATTACAAATTCTAGCCAGTTTAACCCTTTTTGCCACAAGCTCAGGGCAGCCCACCTATGACGTATAGCCAGAGGGAGGTCAGGTAAGTTACGGGCACTGCTGACAGTGTCACCCAGTGTCGTGCGTCATTTGCATGAAACAAATTATGAATTTCTCAACCTGGCTTCCTTTAACTGTTGTAGCCGCCTTTTCTGCTAGGTGCTAATACCTCCTCCCCCAGTTCTACCCCTCTTATCTGCAAGAGACATAGATTTACATAAGCTTCTGCAGCCGCAGGTGCTTATGTAAATCTATATCCCTTGCTGTCTAGAATCAACTCCCTGGCTTCTTTCACGGCCGTTGTCGCCTTCTATGCTGATTGTCCTGAGTCTCAAGAGGCAAGAGGCATAGGTTTACATGTGCCCCATATTGATCATTCAACGTCAAACAGCCATATCCGACACACACACACACACAAAACACAAACAAACAAAACAAACAAACAAATCCCAACAAAACATGGATGTAAAGTGGTTTCAGCAAGAGACATTGATCCTCATGAGCCCCCGCGAATGCGGGGGCTCATGAGGATCTATGTTTCTTGCACTTGGGTATTTTTATCCGGGCTGTGAAGGGGTTAAAGCCAGGTAAACCGGACGACTCATGTGAACCATTGTCTCTAGTCCACCAAAATCAACTCCAATTGCTCCTCAAAACTGAGGGTGTTACTTTTCGTAAAGCGTGCGACTGTGGTGTTGCTTTTGATGGGGATGGTGTGTACAAGAACTGTGGTAGGGACTGGGGTCGGGGATGGAGGTGGGGGGGGGAGGGAGAGGCGCCAAGGGGAAGGGGGCAGAAAAGGAGGGCTTGTCCCTTCTAGGATGACAGTAGGCGGAGGTTAGGTAACATGGGTGTGGCTAGTATGTTAGGTTTTATTGTCCTTTGCTTTCCTTTTTTTTTTTTTTTTTTCAACAGCGATGCAGCTGTCTCTACTGATTACGGTGCATTTGTAATAATGTATTTCCACCCAAGTCCAATGCTTTCTGTATCTAACAAATTTCTGACAGATAAATGACAGAAACTCATGAAGACATAGCAAATGACAGTTTCACCAGACCACACACAATCCACAAATCATCACGAATTTTCAAAACTATCACTCAGTATCATGATTTTCTTCGCTACCAGCTTTAATGAACCAATTTTAAAGTTTAAGTTTCCTATTTCCCTTTTCAGATGTTAATTCCACATTTCTTGCTAGGCCTTAAATATAAGCCAAATCGGAATTTACGTTTTTAGACTGAAAGTACATGTACACCACAGCTGTACATGCGGATTTTTATTTACCGACTCCTTTTGTAGAAATTGATGCACCGACAATTCCAGGTACACTCGCCAAACCTGACTGTAACCTGTAACCTGCCGACCGAACTGGAGAATGGAGTGTTTGTCTGTGATTTTGGACCTTACGGCTTCTAGGCCGCAAGGTCCAAAATCGCATACCGGCACTCAAATGATCCTGGTCGGTGAATATTATTTTTCGAGATATCGCCGAGTCTGTGACGTAAACCCTGCACCCACGCAAGCCTTTCCCGTACCTCCATTGCGAAAAAGAGGGACGGCTTCTTCTGGGAACCTATTTGCTTTCATAACATTTGCCTTCCTCGAGAACTCTTAACAGACCCGTAGGAACACTTTGAAGTCATGTATGAGATAGTAAATCAAAACACGGGAGCGCATCATCTCCGGAGATACTGGAGTGTACACAGCGATAGAATTCGAGCATGCGGGTCGTGTAGGAAAAATGTTAGTGGCTTCGTTTTCCACATCTGTGCCCTTGAAATTTGTTATCTTTAGATTGTGTCTTAAAGGACAGGATCCGTGGACGGGGGGTTTCTTCCCTTCTCGTTTTATTCCTTATTATTCTAGAAGGGGGGAAGGGAAGGGCGCAATACGAGAACGGTGCAAGAAGGTGTAGGTAGTATTTATTAAGATATAACTGGTAAGGGGCTATATATGCCACAGCAACAGCAGTCCATTTCTGAGCAAACGCAGAACAATTGTTTTAATTTGAGCCCTTTCGTGCAACTGGATGCATATTGTGTTTCTGAAATCAGTGCTCGTTTAACGACCAAAAAGCCAAAACCGAAAGGGGACATGTTATTGGTCTCAGCAAGAGGTATAGATCGTCATGAGCCCCCGCATTCGTTGGGGCTCATGAGGATCTATACCTCTTGCAGTTGAATTGTGTTTACTTTTTCTCGGCAGTGAAGGAGTTAAGGATATAGGTGAAACCAAACTATGTAAGCGAGAGGCATAATTTCTCGTGTGCCCTGCAGGCGCAGTTGCCTCTTGCAGTTGGGACAGGCAAGAAGAAAGAATATATAAATCTGTAGTCGCGTTGCTTTAGACTTTTTTCTGCCCTGTAGTATTTTGATAAATCCCGATACGTTTACACCTGTTTTACTAATTAGGCTGTGCAGGAAGAAACCCACATTCCATGCGAAACCAGGTTCCATTTTCCGCAATACATCAAACACTAAAAATAGAAGGAGGAGAAGGAGACCTCTATAAGTCGATATGAAACGCCAATACAATACGAGGCATTACATAATTATATTATGGGACACCCTTCTGTAGCCTGCAACGTGGGCTAATTGTGATCTGTTGCTCTTAGAAATGGACGGAGATTCTCTATTAACATTTATTATACTGTAACGTCAACAACAAAATTTTGATACATATTGAAAGGTATTCGCCAACAAAAACTGAATCGTGACTAACGGAGGTGAGTATATAAAAGAAAGTCAAAGACGGCTGGTTAGCATGGCCCAAGAATGGTCTTCCGTTTCTAAACACATCAAGGTATTCATAGACTTAAACTGGACGATTTCCTTTGATCTCAGAATGCAAAATGAACCGGTCATGTCAACAAGTGGCAAGGATTCTCATGAGGCCCTGCTGCCTGCAGGGCTCATGAGAATATATGCCTCTTGCAGATGGATTGCTCAGAGTGATAGGTGTTTGTTGTCCGGATTATCTAAGGCATCTGGTGTAGAAAGGCGTTTCACTTTCACTTCGATCGCAGCCTTGTTCCTCTCTACTGTATTTCTCAGCTCCAGTCTGCAGAGTTGTCTTACCGCGTCTTTTCCCTGAGCTATCACAACCGATGGATACCAAAGAATGGGTCTCAAAGTAAAAGATCATAGGTTTTCGTTCATGCGGTTTCCAGACAATTTTTAGACTTAACACGGATTACTTCTCTCAATCTGAGGATGCAAAACCTGAAACTGAACAGCACTGATCTTTGCCATCAGCAAGCACAGTTTCTTCTGGGACCTTACAGCCTGCATGGGCCCATGAACATCTGTGCCTCATGCAGGAGTCAGCTGAGAAGGAACGACCTCAGTTCAGACCAAGTTCGGCCGACTTCTGGGTGGCAAGTCATTTTTATTTCGAAGCTTTCCTCCATCTTACTGAGTCGCGTCTCGGCCATTGTCATCGCGTAAGTCTCGACACCAGTGTCATTTCTTCCGCTAGAGGCATAGATTCTCATGAGCTGCATTTGCAGGGGCTCATGAGAATATATGCCCCGCTGGTGCTTAGACGAAGTCCTATTACGACCTTGGGAGTCGGGCTTCTGGATTTGAATACACGACTGGCGCTGTTAATTCGTTTGTTGTGGGGCGGTTTTTAACCAACTTGGGTGTGTAAAGAGACGGGGACCCGTCGAGTTATTGGATTTTGCCGGATATGAGAGTTGTTCAATGGAAGCTATACCGGCTGAAGGAGGAGGGAGGGGTGGAGAGGGCGGAGGGACCCAACAGACGAACCTACGTTCTGCAAGTGGCATAGATCTTCATGATCACTTGCTGGCTGCAAGGGGTGATAAAGTTCTTTGTTTCTTGTCGACAAAGAAACTGTGTCTTTTTAACCTTATTGAGGACTGGGTCTTTTCGGTCGAAATTGCTACTACTCATGGAAAGGTCCAGCGAGAGAATACAGATAGAACGATCCGACTTCTAAAGCGAAGCCCACCAAACTGTAACCGGCATAGAGCCGCATGACTTTGCCAGCTTTTAAGAATACACGTGCTGATCTGTGACCACAGACCAGCACGCAGTGTCAATGTCTTCATCTGGCCTTATGTGCAGTTACGTCTCTGACTGGCATCGTGCGCACTCACCTTTCTTCTAGTGGCGGGGTGTGTAGGGCTTTCGCTCTGCGATTTGTCCAAGTGAACAGCTTCAGGGCATGGAGGCATTCCTTATGGGACCCAGCACCTCGTGTTTGCACAAAATATTACCTGCAGTCGTCAGATGAAAGTGAGCTTTGCCCGCCGCCGCTAGTTCTTTTGCTCACTTTCGCTTAGTCGCTTCGCTGGGCCTGCGTTTTCATATGTGCCCGTCTCATTTCATTTCAGGTCACTATCAAAAGCGTAAGCATGAGGTAAAGCTTGTCATGAGCAAGCTTTGGAGGTTAAGGTTTCAGGTCGACCTGAGGTCGACAGGATCTCTCTCTCTCTCTCTCTCTCTCTCTCTCTCTCTCTCTCTCTCTCTCTCTCTCTCTCTCTCTCTCTCTCTCTCTGATGAGCCAAATATAACAACACTGGGCATTTAAACAAGCCCTGATGTTTAATACTTTCATGTAATAATATGCATTTATCTATATTGTTTGTTTGTTTGTGTGTGTGTGTGTGTGTGTGTGTGTGTGTGTGTGTGTGTGTGTGTGTGTGTGTGTGTGTGTGTATAAGATGAATGTTGAGTGTTATTATTATTTTGTGTAAATATATTTTTTTTTATTTTATTGTTGCATGAAATAATATGTGTAAATATAATTCTTTATTATTATTATTATTTTATTAAATCTATTTTATGTTGTAGATGTTAGCAAAGGCAAGTTTGTAAAATGACGATTTGTTTCTGTCAAAACTTTTTACCGTTGATAAATAAAGTTTCATCATTATCATCTCTCTCTCTCTCTCTCTCTCTCTCTCTCTCTCTCTCTCTCTCTCTCTCTCTCTCTCTCTCTCTCTCTCTCTCTCTCTCTCTCTCTCTCTCTCTCTCTCTCTCCGTGATCCGTCTGCCTTCCCACCGATTGCTTTACCTCGCTACCTCCCCAACAACCCCTCCCCCTCGCCCAGTTAGCCACCCTGCCAGCTCTCCTGTGTCAGTTTCAGCAGAAACTGGAGGCTTCGGCGGCTAACATCAAAGAACTCCAGTCGGAACTTTATTCAGTGAAGACCGAACTGGCAAGTGTCAAGGCGCACTGTGTCACCTTGCAACAACAACAAAGCGCTCTTGAAGCCCAAGTGCAAGACAACGAGGTTAAGAGGAAACACGGCCTCTCTGTTGTGGAAAAAGACCTGACCAGGGTTGAACAGTCAACGTGCGCTGATTTGCAGAAACTTACAGTGGAGCAGGAAGCCATCACCAAACAGGTTTCAAAACTTGCTGCTGCCAGAGACACACGGCCACCCCGTCCCCGGCCACCAATCACTCAGTGAACACCTCAGTGAACACCCCAGACCCTGACTCTCGCCAGTCTGTTAGCCCCCTGCATACTCAACAGCAGGATAATTATGTGCCTCGCCACTCGTCGTTCAGCATCGAAACCCACAACCGCTTCGCTCCCCTTGACACACAGCTAAGTGACAGCAAGGCCGCGCGTGACACTGACCACAAATCTGACAGCTCTACTCCCGGTTCGACCAACGCCGTGAACACCAAGCTGCTGACACCATATGAAAAGCTGTGCCAATCAAAGGTGAACCCGCAGTCGCACGCTCTACTCCTCGGCGACTCGGTCATCAGGTTCATCGATGACCGGAAAATGTCAGCTCCGGATTTTAGAGTTCAGAACATGGCGGTGTCAGGTCTGTCTGTCAGCGACCTCATCAAGTGGCTTGACACCCGCCAGCCTGTCCGACATGTACGCCACGTCACCTTTCATATCGGAATCAACAGCTGCCGCAAATTGAATGTTCCGGTCGCATGCAACACGTGGCTGCAGCTCATCGATCTGCTTGCCACCAAGTTCCCGCAGGCCACTCTACAGGCGTCCACCATCATGCCGCCCTTTGGTCAACGCCACCCCCTGTTTGCAGCCGCCGCTAAATCTAATGACAACCTCCACGCGGCCTGCAGAAAGGCTGATATTGCCATCGTGGACCACACCGCCACCTTTCTGACCAAGAACCACGCCCCCCGCCAGGCCCTCTACCGGGACGGTGACAGAATGCACCCCAGCGCTGAAGGCACAAAACGTCTGGCCCTCAATATACGCTACGGTGAATACCGGCCCTACGTAGCTCCACGAGATCATGCCAACTTCAACTCTGCACCCGGTTACCTGGCACGCAAACCCCATGGCTCTGACATGACTGGAGGGCCCCCGGACCGCCTGGCACGTCATGGCCACGGGGTGCGACCTGCTCAGGTTAACAATTCAGAGTTGACTCGGCCTCTTCAGCCAGTGCCGCCGAAACTCGGCCAGCAGCCTGTCGACCCTTCGTCCCCGAACCCACGAGGCCAGGCGGAACAGCAGTCACCGATGTTCCAGACAACTGACTTTCCGCCTCTTGTGACTTCATCTGCCGGAACGGCCCAGACCTCAGCTGCTAATGCCTGGGCCCCCACTGCTAGTTGTGACAACCAAATTCCCATTGAATTAGTAATGCAAATTGCGAAACTTCTTTTCACTGCTAGACAGTGTACATCTCGTGAAAACAAATAATTAATTCTCATTATATAAAAAAGATTGATGTCTGATGGGCGCCACATTCCGACCCGTTGCCTGAATGGTCCTTGCTGGTGTGCGTATTTTGATTGTTTTCCACAGCCTTCTTTGGCACTGACCGGGGAGGGTTGTGGGAGACGCTCGGGTTGCGCCGGTACGGGCTGTCCTGGCTCCGGGTCGGACTGTTGTTCCTGTCATATATCAACTCGAATGAGATCATTCATACAGGACTGATGTCATCCAAATGCTCAAATTTATGATTATCAATTGATTAGTACTAGAGAACTCTATTGCTGTCGTAACTGTGAAACGTGTGTTGTTTTGATTGCGACGTAGAACCGCCATCAAGTCTATATCCTTCAATATTGACGCTATACTCAAAGCGATTTTAAATTAAACTCATTTTGTACCTGAGAAATCGGTGACTTACTGCACAATATAGATTCATGAACGTTTTTCTGACATAGCTAACGTGTCTAATGTGTGACGTTACGACGGAGTCTCAACTACGTTTAGTTCGTATTTGTCGTGTGATAGACCGTAACGGATCAGAGACACCCAGTGCGTGCGCCTCTTTGTGCGACGATTAGTCGCGATACAATCACACAACATAATCCTGTTACTAAGAGGTTCAGGATTAGCACTTGACCCCTGATGACTGATCAGTGTGTGATGACTGGCTTAGTGGTCAATGTTGATAGACACACCCGCGTGCAATTCTCATCGGAATGCGCGTATAATTATGACAATTGCAGCGCTCTGTGACTTTACAAACTGTGTTAACCTGTGTATTGAACAAGAGTGCACAACTTAGTCGCTATTAAAGTGATTCTTATCACTGACTGTGGCGGTAGCAAATAGAATAAGATTACTCTGGTACGCTTTATCGCGTTTGTTTTTAGCAACAGTACGTTGCACACGCAGAGACCTATATATCTGCAGACTTTTTTCATCTACATCTACGATCCGCTATCTTTTTCTTTCTTTTTTTTTTATCTTTCGCGCATGTTTCAGTGCTGTATTTTGACCACTGATCTGCATGCCACATTGTGACACTTTGTTATTGTTGTTTAAACTGTCATTTAGTTTGTTAGTATATTTGAAACTAGTATTTGGTTGCGAAGTTGCCTGACATGTTTACTAGTGTCAGCGATCATTTGCTTAGAATAGGCCACCTTAATGTATATCACCTTTGCAGCAAAGTATCAGACGTTACAGTACTACTCAACCAACCCTCCCCATATCATATATTTGGCTTTACAGAAAGTAGATTAACAGAGAATATAAGTAACCAAGCTATCACCATACAAAATTTCTCCATTCATAGGCGAGATGCTTCAGTGCCTGGTCATACTGGCATTTGTGCTTATGTTCACAATACTATTGCTAACAACGTAACACGACGATGTGACCTGGAATCCACCCATGTGGAAAGCCTGTGGCTTGAGATAAAAGCAACCGCCAAGTCAACCCCGACCTTCGTATGTTTTATTTACAGAAACCCCGCAGCTACAGTGTCCTGGCAAGATGATTTTGTTGTAATGGTTGACAAAGTACAAAACTCCAAGGGTGTGATATACATATACTCGGTGATTTTAATGTTGATTTATTGAAACCTGGCAACACGTCATGGAAATCCATGATAACGTTCTTAGGCCTTACACAAGTAGTTCAGTCACCCACCAGGGTCACTGCTACCTCATCCACATTAATTGACCATGTTTATACAACCAACGACAGTGCCCTTAGCAATGTCTATGTACCCAGCACCTCTGTCAGTGATCATTTTCCGATTTGTTTTTCATTATCTGCGAAGTTGCCAAAGAAACTTCATAAGGAGCATATAACCATTCTCTACAGATCGTTAAAAAAATTTAATCAAGATGATCTTTTGCATGAACTTTCCCAAACACCATTTTCCGATGTGTATAACTATAACGATCCCAATGTAGCGCTGTCCCACTGGTATAAGTTGTTCCTCGGTGTTCTTGACAGACATGCCCCGAGGCGCACTAAGCGTGTTAAACATCCCACTGTGCCTGAGTGGCTGACGGATGAGATTAAAACTGCGATGGAACTAAGAGATCTATTGAAACAACAAAAGAAATTTACTTACTTACTTACGCCTGTCACCCCTACCCGGGTATAGGCCGTCGACGAGAGACCTCCAGCAACTCCTGTCCTGTGCTTCTCCTTCGATTCTACTCCAGGTGGTTCCCAGTCTCTTGATGTCTGCTTGGAGGTCTCGACGCCAGGAGTTTCTCGGCCTACCTCTTTTCCTCTTTCCCTGGGGGTTCCATGACAATGCCTGCCTAGTGATACTGGAAGCTGGCTTTCTCAGACTGTGACCGATCCATCCCCATCTTCTTCGCCCAATTTCATTCTCTGCTGTTATCTGCTCTGTTCTCTCCCAGAGTCTGACGTTGCTGATCTTCTCTGGCCAGTGGATTTTCAAAATTCTTCTAAGGCAACTGTTCATGAAGGTCTGTACTCTGTTGACTGTGGTTTTTGTCAATCTCCATGTCTCTGCTCCATATAGGAGAACTGCTTTTACATTGGAGTTGAAAATCCGGATTTTGGTGTGTTGTGACAGCTCTCTGGAACTCCACACTTTTTTCAACTGGAGAAAGGCTGCTCTGGCTTTACCGATTCGTGCTCTGACATCTGCATCAGTGCCGCCTTTTTTGTCTATGATGCTCCCGAGATAGGTGAAGGACTCCACCTCCTCCAACGGGGTGCCAGCAAGCAAGACTGGTTCTTCCCTGGTTGCGTTCAGCCTCATTGTCTTTGTTTTCTGTTTGTGAATGGTGAGGCCCACTTGGGACGAGATGTCAGCAAGCCTCGTGGTCTTGTCCTGCATTTGTTGATGAGTGTGGGACAGTAATGCCAAGTCGTCTGCAAAATCGAGGTCGTCAAGCTGTGTCCACAGTGTCCACTGTATTCCACTTCGTCTGTGCTCTGTGGTCATCTTCATGACCCAGTCTATGGCCAGTAGGAAGAGGAACGGAGACAGCAGACACCCCTGCCTGACACCAGTTCTGACCTGGAGCTCTCTGGTGAACTGCCCTTCGTGGATCACGCGACATGTCATGCCATCATAGCTGCTCTTGATCAGGCGGACGAGCTTTGTGGGTACACCGTAGTGTCGTAGGAGTTTCCACAGAGTCTCTCGGTCCATGCTGTCAAATGCTTTCTCATAATCCACAAAGTTGACGTACAGCGGGGAGCTCCACTCCAGAGACTGTTCCACGATGATGCGGAGAGTGGCGATCTGGTCTGTACATGATCGGTTCTTCCTGAATCCTGCTTGCTGGTCTCTCAGCTGGGGGTCAACGGAGCTCTTCATTCTCTCTAGGATGATCCTGTTGAAGACCTTTCCTGGTACTGACAGCAAGGTGATTCCTCTGTAGTTGGAACACTTGCTGAGGTCGCCTTTCTTGGGAAGCTTGATTAGGTACCCCTCCTTCCAGTCAGCTGGCATCACCTCCTCTTCCCAGATCTTTCCAAACAGTGGGTACAGCATCTCAACTGTTGTCTCTAGGTCTGCTTTCAGAGACTCCGCTGGGATGCCATCTGGCCCTGCTGCTTTGCCATTCTTCAAAAATGCCACTGCTTTTCTGATCTCTTCCCGGCTGGGTCTGTCACAGCTGATGGGTAGGTCGGTCTCTGCCGGCTGGATGTCGGGGGGGTTGGGTGGGCTAGGTCTGTTCAGTAACTCTTCAAAATACTCGGCCCATCTGTCGAGTTGGTCTGCTCTGTCTGCAATAGGCTTGCCTTCTTTGTCTTTTACTGGTCTTTCTGTATGGCCATACTTACCCGACAATCTTCTGGTAATGTCGTAGAGCTGTTTCATGTTGCCGCTGCCTGCTGCCTTTTCTGCCTCTGCTGCCAGGCTGTCTGTGTAGGCCCTCTTGTCTGCCCTGATACTCCTCTTCACCTCACGGTTGGCTTCCGAGTATTCCCCCTGTGCCCTTACTTTGGCTGCTCTCGTGCGACTGTTGTTGACCGCTGCTTTCTTCTGCTTCCTCGCTTCTATCTTCTTCAAGGTCTGTGCCGACAGCCAGTCCTTGAGGTGGTGTTTCCTGAACCCTACAGTGTCTTTGCAGGTTGAGTTCAGCGCCTCTCTAACTGCCTTCCACTGCTGTTCTGTGGTGACCGCCTCCTCTTCATTTACTAGCTCCTGTAGCGCTTGAAACCGGTTGGACAGCACCAGTTTGAACTCTTCTCTAACTCCAGTTTCTCTCAGGAGGCCTACATTATAGCGCTGTCTTCTTGTTGTCTCTGTGCGGCTTTTCTTTAGCTTGAGCTTCATTCTTAAGGTAAGCAGATGGTGGTCTGAGGCGACATCTGCTCCCCTCCTCACTCGAACATCTTGAAGGGATCTTCTAAATTTCTTGCTAATGCAGATATGGTCTATTTGGTTCTCTGTTGTATGGTCAGGTGAGACCCAAGTTGCTTTGTGTATTCTTCTGTGTGGGAAGATGCTGCCTCCAATGACAAGTCGGTTTAGAGCACAAAAGTCTACAAACCTCTCCCCGTTCTCACTCATCTCCGAGCCTAGTCCCTGTCTCCCCATCACCTCTTCGTATCCGGTGTTGTCCTCCCCTATTTTGGCATTAAAATCGCCCATGACGATGGTGATGTCTCGCTCCGCACATTTGTCCACGGCACTCTGGAGTCGGTCGTAGAACTCTTGTTTCTCTTCCTCGTCACTGTCATTGGTGGGCGCATAACACTGGATGACGTTCAGCTTGAGCTTTTTCTTGGTTCTAAAGGCTGCTGTTATAATTCTTGGCCCAAGAGGTTCCCAGCCCATCAGCGCTCTCTGTGCCACTGGTGACAGCATGAGTGCTACTCCTTCTGTATGGGGGGCATTCTCCTCTTCATGACCTGAATACAGAACCATCTCCCCACTTAACAGCCTTTTCTGGCCAGACTGCGTCCATCTGGCTTCACTGATGCCTAGCAGGGAAAGGTTGTACTTTTGCATTTCCGCTGCTATCTGGGCGGCCTTGCCGCTCTGGTACATGGTCTTGACGTTCCATGTGCCCATGGTTGTATCCCTGGATAGAGAGAGGCGGCTCGGTCCTGTGGCTTCCGAAGACTTCCGGCTTTCACCACAGGACGTCATAAGTCTTCTAGTAGAAGAACCTTCCTCCTCCAGGAAAGGAATTACTGTTAGTCTTTTCGTCGGCGTTTTTGTAGCTATTTCCTTTTTTGCAGGGTGGGGAAGCTACCCCCACGCCCAACCCCCTTACTAGGAGGACCAGGGGTTTTCTGTCGGGGTCACCTTCCCTTAGACCATGTTGGTTCACGGCACCTTATTTCATTCGGTGCACCCCTCTCACGAGGGACCCCCTATCCACCACCCAGGGGACGCGCCTCAACGCCGTATGGTCCCAGCGCGAGGAAAAGAAATTTGACGAGTACAAAAAACAGCGAAACCTCGTTAAATCATTAGTACGTAAAGCACAGAGGCAGTATGCTGAAAAGATTATTGCGGGCGGCAAAGACATACGCAGCGTGTGGCAGATGATTAACACATTTACTAAAGGACAATCTAGCAAATCAATGAGTGTCCCCCCGCACCTCACAGCTGATGTATTTAATGAACACTTTCTTAACATTGCTAAAACCCTGTCACAGACGAACACCAGTGAGCCAAGTGAATACGTATGCTCAGAACAATTGAAACAGCACAGTCAGATAAACGCCGGCAATACTTTCTCAGTTCCCCTAATGACCGTCCTTGATGTAGGAAAATCTATTACCAACATGAAAAGTAAAACATCTTGTGGTGCAGACGGTATTAGCAGTAAAATCCTGAAAATTGCGCTCCCTTATATTGTTGAATCATTAACCTTTATATATAACCTTTCGATTCAAAAGAGCATGTTTCCCGATGAATTGAAAATAGCAAAAGTTACTCCTCTACCGAAAAGCAAAGATCTGAGCGACCCAAGTGAGTACAGACCTATATCAATCTTATCAGCAGTGTCCAAACCACTTGAAAAGCATATACATAATCATTTACTTCAATTCCTGGAGAAAAACCACCTTCTTAGTACTGCACAATCAGCTTTTCGGCCTAAACATTCGTGTCAGACAGCCTTAACTCTCATAACCCACAAATGGCTTACTGCCATAAATGAGTCCAAACTTTCGGGTGTAGTATTTCTAGATCTTAAAAAAGCCTTCGATCTCATTAACCACTCAATCTTATTAAAGAAGTTACCTTTATATCACATTGACTCAAATGCAGTCGCTTTTCTCTCGTCCTATCTCTTAGACAGAACGCAGAAAGTGTTCTTGAATGGTAAATACTCAGCGAAAGGACTGGGGACCCATGGTGTTCCTCGGGGATCCACCCTAGGACCGTTATTATTCAACATCTTTATAAATGACCTTCCACTGTCAATTTCACACCCCGACACAAACTGTGAACTATTTGCTGACGATACATCATTACATGTATCTGATAAAAATGTTTCAACCGTGAGCGCTGTCCTCCAACATAGTTTAGATGAAGTGTCAACTTGGTGTGAAGAAAATCATATGATTATTAGTATTCCTAAAACGAAAAGTATGTTGGTGACAACACGACAAAAGCATCAACGTGGTTTGCAACCCCTTGAGCTGTCCCTTCACTCTCAGCCCATAGAGCAAGTGTCAAAACATCGTTTGTTAGGAGTGACAGTCGACGAACAGCTCAGCTGGGAGCCGCACATAGAAACTGCCTGTAAAACTATTTCAAAGAATCTATTTTTATTATCCAAATTAAGTCGTATAGTTGACATTGATGCTCGAAAACTATTCTTTAACGCACACATCAAGACACATTGTAATTATGCTTCCAATATCTGGGACGGCTGTGGAGACATTCATTTGAAAAAAATTAATTCCCTTTACCGGCGAGGTATTAAGCTTATTCTTCCTGGTTCGTCCCCTACTGATGAAAGACTGAAGGCCCTTAATATTCTACCACTCAGTAAACAATTGGAACTTAATAGATGCTTACTTGTGCAAAAAATTCTAAACGATGCCGCCCCTCCCTATCTCCGTGAGCTGTTTTCCCACACGAATAGAGAGAACACGAGAAACAGCTTACTCCATCTCCCAAAACCGAGAATCGACATCTTCAAATCTAGCATATCATTTTCCGGTGCTAAGTCATGGAATAACTTGCCCTCGCATTTAAAGTCTATTTCAAAGTTATCTATCTTCAGAGCTCGCGTCCATAAATATTTGCTGTCGATGTGAATGTCCTATTTTTCTGTTTAGTATGTTGCTCCAGCACAGCAGATTGCTGCAGATTATGTAATAGTTTGACTGTCTGCATTAACATGTCAGGTTCATACACGTACATATATTGTTTTAGTTCTTTTTGTATTTTATTTTTTTATTTTTTTTCTTTTCTTTCTGATGGTGGGGGGGGGGGGGGGTATGGGTACTTATATATATATTTTATCTTTTGCTGTATCGTCTTATGTATTTTTATATGTGTAGAGTAGCAGGACAGTTTGGAAGATAGGCATTGCTATGCCTAAAACTTTTATCCTGAATAAAAACGTTTCATCATCATATCATCATCATCATCTCTCTCTCTCTCTCTCTCTCTCTCTCTCTCTCTCTCTCTCTCTCTCTCTCTCTCTCTCTCTCTCTCTCTCTCTCTCTCTCTCTCTCTCTCTCTCTCTCTCTCTCTCGTCCACCCATTCACACTACAACAGGAGACCGATCGACCCAACCCCATGGCCCAACCCCCCCCCCCTCCCCCGGACGAAATCAGCGCCAGCTGGAAGTCCTTGTCCCTTCAATAATAGCATCTAGCATCATCATGATATAAAATCAAAGGTAGTGCCAAAATAGCTTGACGCCACGCTTATATTCTGGCAGTATTTTTCTAATGAACAGCAGTGGAAGAAACACGCATGGAGAAAAAGTCCAAACAATTAAAACCCAGTATAAAAAGAAACACGCTTAAAAAGGTCAAATACATTGTGTTGTGATTGTCTTTTATAAGCAAGTTTTTTTTTCTGTATTGGGATTTTCTGTGAAGCTTGTCAGTGTCCATTTGGTCTGAACTTCAGATAAAACAGTGTACTAAATTTTCAAAAACAGGAAACAGCAAGGCAGTCACCCGTCTGGTCTGGATTTGGCACCATCCTTGAACTGTCACGGTCGATCTATCCCGTGAACTCGATACGTTGTCTTCAGAGCACTGTCTGGTAGTGCCTGATGTTTCTCTCAACTTTTTATCTCTCTTTTTTTCAAAACCTGAAACTCACTCATTGCCATACTCCACTGTCACCCACTTCTACTAGCTTTTTGGGGGTGTAACCAAGATTGTACCTAAGAAAATCGAAACAATAAAAGAATCACGCTTAGAAAGGACAATTACAACACTATGAAATAATTTGTATTGTACTTGTCTTTTCTAAGCGTGTTCGTTCTTTGCTGCGACTCTTTTTAGTATTTTACACGCTTGGCAGTCCCCGTATTCGCCTGGACTTTAACCCATTCAGCCCTGTCGCACTACAGCTGGAGATGGGTCGACCATGATAATTCAAGGGTAGTGCCAGATTAGCTTGGCGCCTGTCGGCGCCAATCTAATCTGGCATTGCCATGTCCTGCAACTGGTGCATAATCATTAGATGACGCCTCCAAAATTTGGGAAATACGTTCGTCGGGCTGAATGAGTTAAGATTGTATCAGTCTTGCGTTTGGGGTTGTTCGGTGTGCGTGTATCAGCTTTCTCTTTCTGTGTTGAGGAACGCCATTCTGGATATGTTCATAAGCGTCACATATGACATATCCTTAGGCCAATTGCATGAGTGAGCTTTGTCCTGCGCCAGCCGATAAGCAAGGTGCTCCGCTATATCGGAGCACCTTGCTTAGCGGCTGGCGCAGGACTAAGCTTACTCATGCGACTGGCCCCAGGTTCTATTTCAGGTACATGTCATCTTGATCTTGCACAAATATTATTGGAGACAATCCTCCTGTCAATCCCCTTCTGTCTGAAGAAACATAGATGCCCATGAGTTCTGAAATCTCAGGGACCGCATGAAATCTATGCCTCTTAATTGCTACAATCATGAGATCTGTGCACCCTGCTGCCAGATACGGGCATATTACTCAATTTCATTTTCAATTTTTTTAATGTATAAGAAGCATAATTCCTCACGATTACCTAAAGTTTCATGGGCTCATGAGAATATTTGCATCTTTCTACCAGGTATATCAGTACAAAATATATATGCACTTTGAGAACACCATCCAGAGTAAGTTTTCTCACACTGAGCAGGCAAAAAAAAAAAAAAAAAAAAAAAAAACATGCCGGAGACGTGTAAAGTTGTGAAAACAACGAACCAGTATAGCGTGAAAACAGAGAACCAAGGTGGTGGAATTAAGTAGAGAAATTACGTGATTGACATTGTAAAGCTCATTAACACCTGAGTTTACTCCCTTGATTCTTATCGATGTAGTCATTTTGTGGACTTGAACCGTTTGACGACTGTGTCACAGTTCAAGGAGATAATGTTTGATTACGTTATGTAATCGTTCTGTAGTTATATGAACCATTTCATTGTATTGTTACTGTTCCCAGAGTCCAGTTTAACACATTCGAGACGTGCCGCATCCGGAAACGCGGCAAAAGCCGCGTATCCGGATTCGACACGTCTCGAATGAGTTAATGCGACACCATTATGTTTTCTTTATACGTCGAAAACGTCCTCGTCATCGACTCGAGTTTAACGTCTGTGAGGTTCTCACGACCACGTCTCACTTGTTCTCGTGTTGTCTTGGGCATTTTCTACGGTTGGGTTTTACTCCTATGACAAATTCGACCCATCTGGAGGGGGAGCATACGTTATCATGAGCTCCAGTAGTCTACATGGGATCTTGTTCATCTGTACCTCTTACTTTTGCCAATTTGTACGCATGTTCCTTTCGGGGTAGTCAGCCTCCGGCCATAAAATCTCTGCTAAGCATTCGATGGCACTGTCTAGCCGGTAGAGATATTCATAGAGCTTTGTCGATTGCAGAAGCTCATTAAAATCTAGACCTTTTGCTCTGCTTGTAGCTCTGTTCGTTAGACTAAGGGTATCTTCAGGCGCTGAGCATTCAGTGGTATCCGTACCGTTTGCGGGAATACTCCCCAGATAGGGGTGTACGCCACACTTCTATTCAAAATATATGCTAAAGTATCTCATTTGAATAGAAGTGTACATGTGTCGTACTCCCGGAGTGATTCTATCCGGGGAGTACTCCGGCAAACGGGGTGTTGCCACAACTACACTTCTGTTCAATGAGATGCTAAAGCATTTCATTTTAATAGAAGTGTACTTGTGGCGTATCCTCGGAGTGAGTATGTCTGGGAGTATCCCCGCAATGGGTACGGTATAATACTGTCCAGCCTTCACGATTTGTCGCTTGTCCAAGCTGGCTATCAGGGCGGCCGCTGGCTGTAAAAGTGCCATGCGGGACCTGGGTCACACCCTGCACCCTAGGGGTCAGGTCGAGTGATTTCTGCACCGGTTACATTCCTAGGTATGATACGTGTGTTTTGAATCTTTCGATCGGATCGAAAGGGAGATTTTGGGACGGTCCACTGCGAAACCAACAACAAACAAACAACAATAGAAAAGACCCCCCCCCCCCCCCCAACAAAATAAATAAATAAATAAATAAATAAATAAATAATAATAATAATAATAATAATAATAAATAATAAAATAAATAAATAAATATAATAATAATAATAATAATAATAATAATAATAATAATAATAATAATAATAATAATAATAATAATAATAATATTAACCATAAACAACGAAACAATAGTAACTTAAATATGTTTAGTCAGTTATTTCGGTTTAAGACTGAGCAGTCGACTAAGGCCGTGTCACGGCGGGAAGCAGTTAGTTAGTTGTTTGGGTTTAACGCCGAGCAGGCGACTAAGGCCATCTCACCGCGGGCGGCGGCGAGAAGCAACAACAACAGCAAAAAGCATTTCAACAAAAATGGCCCAAGCTGTTTAATTTAGAGTTTGTGTTCAAATATGTTCTGCAGTCTTCTTTTCCTTTCAAATTTCACAGTGTTTATTATTATCATTATTATTATCATCATTATTATTATTATTATTATTATTATTATTATTATTATTATTATTATTATTATTATTATTATTATTATTATTATTATTATTATTATTTGCTTTTTACATGTATTTGGCATTTGTTATATTTTGCTGAAAGAAACAAACAATAACGTTATAGTCACAACACTGCACTTCCATTTTAACGCTCTTAACTCTTTGGGTGTCGGCAGCGGTTTTTGTCGCGATGATTCCTGCAGGAATCATCGCGACAAAAACCGCTGCCGGCACCCAAAGGTTAAGGAATCATGAAGAGTTTATTATCTATCTATCTATCTATCTATCTATCTATCTATCTATCTATCTATCTATCTATCTATCTATCTATCTATCTATCTATCTATCTCTCTCTCTCTCTCTCTCTCTCTCTCTCTCTCTCTCTCTCTCTCTCTCTCTCTCTCTCTCTCTCTCTCTGTCTGTCTGTCTGTCTGTCTGTCTGTCTGTCCATCTATCTATCTATCTATCTTATCTATCTATATCCCGTAGTCTTGCCGACCGTTGGGGCACCACTGATGACTTGGCAACCAGCTCCCTCCATTCCTCTCTGTTCTCTGCCATTCTCAGCGTATCGCCCAGCTTCAGTCCTGTCCACTCTGAGATATTGTCCTCCCATCTTT
Organism: Semisulcospira habei; assembly: GCA_036245525.1. Lineage (NCBI taxonomy): Eukaryota > Metazoa > Mollusca > Gastropoda > Semisulcospiridae > Semisulcospira > Semisulcospira habei. The sequence goes on along the minus strand of BTPG01000001.1, from coordinate 76,314,559 downwards.
TCCTCTGTCTTCCTCTCCTTCGTCCTCCTTGCACAGTGCCTTGCAGGATTGTTTTGGCAAGCCCTGCTGAACGCGTGACATGCCCATACCACTTCAGTTTGTGTTTTCTCACAATGGCTAATAAGTCTTCATAGGGCCCGATGGCTTGCCTGATTCTGCTTCCCACTTCCTCGTTTGTGATGTGATCTCTGTATGAGATGCCAAGCAGAAGAGTTTATTATCTGTCTTCTTAAACCTTCACCACCATGCCTAGCCTGTCCTTTCTATCCAAACACATCTATATCGTATGCCAGACACTCTGATAGCCTGTGGGGAAAAAATGATGAATTTCTGAGTACACGTTGCAGTGTGTAAGATTATGACTGGGAGTACTAAAATTAAATTTCTGCGGGGGCCCATGAAGATTTATGTCCCGCTTGTTCTTCATACATCTGTGCAACTTATGATTTTTTTCTTCTCAATCTACAGTTATGAAGAAAGCATTAGCACTCAGCTACCTCTGTGCTATACAGTGCGCTAGCTAATTACTGTAAAATCTTCGAAGTGAAAAAACATTGAATAACTATATTTCATTCATCTTTGAAATCGTACTAACGCAAGTCTGACTGTACCTGTAAAATGCTTTATTACTTTATAAATAAAATTTAGGATCGTTTGATGTTTGTTTTTTGTTTGTTTTTTGTTTGTTTTGGGTTTTTTGTGGCTGTTTTTGTTTGTTTGTTTGTTTGTTTGTTTGTTTGTTTGTTTGTTTGTTTTTTTTTTTGGGGGGGGTTGTTTGTTTGTTGTTGGGTTTTTGTTTGTTTGATTGGTTGTTTCTTGTTTGTTTGTTTGTTTGTTTGTTTTTTAGTTGTTGTTTTTTGTTTGTTTGGTTTTGATTTTGTTTTTTGGGATTTTTTTTTGGTTTGTTTGTTTGTTTGTTTTTTTGTTTTTTGTTTGTTTTTGTTTTTTTTTGGGGGGGTTGTTTTGTCGGGGTTTTTGTGGGTTGTTTTGTCTTGTTTCTTTTTTTGGTTTTTTTTCTTTTGAGTTTGTTTTTCGTTTGTTTGTTGTTGTTTGTTTTGTTTGTTTTGTGTGTGTGTGGGGGGGGGGGGTCTTCCTTTTACTCACAAACCAGATAAGTGAGGCTAGCGCTGGTAGAACTGTACACATACCAAGGGGAATTACTCAGCGCTGGACAGACAAACAGTTAGATCTTCATTTGACTGCATATTTCTGACTTTGTTTTTTGATGGAATCAATTTTATCATCATTTACGTGAAATATGCCCGCTGTTTCGTTTCTTCACAGATTACTTGGCAAACTGGGATGCCCTCTTTCCCCCACCCCTGAAAAAGAGGGTGAAAAAAAAGTCAGAGGATTTTTTTTTTTTTTTTTTTTTAAAGAAACATGGGCGTGAAGATACACCTGTCAGAAAGGCATCATCTACAGCGTCAAGTTACAGGTCTGTCTGGAGAGTTGTAGAATGCAGCTGCAGACAGAACGGCGTCTGATCCTCAGTGTGAAACAACACACACACGCACAAGGGTCAGCAAGAGACATAGATCCTCATGAGCCCCCGCTATTTGTGGGTGCTCATGAAGATCTACGCCTCTTGTGAGTAATCTGCAGTCGCCGTGTGAGCGGTTTTGGAGAAAATTCGCGAACTGCATTCAATCACGTCAAGACTTCTTTCTTTTTTTTTGGGGGGGGGGGGGTCAATCGAGGATAACTCTTCGACAATCGACCGTTGTTGTGGTAATTAGCACATAGGTGGCGCTTTGAGCATCTTAACCCATTTTGCCCAACGTACTACAGCAGGAGATGGATCGACCATGATAATTCAAGGGTGGTGCCAGATTAGCTTTGCGCCATCAGGCGCCAAGCTAATCTGGCACTACCCTTGAATTATCATGGTTGACCCATCTCACCTACAGTTGGTTCATAGTTGTTATATGACACCTCCAGATGAGGAATGCGGTCTTGGGGTGAAATGGGTTAAAGATATGGATATGTGCACTTTGGAGATGTCTTGCATTATGTAATAACAGTAACAATAATAATGTAACAGTATTCATGTCCGATGACGATACCATAGTGGGGTGTTGTTGTTTTGTGTGTGTGTGTGTGTTTTTGTTTGTTTGTTTGTTTGTTTGTTTTTCATAGTGCAAATCTAAAATGGCCACCGGAAGTGTGCTATCCATTGTGCTAGGAAGTCAACTGTCACTTACTTTCGAGTCTCTTCTCGTCAGAGAGCTCTCATCAAAGATAACTCTTCATATTTCGTGGGGACGTACTATCATTACCGGCGAGAATTCATGAAAATAATCAACAAAAGAAGAATTAAATACAACTCACATTTTAATCAACAAGGACTTTTGAATGACGAGGACGAGTAGTTTGCTAAACTAGTTTGTCCTTATCAGTAGTCCTGACGAGGTTTCTGTTTTTGGTGGCCGGTTATTTTCTTGTATTGTATGCTCTTGGTAGTCACACTTTTGGTGTGGATTTGGGGGGAATTCAGCGTCAGAGTGCTGTCAATTGCTAACAACTGGATGCCAGGCTGAACGGGATTTTTCTGAGTGAGCGAAAGGTTACCCGTCATTTGAGACCACAAGACGCGAATGTAACATTTCAGGAATTGGACAGCTGGAGAAAAAGAGAGGGTGAGGGAGGAACAGACAGACAGACAGAGTCCCCACTCGTTACCTCCCCAATCTGCTACGCTAGAGGGTAGCACATTCGGGGTAGGTAACCAGTGTGGATACAGTCTAGACTTGTAGAGAGAGAGAGAGAGAGAGAGAGAGAGAGAGAATCCGCAATGGTTACCTCCCCGATTCTGCTAGGTTTGAGCGAGGTAACCCGTGTGGAAAAGGTCTAGACTGGCGAATGACTTGGCACTGTAAGTGGAGCAACCCGTCATGTTACGGTGATCTATTGCCATTTCTTTTCTTTTTCTCCCTCCCCCCCCCCCCCCCCCCCCCCCCCCCCCCCAAAAAAAAAAAGGGGGGGGGGGGGAAGGTCTTGAGATAAATTCTAAATAGACATGATTTACAGCGAATGGTTCCTTTTACCTTCTCAAAAGCTCTCCCTTCTATTTTTTTAAATGTGAAATGACTTTTTTCACTCTTTCAAAAGAAATGTCTGGAGATAAACTTATAGAGACATGATTTAAAGTTTTTTAAATATCTTATTGCAGGAGCGTTCGCCCTTCTGAAATTTTAACCGCAATATTACGTGTTTGTGTATTATTTTTAGGGGAAAAAAGTCTGAAAATAAAAAAGATGTTTTTAGAGATAAATTGAAATAGAGATGTGATTTATGCCATTTAAAAAAAGAATTTTGTACCTTCTGGAACGTTCTCCGTTCCGAAATTTTAACTGCGAAATTACGTAGTTATGATGTTTGATAGCAAGGCATTAAGTTTCGGGTTTATCGTGCTCGGAAAATGAAATGTTTAACCCATTCAGCCCCGGAGCCCTACAGCAGGAGATGAGTCGACCATGATAATTCAAGGGTAGTGCCAGATTAGCTTGGCGCCAACAGGCGCCAAGCTAATCTGGCACTACCCTTGAATTATCATGGTCGACTCATCTCCCGCAGCTGGTGCATAGTCGTTAGATGACGCCTCCAAAATTTGGGAAGTACGGCAGTGGGGCTGAATGAGTTATATATGATCTACGTGCACGGGTCGGACTGGCAGTGTAAAAGGTTTCCGGTATATGCTATCTAGTTGGCCCCGCGCCGATGTTTATTTAACTGCTTCTATGGCATATGTTGTTTAACCCATTTAACCCCACGGCCGCTTTTCCCAACTTTTAGAGCTGTCACCTGACAACTATGGTCCAGTTGCAGGAGATGGATGGACCTGTCGGCGCCAAGCTAATCTGGCACTACCCTTGAATTATCAAGTTCCATCCATCTCCTCTTGTGGGGCGTTGGGGCTAAATGGGTTAAAGTTATGAACATAATGAGAAACAGACGCGAAGCAGAGAAACTTCGCGGGGTCTTTCTTTTATTCAGCATAAATCGCGTCGTCACTCTCAGTACATCACTAAATGAGGTTTGGAATAGTATTAAGTATATTATGTATTGACATTTATTTTTACAATTTTGCCTTTGCGTTTTATGTAGCCATTACCCACTACCCTACCCCCCACCATACCCCACCCCCTACCCCCTCCCCACCTTAACCCACCCTCTCCCTCCTTTCAGATTTTTGGACAGAAAATTGTTCTCATGAAACTTTTCTCGCAAGAAAATTGTGTGCGGTTTGTAATTTTGGACCTTCTCTCTCGTCACCAACACACTTAGTATTAAGCTGTGTGTGGTCATTGGATGCTCAGATTATTCCCCACATACTGTTTTACTTTACCGCTACTGACGATGCCGCTCGTATCGTCAGCAGCATTTAACCCCACGTCCGTATTTCACACAATAATTATGCAGGTGTCACCTCACGATTGTGTACCATTCGCAGGAGATGAATCGACCATGATAATTCAAGGGTAGTGCCAGATTAGCTTGGCGCCATCAGGCGCCAAGCTAATCTGGCACTACCAGTGAATTATCATGGTCGATCCATCTCCTGCTGTGGTAAGTCGGGGCTAAATTCGTTAGCACATTGATCTTCCAGATGATGACGCCGAAAAGAATGGTGACGATGACTGACAGCAACTACCTCAACAACGACGACAAATGACGGCACAATGGCGACTGCTGGGTATGATAACGACACAGTCCTGACGCATCATAGTTTCTTTGTTGTAGAGAGTAGTGAGACAGCCTACATCTATGCAATATGATATCCTGACGCATCGTGGTGTCTTTGTTGCAGAGAGTCGAGAGACAGCCTACATCTATGCAATATCCAGCGCAGGCGTCATGTATGCCGTCACACGCGCATGCGCAAAGGGGGAGCTGATGAAATGCGGCTGTGACCGGCGCGTGCGGCGGAGACACACGACAGACGGCACCTTCGAATGGGGAGGGTGTTCGGACAACATTCGCTACGGGTCCAGGTTTTCTAAGGAATTCGTCGACTCCAATGAGCTGAGGTTCAGTGCGGAGGGACTCATGAACCTCTGGAACAACGGGGCGGGACGCAAGGTAAGCATGTACAGACGACGACGACGACGATGATGATGATTACTATGATGATGATTACAATGATGATGATGAGTTTACTAGGATAAAGTTTTAGGCAATATTGCCACTTTTACAAACTGTATTATAATAAGAAAAAACAATAATTATCACAATAACTATTATACGAAAAATAAGACGATGATTACGATGATGATTATTACGATGATGGTGATGATTACGACGATGATGATAATAATGATGATGATGATCAAGCGTTTATTAGGATAAAGTTTTAGGCAACATTTGGCCGTGACACATTACCACAATATGTTGTTCCAGCGTCTGATAGTTCAAGGGTGATGCCAGAGTAACTTGTCCCGCGCTTGTTTTAGGCGTGAAAAGAATCTGTGGACACAGTGTGCAAGACGTGGTTAGACTGATAGTGGTGATGCCAGAATAACCCACTACATCCTTTCGTAAAGTTTGCTTTCTGTCCTATGAAGGCTACATCACAGATTAGGAGATAGATCAACTGTTTTAGATCAAGGTTGGTGACAGAATAGCTTGGCGCCTCAGGCGCCAAGCTCTCCTGGCACCACCCTTGAACTATCAGTGAAATTTATTTCACGCAATGGGTGTATCAGGATGAAAATGGATAACTTGTCCTGTGTTTGTTGCAGACGTCAAAGGAATCCGTGGACATCGTGTGCAAGTGCCACGGCGTGTCTGGGTCGTGTTCCGTCAAGATCTGCTGGCGGAAGCTGCAGCCCTTCCGGTCCATAGGCGCCCAGCTCAAGACCAAGTTTGACGGCGCCAGCTTCGTGCGTCTCGACAAGAAACGCAAACGCTTGAAGCGAGTGACTGGCAAGCAGAAGCGGCCAACCAAAACGGACTTGGTGTATCTGCGGGAGTCTCCAGACTTCTGTGAGTTAAACCCGGAAATCGGGTCATTAGGGACGCGCGGGCGGCGGTGTAACAAAACCAGTTACGGACTAGACGGTTGCACGCTGATGTGCTGTGGGCGGGGCTACTACACCCTGATACAGGAAGAGAAGTACGACTGTGATTGTAAGTTCTACTGGTGTTGTAGGGTCGAGTGCAAAAAGTGCACGCAGGTACGGGAGATGAACTACTGTAACTGACATTAGGGTCCTCTTGGTCTTGACCACCACCTCCGTTTGATTCAACCTCACACAAGACCTGCTTGGGATAAATCTGTAAGCTTGCATGAACAAACGTGGACTGGCCTGCGGATTTGGACCTTACGGCTGCAAGCCGTAAGGTCCAAATTCACAGACCAGTCTACTTAACCTGGAAGCACCGCGTCCTTTGATGCTACTTAATGCAACCATTGCTTGGGAGACCATCACCTCCGTTGGTTCGACCTCACACAAGACCTGCCTGGGATCTGTGAGCTTGCATAAATAAATGTGGACGGGTCTGCGAATTTGGACCTTAAAGCTGGAAGCCGTAAGGTCCAAATTCACAGACCAGTCCACGTAACCTGGAAGGACCGCCTCCTTCATGCAACCATTGCTTTGGAGAGTACTTCATAGATCCTAGTTCCATGTAGGACAGGAATGTTTGCAGATTGTCAATATCCGATGGCGTGGAAGATAGAAACCTTGCAGGAGACTCACAAGGTCCAGGAACTGTCTTTACCAAGAGAATCGACCTGGGATTTCTGTTTCTTCGCGGGCTTGTCTGGGAAGGATGGACAGAAACATATTTTCGATCCAGGCTTGTCCCCTGTGAAGAAATATCGGATAAATATCAGGCAAACTCGGGCAGTTCTTGCCGTGTTGTTTCGACGAAGACAGTTTTCAACATAAAAGCAAAGATCTGGAGTGACTGTGGAATATGACCTCAAACGCTGACCTCCCTGTGCAGGATCGTGTAAGGTGGCGCTGCACTCTGGGGGGACGACGCGTTTTTTCACGGAAAGGCAGCCTCTCAGTGGACCCATCAAGCCGCAGAGGTGTAAAAGTGGCTACTCTTCAAAGGTGACTTGGTTCGCCTTGGACAGAAGAGCTGGACTACGGGAACGTGCAGGGGTGATTCTGCTGTTAACAAGCGCTGAGGCACAGTGACCATATTTGAAGACTTGTGCTGTCAGTGCGTCAGCAACAACGAGAGCTGACGGTGTAACAATTCTCTGGACTTCACTGCGACTTTTTGAAAAGGGTCATGCGATACGGAATCCAAAGTGTGGTAAAATATGTGTGCTTGTCTTTGATTTTGGACCTACGGCTTAAGCCGTTTGGTCCAGAATTACAGACAAGCACATAGGCTAGGATTCTTCACCGCGGACATTTCTTTGGCATTTGCTGCAAGTTTCGTTTTTGCTTTCTGGAACTCAGACGCTGTAAAGAAGCTTGCAAATTTTTTAATGTGTTCTGCGTTTTGCAGAGGCGCCGCACGGCGTCGTTCGATGTATGTGATCGTTGTTGTGGATGTATATTATACTTTTTGCTACGTAGGCCAGATTATGTAAAGCATTTTCATTCAACGTGTACAGTATATCGTCCCCCTCCGTTGTAAAACAGTTGAAGTACGCGTCGATATCTTGATACATGTTTGGAACGGACTGCACCAAGGCTTTCGCTTTATGCTTTAAAAAAACTGCGGAGCATTGAGAAGGAAAGCATTGACGTAGACTCTGTGTGTATACTTTCGTTATGCTATTATTTTGACGGAATCAAAATAAGTGCGTTGGATCTTGCGGCTCGTAGGGCCCAAACTCACACCTACAAACCAACACACAAATGTTTATAAATACTTTGTTATATAATTTCACCCTACAGGTGCAAAAGAAGTCATGTCGGCGGTTTTTTTTTTTTTTTTTTTTTTTAAAGTTGTTCAGTGTCGATAGTGATTTTGGTCGAGGTTATTCCTTCAGAAAAAAAAAATCATTTCAAGGTGGAAGTCCCACCCTAATAAATGATACTGCGAAATTCTGTAAGTTTTCATAAATATATGTTTGCTTTTCCACGACTTTTTCTTTCAAGTCATTGACCTCAGACCTTCTCCGGAATGACAAGCTGGTGCGTCTGACTGCTGGCACATTCAGAACTAGAAGAAATGTAGGCTCTTAGAAATGCACTAAAGGAATGTTGTGCACAAAATGGAGAAAGAAATGTGCGCCACAGGCATACATGTACTGACACAAGCATTTGATGGTTGGCTTTTTCGGGAAAGGGGGAGTCTGATATACATAGAATGCGGACCAACTCAATCCCAAAAGACCCTCAGTCAATGAATGTGGTTAACTCTTTGGGTGTCGGTAGCGGTTTTCGACGCGATGATTCCTGCGGAATCATCGCGTCCAAAACCGCTACCGTCAGCCAAAGAGGTAAAACAACAAATTAATCTAGACTTGTTGTCAACTACACAGTGTGAAAACGTCAAAATTCAAAAGTGTGCAGCGCGCCCTGCCCCGTGAAAGGCAAAGGAGAATAAGTGCATTTTTGTGAACAGCGATATTTTCATTTTGATACAATGTACATCTTGCTTTTCTCAAAATAGACTTATTTCTTTTGCCTTCTTCATGCAGTGCTGGTCTTTGCAGTGCTGGTATGTGATTTGTACTTTACGGCTCTAATCCCCAAGGTTCAAAATCACGGGCCAATACACAAATAGCGGTGTTTTTTTTTTTTTTTAAACAACTAGACAAAGGTGTGAGTAAAGGTTTTACTGTGCTTAAACAGTGTCACCGGCGGTCATTTCCATTTATCTTGTTATAAAAGAAAATAGTAGTTGTTCGGTTTCTGCATAATTCTATACCTTTCCTTTAAAACGATTTGTAAAGATAGCCATGAGTTGTCTGTCCTTCGTCAGCTACACGGTATGCGCATGCGCTTGAGCATGTGGTGTAGAGAAGTTACGGGTCAGCAAGGTTAGTACTACTGAGACAGCTCAGTGGTGAGGTGTAATTTCATGAGAAAAACACGGAGGGTCTCTTTGATGACAGACCACGCTTCCAGTGCAAAGAGGCGGCCGAAAAACGTAGTCTGTTCTAAATAAGACGTTCTGGGTTACAGTTATAACAGCAGGCCTTTAGGGCTGCTGTTATAACCGTAATCCAGAACGTCTTACTTAGTCCAGGCCGACGTGTTTTGCCCACCGTCATGCATTGGAACCCATACTGCTATGCTGTAGATGTCGGCATTAAAGTGACTGTGTGTATATATCTGTATTGCTGTAAGTAATGTTTTAGATACATGTCAGTTTTGCATACCACAAAGACATTTACCTCGCAGTGTACAGACTGTATACAACCTAAATCAGTAACATGGACATTTTTTGGTGTACAGTACAGTGATTTTCTTTTTTTATAGAACACCGTGTACAACTTGAATTGTGTTCTCGAGTGTTTGATGTTTGTCTTCGTGTGCATACTCGTTGATGTAGTGTAAACTGGCACAGTTTATTATATACCGATGTCTCATCTTAGAATATGACGTAGAATGCTTCATGTGTACACGTCATCACTACATTAACGCAAGTGCGGTTCTTGCGTACGTTACATGTTATAAGAAGTACGCAAATTTAGCATACCTTGCTGGATAAACACTCAAGTATTTCAATAAATCATAACACTTTTGTGTCATTTCGTCTGTTCCCGTAATGCCTTGCAAAGTTGCAATGTGCGGTTGTATAAACGCAGAAACTAGGCTAATGATACAACACTTTGTTAGTTGAAGGTGTCAGACATTTATTTTACACATGTCTAAATCAATGCGCATACATTTCACTATTTTGTCTCTGTATGCTAGTCTGTAATTTGGAACCTTACGGCCCAGAAACACAGGACAACACACATAGCCAAATCACAATTGAGGCGTGTCATTTCTACAAAATTTTACGCTGGCTTTTGCACACAAAAAAGAATCTCAGTCGGTTTTACCTGGGATATTTGTTACTTTTCAGTATACGCGTGCCGCAAACCACTAGAACTGTACAACTGTTTAACACTTTCACTGCCAGTGGACACAAGATGTGTTCCTGAAATCTGTGGAAACGCAAACGTCAAAGAAGACCCTGCTTCTATTCAAGGAACTCGGCTGCACAACAGCGGAGGTTCATGAAGATCTGTGTTTTGGCTCTGTATGGTTATCGTTTTTCTTGGCATTGATGAGGTCAAAATGATAGCTATAATAGGATAGCCATAACTTAGGTCAGTGTGTCTTTTTGTTTCTGTGTTTAAGTTCGTGATGTTACGAAACTGATACCTTAGCATCAACCCAAGAGCGCATGTTTACAACGTAAAAATCTGCTACCCTAAATTCCAAAATTCTCATGATCCCGACTAAAAACTATACAAACAAAGATTAAGGCTGATACAAACACCGTACTCCTGCCGTCAAAAGCAGCAACCTAGGTATCGACTAGCCTGGCAAATCAGGTCAGTATATAAAACATGATGTCTAGGTTGCCAGAGAACCGGTCCTGCAGCAAAGACCACCTCTAGGTACATGAGGCATAGATCCTCATGAGCCGCCGCAGTTGCGGCGGCTCATGATGATCTATGCCTCGTGTTGAGCTCTTTCTGGTCTTGTTTACGTCTGTGTTTCTATATCAGTGGAGGCTGAGGAATTTACCTCTTATAAAACGCAAGTTGTTCCATTCGTTGCCACGCACCTTACGTGACCCTCATTTTCTGTTGGAACAAAATGTGACAGGTGGACTATTGCGTCCCAGAATTTCTATGTCGCCACGTTGATGATGTATCTGCTGTTCTGTGACTTTGGACCTTACGGCTTAGATCCGCATTATCCAAAACACAGATCAGCACTGACAGCAGTGACATTTTCTTCGACATAGCGGCAACACCGTTGCTAGATTAATATACAATTTTGCAGCATGCCATTACCTATGCCTTACAAAACTGTGCAGTCTGAATACAGTAATTATGAAGTTCAACAGGTCTTCAAGATTTCGTCCAACCAAATTAAGATGTTCGTTCATCGGAAGAACGAAAAAACAACATTGTATATTATTTGAACATACTTCAATATAGACCTCAACCATATGGTACAACAAAAATGTGCATCATGATATAATATTAATAGTGACATGTTTGCGCTTTAATCATAACAAATAACTCACACCTGGAATCTATGTGTCTCTAAATTGAATTAGAAATTGTGTTCTGCCTCAATAAAAACGCAACACACAAAACTGATATAGTGGTGTGCAAAAGAAAATGACCCCGTTGTGTCGAATGTTGACTGAGGCGGGGTTGTTTTGGGGGGTTTTTTTTGGACGATTTTACATCTGGTTAAGTTACATGATTTAACCCATTTAACCCCAAGGCCGCATTTCCCAAAGTTTGGAGCTGTCACCTAATGGCTATGTACTAGTTGCAGGAGATAGATCGACCATGTTAATGCAAGGGTAGTGCCAGATTAGCTTCGCGTCTGATGGCGACAAGCTAATCTGGCACTAGTGTGTCGTGGGTAAATGGGTTTATATTATTTGTTTTATCTCAGTCTTTGACTATTCTTCAAGTTGCAGTGACGTTAAGTTTCATTGATGTAAAGAGGATAGAAGTTTTTGGCAATAATGCATTTCTTGGGTTTTTTTTTTTATTCTTGTATATATTGTCTTATTAATTGTTGAGAATGTACATGTAGTTTAATAAGTCTTAATTGTGTGCTGGGCTGTGACATTGGCACTTACGGATTTCACCCGTAAGTCCAAAATCACAGACCAGCACACAGTACTCGGTCAGTTCTGTGGTCTTTCTTAGTACATGTGCACTTAACTTTTAGTGTCCACTCAATACATGATTCAGTAAAACATTTTCTAATACGTTTACATTTTGAGTACTGTAGGGATTAACTCATTCAGCCCGACGGCCGTATTTCCCAAATTCTGGAGGCGTCATCTAATGACTATGCACCAGTTGCAGGAGATAGATCGACCATGGTAATTCAAGGGCAGAGCTAGATTAGCTTGGCGCCGACAGGCGCCAAGCTAATCTGGCACTACCCTTGAATTATCATGGTCGACCCATCTCCTGCTGTAGTGCGTCAGAGCTGAATGGGTTAAATAAACCTGATGCGCAGACTCTGAAATAACTGCCAAAGACTTTCTTCTTTAACTCATTCGAGACGTGCAGCATACGGATATGCGGCTTTTGCCGCGTATCCGTATGCGGCCCGTCTCGAATGTAGTAACAGTCTCTGTGAGTGTGCATGAGAGAGAGAGAGAGAGAGAGAGAGAGAGAGAGAGAGAGAGAGAGAGAGAGAGAGAGAGAGAGAGAGAGAGACTGATCGAGATGAGATGAGATGAGAGAGAGAGAGAGAGAGAGAGAGAGAGAGAGAGCACATTTTGACAAAATGGAAGTATTCACGTGAGCAAGAAAGCGCAAATAATATAAGCATATCTAAATTCATAAGAACCCGCAAAAATAAAAATAGAAATTCCACAGCAGACGTCTAAAACTGCATTACATTTCGCAATAAATTAACGTGCACGAAAACTTTATATATATATACATCATCCAGAAAATATTTAGTAGAAAATCCTCAGTGTAAATGCTTACATGTACGTGAATGAATTGCTGTTAGGCCCCTCATAATACAAAGTGATTGATTGATTGATTGTACATTGCTTAGCGTCCCGACAGCAACAAGGCTTTCTCAGGACGTGCCTGCACGGCTTGTGAAAAAAAAAATAACAGAACATTGAATGTATGTCGCCAGCGGTCAATACATTAAATAACCTAACACATGGGGCCTAATAAAGCTAAGACATTTAGCAACACACATCCTATATCAAGAGCTACAGGCAGTGCAGACAGTAGGGAGAGTTTAAAAAGGCAAATACAGGTGAATGGACAAAGGGTAGACAGAAACACATGCCCAGAATAGAGAGAAAAACCCACCCTGTGGGGCTGACCAGGTGACCCTGGGAACTAAAAAATACCTAACCCCAACCAAGTCCCCCAGGGCAGACCCGGGTGGGGGATAATACAAAGTGTACAATCAATAAATTATAAACAATACTAAATGAAACAGAGAGAACTGAAATACAGAAACATATTAACTGTCGATAACTTCCAGTTCCTCTGAAATAATTTCATTGGCAATGTCAAAGCTCCCGACAAACAGTAAAGGCATGTATCTTTAAATCGTCTTAGGCCACAAAGTTATGATATTTTGTATTGTATGTATATGACTATAGATTGTATTCAATTAGCTGTATAAATCGGTCGACGCAGTGTTTTCAATGTGCTTTGTCTCAAAAACAAAAACGCTAAAGGTACTCAAAGTGTTCAGCCCTTTCGCATGCAGGGTCAGTCGTTGAGAGATATCTCTGCCGTGACAGGTCAAGGGTAGTGTCAGATTAGCTTGGCGCCTGAAGGCGTCAAGCTAATCTGTCACTACCCTTGAACTTTCACGGTCGATCTATCACTCGTAAAATGTAAAGGTTAGAAGGTTTTAACCTTTTTGAAGCTTTTGGTCCTGAGTGTGAAAGGGTCGATACACTTTCGGCGATGGTTGTGACAAATTTCACTATCACACTTTGTGCAAAGGCAGAGTTGTGTGTATCTGGGATACCTTGCAACATGATTACGTGTTGCTTGGATTCTTGACATTCAGACTACTACAAAACATGCAAAATTCAATAAAAACCGTAACCTCAAACATGGTTTTCCAATAGTATGTTTGCTTGCTTGCGTTTGCGTGTATGTGTGTGCGTGTTTGCTTGCTTGCTTACTTGCTTTCGCTGTTTCCTTGTTATTTACTCACTTTATGTCTGGAAGTGTTTTGCTTTTGTTTTTAAAATTGAACATGTTCAGTGCCATTTGACGCAGAATGTGTTTCTGCGATATTCCTTACTTCAACACCAGAAAATCCTAGCTGTCCCCAGAGCATGGATTCAAAGCGGCGTCAGAAAGAGGCATAGATCCTCATGAGCACCGCAACTGCGGGGGCTCATGAGGATATATGCCTCTTGCAGTTTGGTGGTGTTCAGATTTTCTCGGCACTGAAGTGGCTAATTCAAACCATACTCTACAGTAATAGACTTGTCTTCAAACAAATGGTCGACTGGCTTTGCGTATGTTTTGATGCTGATGTCATTATAGATTATCGTTGTCACCATCTCGTTGTCGTGTGCTCAAAATATTCGAAACTAACCTGATTTTAAAACAGTGTTGTTTGTTTTTGTGCTTTGGTCAACATCCCGACAGCAGGAAAGACTTACACAAGACGTGCCTGAACTGCGTGTGAAGAAGAAGGGAAAGAAAAAAACACTCCAAAACTCTCCATCTTTGTCGCCAGACAGGTCAAACAATCCGGAGACGCTTTTGTCGAACAGCGTTGACGCGAACACCCGAATGTAAAACAAGTACACACACTACACGCCAAGTAGCACATTGCTTCCAGACAACCCCGAAGGTGTAGATATTTTATATCCTGTCTCCAGACATCAAAGGGTTAACACACTATGATTCTGCTCTAGGACCAAAATCCGCAAATTTTGAAGTTGTCCCATGAAGACTGCATTACACTTCTGGAAACAGAACGAGCGTGATAATTCAAGGGTTGTGCCAGAATAGCTTGGCGCCTATGGGCGCCAAGCTATTCAGGCACAACCCTTGTACTATCACGCTCGATCCATGTCTTGCCGTGGCGTGTCGGAGTTGAATGAGTTAACTCTTGCGTAAATGCAGCCGTCACCACTCTTTTGCGGCAGTACTGTTTACTGTACAAAACGGCTGCACGCAAGACTCTCCACGCAAAATATATTTCTGTGAAAGTGTCGAGCCGTGCGTCGTTCACCCCCGGGCAAGGCAACGCTATTCGACATTTCCGCAGCTGTTGATGCTGGGCGACCTGGATGGGTTAACTTGCAAATGGGTTTGTAGCCTCGAGAGATACGTCTTTGTGTAGCCACACCTTCGTGGTTTCACACATGATACAGTCCAACTGAGGTCGCGGATCGCTGCGTTACCGTCACATTACAAAGTGGCTAACAAGCGTATCGCTGTAGCTTCTGCGGTCGATGGCACAAACACGGCTGCTGCCCGACCCTTCAGTGGCGAGAAAAGCTGGACGAGATCCAAATTTAAGAGGCATAGATCCTCATGAACCCCTGCCGTTGGAAAGTCGGATCTATATGCTTCTTGCTGATACCACTTTGTACATGCGTTTATTGAAGAACATAGACTAACAGGTGTTGAATTAACGCGAATAGTTCAGAAACGAAATTTCCGTCCACTGGCAGTGAAGGGGTTAAGAAGAGGAAATGAACCTGCGACTGCAAGGGCTCATGAGAATCTTTATGTCTCCTGTAGATTTATAAAGATTGGGCGCTTTAGTTGTTTGTTTGTTGTTTGTTGAGGTTGTTTTTGGGTTGGGTTTTTGTTTGTTTGTTTGTTTTTTAAGTAACAAAGCACCAAAGAAGTAGTACTTCTGACACCATACGTTGATGTTAAACATTTAGAAAGAAAAATTACACCAATACCTGCCAGCAAGAGGCATAGATTCTCATGGGTCCCACGCATCTGCAGGGGCTCATGAGACTCTACAGCTGTTGCAGATAACACAGGGGATGGCTATCTATTTTAAGCTATCACGAAAGAAGCGGCAAGTGGGACCGCTTGCGCTTGTCGCTGTGATCGGTTGCCTGAGTAGTGAAATTACCAGATGACCATTCACTGTCGAGAGAAAATTAAATACCACCATCTGCAAGAGCTCTTGCTGAAACCACTTTGTATCCATGTATTGTTGACGCTTGAGTTCTTGCACGTTGAACTGACAATGATTTCAATAAGACAATCTTAGTCCGCTGGCAGTGACATGGTTAATCGACGACGTAAACATGGATAACCCCTTCAAACACCAAAAGAAACAATAGCTAATTCCAGGCGGAATAATGACCGAGTGGGTCACTGGGTGGTGGGGTGGAGGGTGGGGGTGTGAGGTGTGTGGGGATCACTGGAGGGAGGGGGTGGTTTGCAATGATGTACTACGCCTGCCGCATAATCAACAACAAAGATACTACCTCTGAGCTGTGGCGATCTGGATTCGTGTCTGACTCGGCACTGCTACATCGCAAGCCATTTTACTTTTATATTTAATGACATGTGTTTAAATCTTTCATTCTGGGTTTCAGTATCTTGTTAGTTCAGACTGCATCGCACACCAAAAAAGCTCGCCACTTAGAAAAACATTTCGCTAAACTCAGCGGCAACACTTGTGCTCTACATTTGTCCTCACCCCATGCGCTTGTCCAGTTGTCTGCTGGTCTGTAATTTTGGATTCTTACGACTGAAAGCCGTAGGTACAAAATCACAGACCAACAGACACATGATTTATGAAGAATCAGAGTTATCCTATGTAAAGAAAGATTTACGACCGTCAGGTCACAAACGCCAGAGAGAAATATGCCGACTTGCATCAATCGTGCACCCCCAAACCAGCCAGCCTCGTCTACTGCCCAAAATAAAATTTGTCTGCGTAAATAACGCGGGTATCTACCACTTGACTGCATGACGCTCTTATGAAGACAAGCAGTCATACGATTCTCATAAAGTACACGCACGGCAGATAGCAGCTTATGTTTTTGGCCAATGAAACGCCCGTGGGCTTTGATAAGCTGAAGCTGTGCAGTGTATTGAAGATTAGGAGGCGGCAACATTAGAAGAACCGTTCCCTCCGTATAAGATACCAGATAATATATAGTCCGATCAGCCTTAAGATTGCACTCAAAATCTGTCGTCAATTGAAGGGAAAAAAATACTTTGACAGGTTTGTATTTCTGTCGAGACTGCGTTTCTTGCTGTGTCTGCGGTTAACCCATTTAACCCCACTGCCGCATTTCCCAGAATCTTGCAGGTGTCACCTAACGGCTATGTACCAGTTGCAAGAGATGGATCAACCATGATATTCAAGGGTAGTGCCAGATTAGATTGGCCCCTGATTGTGCCAAGCTAATGTGGAACTACCTTGGATTATTATGGTTGACCTGTCTCCGTCTGCAGGGCGTTGGGGCTAAATGGGTTAAGCAAATTACGATTTTCAGTACTTTAAGTTTCAGATTCAGATTAAGAAAACTTAATTGTCCCATGCCAAATTTTTCTTTTGAGCCGAGATACATATGACAAATTGCGTCCCCCATTTTCCCGCAGTCACTCCAAGTTCCATACGCAGCTGCCCCCTTTCCCATTCACACACTGACTCAGTTCCCACCCTGATGCAGATACAACCTGATGACAAATGCTGAGGGGAGAAGAAGCACTCACTCTGGAGCACACGAACAACAGAAACAAAACGTAAGAGGCAGACGACGAGACGATTCGACGAGGCAGAGGCAAACGACATGTAAATGACTGTTACGTGGTAGAATCGTGGTCGTAGTATGATATCACACCAGACGGCACGCACGTAGAGTTCTTTTAAATAAACCTCCGTTCAGCTGCAATCCGTCACATGTGGCTTAAGGATGTAGACAATACTGGAGTAACAGTTCCAACAATATTTTATTACAGCGATGCGATCTCCACGAAATGCGTTCACAATTGCACCAACAATAGTACAAAATCTTCTCAACTCTTAACACAAAGCGTCTCTCATACAATGTACATCAGCCTTCACTGCAGATCTCCGTTACTGACAATGAAGCACGATATCTTGCGTAACGTTCTCTCAATATCAAAGCGTTTTACGATACAATGCAATTATACAACTGAACACTGTACTGACGCTGTTACATCGCAATTCTACAACTGAACAATGTACAGACTCTGTTACATCGCAATCCTACGACTGAACAATGTACACAGGTGCTTCCTAGCACGACTCTTTTATAGTGGTATGTTTTCTAGAAACATCAAGCACAATCGTACACCACCACCAATCAAAACAAAACACGTATCTAAAACTCAAAGGTGCATTCACACTGGAATATTCTGTAAATCTCTGGCTACGATCTTCAACATCTAAGTTAAGAAAATCCGCGGCGCGCGTTGACGTCACACTAAAGTAGGCCAGACAGGTCACGACCCCGCCCACTCTAACTGGTAAACATGCGAACAGTGCATCAGCACCGAAAGCTAAACGACACGCACGCCGTAAACAAATGAATCCTCGTGCGGCTTCTAGACCTTTCGTGACTCAACTCCGTGCGGCAACAGATAATCCACACCGCACTATTCGTAAACGAAAGTGAAACTCACTGAAAAAGTACGTGATTAGAAATCGAGATAGCTCAAATAAAACGTCGGATCGTTACCTACGATTTACGCACGCACGCTCTCACAAAACAACTTGACAACACAACCACAATCGTAACAATGACAAATATAAATGATCTCATTCGCTTTATCCCATTCAGCCCTGACGCACTACAGCAGGAGATGGGTCGATCATGATAATTCAAGGGTAGTGCCAGATTAGGTTGGCTCCTGTCGGCGCCAAGCTAATCTAGCATTGTCTTTGAATTATCATGGTCGATCCATCTCCTGCAACTGGTACATAGTCATTAGATGACACCTCCAAAATTTGGGAAATACGGCCGTCGGGCTGAATGAGTTATTGGAATCTCTGTAGCGGAGCGAAAGCAGTAGATCGACTGTGATGCACTTCAAAGATGGGGTCACAATAACTTGACGCGTAGGGACGCAAACTACTCTTGAACTATCATGATCGATCTGTCTCTTGTTGCGTCGTTTCAGAGGCGAATATTTTCAAATTAACCCTTTGTCTGTCGGTAGCGGGTTTTTTTTTTAGAAGATTCCTGCACGAATCATCGCGACAAAACCCGCTACCGACAGCCAAATGGTTAATACATAATAAAACCGCGCGCAGACAGCTGAGTGTAAAAGAGATCTAAGTGGGATCATCGTCTTGGGTAAAGTAGAACAAATGGCCTTAACTCATGCGAGACGTGCCGCCTCCGGATACGCGGCTTATGCCGCGTATCGAGGCGGCGGCACGTTTCGAATGAGTTAAATGCCTTGCGGAAGGGCAAAAAGTGTCGCCTATAGACCATCATCTGTATGTGGCTACAGCCATCTCAGAAATGTGGACCGGCAAACAATTTGGCTTGTTCTACATAGCATGTGCACAGCTGCAGTACGTCTGTACTGATCAGTGTTCAGGTCGTACTACATAGGCAATAGCTGTTTCTGTCCCCCAGTGACCCGCCCGTTAGGGCCCTCCATTATCACTCCGGTGCCGCGGACATTAAAACCCGAAAAAATTAAAATTTCAGTCAGAAATGAGGAGCTTTAATAGCAGGCGTTCTCTCAAAAGGGTGGTCGCTCAGAACAGGTTGTGCTGTTTTCACAAAGACGAGACGATCTGTGCTCCCTTCAGTTTCTAAATTTTCATCCGTGTTCCCGCCTTGGCCCAGAATGAAGCTATCAACTTTTCAATCTCGCAAGCAATTTCGCAAAGGACAACACTTCCCGTCTACTCTGAAAGAAGGCTTCTCTCAAGGGGAAAAAAACTGGAGAGGAGTTTTCTCAAGGGAGAGAACTGCCACCTGCAAGCACCCGCGAAGAGTTCTCTGATCTTCGCCATCCTGTTTATTTATTCCCAGCTAGAGCTCCCTTAGAATGAACACACACATACCTCCTTCGTGCTAGATCCTAGTTAGAATGAAGTCATCAAAAGGAATAAAGCCAGCGGACATGGAACACGAGGCAGAAAGATGCATAGATCTTCATGGGCCCCCACAGCCTGCTGCGGGGCCATGAAGATCTTTGCCTCTTGCCGATGGAAGGTTTTCGTAGTTTTCAGGTGAGCACAGGTACAAGACGCAGGTGCGAACACACAGGTTTCGTGGCCTTTTGGCCGAAAAGTTTTGGCGTTCGTTCATGGAACTATCACTCTGCAGACGTATTGAGGTTACCTGGGAGAATACTACCGACAAACACAAATACATATACCTCGTTTAAATACAGGTAAGGGTTTACGCTAGAGGGTCACACGGCACAAACTTAGTCGCGCTCGCTTTTAACCCTTTTTATCCTGATAGACTACTGCTTTGAAATAAATTGGACTATGATAGTTCAAGGGTGGTGCCAGAATAACTTGGCGCCTCAGGCGCCAAGCTATTTTGGCACCACCCTTGAGTTAAACGGTTGATCTGTTTCCTAATCTGTAATGCAGCCTTCATAGGACAATAAGCTCTTTTTTTTAAATCAGCCTCAGGATGTAATGGGTTAACCAGGTCGGATATAACTGAAGTCGGATATAGTCGGATATAACTGAAGTCGGATATAACAGAAGTCGGATATAATCGGATATAACTGAAGTCGGATATAACAGAAGTCGGATATAACAGAAGTCGGATATAACTGAAGTCGGATATAACTGAAGTCGGATATAACAGAAGTCGGATATAACTGAAGTCGGATATAATCGGATATAACTGAAGTCGGATATAACAGAAGTCGGATATAACTGAAGTCGGATATAACTGAAGTCGGATATAACAGAAGTCGGATATAACTGAAGTCGGATATAATCAAATATAACTGAAGTCGGATATAACAGAAGTCGGATATAACTGAAGTTGGATATAACTGAAGTCGGATATAACAGAAGTCGGATATAACTGAAGTCGGATATAACTGAAGTCGGATATAACAGAAGTCGGATATAATCGGATATAACTGAAGTCGGATATAACTGAAGTCGGATATAATCGGATATAACTGAAGTCGGATATAACAGAAGTCGGATATAACTGAAGTCGGATATAACAGAAGTCGGATATAACTGAAGTCGGATATAATCAAATATAACTGAAGTCGGATATAACAGAAGTCGGATATAACTGAAGTTGGATATAACTGAAGTCGGATATAACAGAAGTCGGATATAACTGAAGTCGGATATAACTGAAGTCGGATATAACACAAGTCGGATATAACTGAAGTCGGATGTAATCGGATATAACTGAAGTCGGATATAACTGAAGTCGGATATAACAAGAGTCGGATATAACAGAAGTCGGATATAACTGAAGTCGGATAAACAGAAGTAGGATATAACTGAAGTCGGATATAACAGAAGTAGGATATAACTGAAGTCGGATATAACAGAAGTCGTATATAACTGAAGTTGGATATAACAGAAGTCGGATATAACAGAAGTCGGATATAACTGAAGTCGGATATAACTGAAGTCGGATATAACAGAAGTCGGATATAACTGAAGTCGGATATAACTGAAGTCGGATATAACTGAATGCGGATATAACTGAAGTCCGATATAAGAGAAGTCCGATATAACAGAAGTCCGATATAACAGAAGTCGGATATAACTGAAGTCGGATATAACTGAAGTCGGATATAACTGAATGCGGATATAACTGAAGTCCGATATAAGAGAAGTCCGATATAACAGAAGTCCGATAAATCAGAAGTCGGATATAACTGAAGTCGGATATAACTGAAATCGGATATAACAGAAGTCTGATATAACAGAAGTCCGATATAACAGAAGTCCGATATAACAGAAGTCCGATATAACTGAAGTCCGATATAACAGAAGTCCGATATAACTGAAGTCCGATATAACAGAAGTCGGATATAACAGAAGTCCGATATAACAGAAGTCCGATATAACAGAAGTCCGATATAACTGAAGTTGGATATAACTGAAGTCGGATATAACTGAAGTCGGATATAACTGAATGCGGATATAACTGAAGTCCGATATAAGAGAAGTCCGATATAACAGAAGTCCGATATAACAGAAGTCGGATATAACTGAAGTCGGATATAACTGAAGTCGGATATAACAGAAGTCCGATATAACAGAAGTCCGATATAACAGAAGTCGGATATAACAGAAGTCCGATATAACAGAAGTCGGATATAACTGAAGTCCGATATAACAGAAGTCCGATATAACAGAAGTCGGATATAACAGAAGTCGGATATTAAGATGTTTTGTTTTTTTCAAGCTGCAAGAGGTCTCCATACTTCTTTTTATAGACGTAATTTTGCTTTAAGGGGCGGGGAGGAGGGGAGGAGGGGGGGGGGTGGAAGGATCGTAAAACTGTGGTTTTCCTGGTATGTTATATCCGAAGTTCATTGTTTACGTGTACGTCTGTGATTTAGGACCTTACGCGGCGTCCAAAATCCCAGACCAGCGAACGTTACACGCAGGCCTGTGTATTATCTGTGTGCTAAGGACTCACATAAAATGGAAAAGAGTCGCAGAAAAGCTGTCCAGACAGAAAACCACATCTGTAACAGTCTTAGCTCTTCATGAGCACGGCAAACTGGCATCGTTCATGGCAATCTTCGTCTCTCACTAATAACCGCTTCGCTGCCGGGGCAAAGCGGATGCTACCCAGCTGCAAGAGACATCAACCTTCATGAGGCCCCGCATTCGCGGGGGCTCATGAGGGTTTATGTCTCTTGTTAGTCCTATGTTCATCACGCCTATTTTCGGTCCCATTTTTATTGTGTTCCTCACGCGAATGTCCGTCAGTCCGCAGTCATGACACGGCGCGTTTCGTGATCACTGGCAACAAAGGGGTTAAGCATCACTAATACCTCTGTATTTTTTGACGTGTTGGTCTGAGAGTTTGGACTTGACGGCTTCAAGGCGTAAAGTCTAAATTCACAGAAGAGCACGCATTTGAAGACATGATACTCGACGTCATGGGTTCATGAGACTAGCGGGTGGCTTTGGACGCGGGGGAACACTGTACCTAGGCTATCAACAGTATCTGACGGCCGCGTGTTTATTTTCTGACGAAATTCCAATTAACGAGGCTTGTGTGCAAACAAGCTCCTGTATCCTTCCGCGTTTAAAAATATAGTCCCTAACTACCCACTTTGCGTCTGCGATAGGCATAGATTCTCATGGGTCCCAGCTGCTGACGTAAGGTTCAAAATTACAGATCAGCAATCACATACAATCTTCTGCCCGCTCCGACCCGATTTGATTTTTCCATTACATCAGTTTTTGCTCCGACGTCAGACGGAGTAAGGTAGGTAGGTTTAAGTGAGGCCCTGACTCCGCTTCCAGAGGCTTTTATCTGCGATTGGGTGTCTCTGCTCCCAGAGCAAGGGGAGACTATCAGTGACAGTTAGTGACGTTAAAACACAACTTAATGAGCACGCCGAAACCGCCGAGGGCCGCCTATAAAGACCAGATTTTGGTGTAGTTTTTGAGACTTTGGTTCCAGACCACCAAGACCGGCACCCAGTCATACACTCACCCCAACCCCACCCATTCCCTCCTCTTTAGACATTCACATTAGCCCGCCAGAGCCAGAGCAGCCAACCCACCTACAATCGAACCTACCAAGCAGCCAACAATCCAACTGTGACCAACCAACCAATCGGCCGAGCAACCAATGTTTAACGCAAAATGACACAATTTGAAGTACATCTGAAATCGATCTTGAAATCAGCAAGAGGCACATATTCTTATCATGAGTCCCTGCGACTGCAACGACTGATGAGAATCTATTCCTTTTGTAGATGGAAGGGTATTGGCCAAGGACTGTTCCGTACCTGGACACCTTTGCAAGCATAGCCTTGAACCTAGGAAACTCCTTTCCTCAGTGAGAACGTGGATGTAGACTGGGGGCCGCATTTTGACGTCAGAATCTGTAGGCCGGCAAGCGGCATAGAGTCTCATGAGCCCAGGCAGCTGCAGGGGCTCATGAGAATCTATGTCACTTGCAGACGGAAAAACGGAACCAAATACTCATAACTGTAGAATTGTCTTGGTCCCTCAAGAAGAAAAAGAAACAGTAAAACGTCCGATAACGGGAGCGGTAGTAAAATTCTTGTGTTTTATGTGTGAATCTCGCAGGTGGAGAAACAACCTTGGCTGAGTTATACCAATGTGGGCTGCAGAGTAACATAAAAAAAATTCCACTGAGAAGACCTAAAGGTAAGACCAGTCTCACCAAAAGAAAAGCACGCCTAAGATGAGACAACAAAAAAGGAGGCGAGGAGATTAACATTGAGATGCTCTACATTGTGTGATGGTTTGTGGTTTTGGACGTGGAGGCTCGAAAAGATTTCTTATTTCTAAACGGCCTCTCAAGACGTAGCCCATGTGTACGCTGGTCTGACATTTTGGACTTTACGGCCTTCAGCCGTAAAGCCCAAAATGACAGACCGACACACACACACATAGCTCTCACTCGCGATTTGTTCCTTTGGCAGTGATAATTTCTCAGCAGGAAAAATTCCTCAGCAGAATGATTCGATCACGTTAGCATAACAAACATACTGTTCGCGACATCCAGCAAGCAGAGACCAGTTAGCTCGTTTTTATTAGGGAAGCCATGGAACACGAAATCAAATTAGGACCAGTGTCATCTCTGTGGCTGTTGAATCGTTTCTTGCCCACAAAGCGCCGACGGCCAGACTAACTAGAAACTAACTGGATCACAAGTGGACGGACAGTCACACAACGGACAAACTCCGTCGCCGGTCCAGAACGCTCTATTACTTGTAGGCTGACACCCATGATGACTTCCTATACCTGAGGTGTAAAAATTATAGGATGAACTATGCAAGCATGAGTTTCTGCGGAGGCATGTGAGACCATATGCGAGGTAGTTCAAATTATTTTTGAGTCAGCCTCTGTCGGTGAATTAGACGTTTAAACCCATCACTGCGGAGGAAAATTGAACACGATCCAACTGCAAGAGGCATATATCGTCATGAGCCCCCGCAACTGCTGTATCTGTATTCATTTTCAATGGACTGGTATGGCTTGGTCGTTAAATTAACAATGATATTAAAACGCAATCTGCGTCCACTGGCGGTGAAGGGGTCAACGTATAGTGAAACAAGGACCCCTTCAAAGAGAAGCAGGAATACAAGTTCAGCGGCCAACGGAAACCATAGCTCATCATGATCATCCGCCGGGATTATGAGGATCTATGACCCTTGCAGACGTGCGAAGTTCGTTGAAGGAGGGGTGACCAGGATAGAGCAATGCTATTTCTCTCGCCAGGAACGTGCCCCGTGTATGTCAGGCTATTATTCTCGCCCTGGCTGAACAGATAACTGTTTAGCTCGAATCCAGACGTTCCCAGAAAAGAAATTGTCCAGTCATAATATAAACACTGAATGACTTCTTCGACCTGAGGATGTAATGATGTCAACGAGACTTTAACAAGTCTGCCATTGCCTACAGAAGCCAACGAGTCGCCGTAGTTGAAAATACCCTTACCATTGTCCACATTCTTAAAATGTTAAAAGCTGAGTTGGTTGGATACTTGGCGTAACTGTCAAGCGGGTAAAAGACACGAAATTATTTCTTTCATAAAAAGAATGAAACACGTCCCCTCCCTCCCCCTCCCTCCCCACCACCCCCCCCCCCACCCCACCCCCCACCCCCACCCCACCCCCCCCCCCCCCTCCAAAAAGAAAAAAAGACAAACGAGTGTGCTAAAAATTCCTTTTAAACCCCTTCCCTGCCACTGTACGTACATATCTTGGTTCATTCAGCGACCAAAAGCAAACACCGTCCAAGAAACATGGATACAAGTTGGTTTCAGCAAGAGGTATAGATCCTCATGAGCCCTCGCGACTGCGGGGGGCTCATGAGGATCTATACCTCTTGCAGTAGTGTGCTGTTCTTTTTTTTTTTTTTCTCTCGGCAGTGATGGGTTCAAGTCGACAGACAAACAATGCAGTGCTCATTTTAAAAAAAAAAAAAAAAAAGGATAACGTAAATGAATATGTTTACGTATTTGTGATCCGAATCGTTGCCTTATAAATATCTTTGAACGTTTATCATCTGAAGTATTACAGTTCCAGCGCTATCAAGCCCGTACCCTTTCAACTATGTACCGCTCGGCCACCTAAGCTTCAGCATCTGGCCTCCCTGGTAATCACTTTAGTCTCGCGCCGGCCAGAGGCGAGCGTTTCGTTTGGACGCTGTACAGGCGCGTGCTGGTCGCGAGGCCTCAAGGCCATAATGGTGTTATTGTGGACGGGGCGTGGCCGCCCGAGACTGAGGGCACCCGAACCATTTAATCCAATGAAAGGGAAATTGGTAAATGGATAATCCTCTCCAGCTAGCTGCGAGTGTATTGTGTCCCGCCTGAAGAATACAATTCTAGAAGAGTTAGTTTGACAAAGTATAACGACGAACAAAAGAAAATGCGATAGCTTTGGAATCATCGGAAACACTAAAGTATTTTCGATGATTCCAAGATATCGCACTTCTTCTGCTCGTCAGTATATACTATGCACTTTAACTTTCCTTGAAACGGTGGTGTTCTTCTTGCTTAATGTATTGGTGATAACTAAAGACACTGGGTGATACAGAGCAACAATTTCCTAAAACATTTGTGGATGTAAGTTGTTATCAACTGAATCAGCCCGATGCACGTATTTCCCAAATTTTGGAGGCGTCATCTAACGACTATGCACCTGTTGCAGGAGATGGATCGACCATAATTCAAGGGCAGTGCTAGATTAGCTTGGCGCCTGTCGGCGCCAAGCTAATCTGGCACTACCTTTGAATTATCATAGTCGACCCATCTTCTGTAGTAGTGCGTCAGGGCTGAATGGGTTAAGTTTATCTGATCTGAATGGTCTGATCTGATCTGATCTGATTTTATCTTTTATCTTGACATGAACCCATTGTGACTTACTGCTCGGTGTGTGTATTGATCTGATTTTATTTACGATATTACTACTCTACGCCGATCTAACGTGGTGAAGTATTAGCTTCCTTGTCTCGTTAAATTGCAAATACCGACCTTTGAACTTGTACTAACTCTTCCTTCATGTTACTGACAATGTCTGCTGACCCTTCATTGACAACCGATGGTATCCGGGCACTGTGTCACGTGGCTGCCCATGGCTAATCAGTAACACTTGCGGCTCAACACGAAGTGGCTAAATTAATTTTGAATAGCCCTAGGATGGCTCCGACTGCTGTGTCTGCCAAGGCTAGACCACTAAGCAAAGGTAGTCTGTGGGGTTGGACCTACTGAGCTCTGACATACAAAAACAGGGAATGATCGACCATGATAGTTCAAGGGTGGTGCGCAAAGAGGCGCCATGCTATTATGGCACCACCCTTGAAATATCATGTTTAATCAGTTGCTGACGAACGTACGAAGTGCGCTGATTAATTTTGTGCTTTTAGTTCGCTTTTGGGAAACTAGGTTGCTCCGCTGATAGGGCCTACGTATTCTTGCTCGAAAGGTCAAGAGTTCGAATCCAGGTCTCCAGGAATAAAAAACTTTTCAGATACTGTTCGGTGTAACGTCTTTGAATTAATTTTTGGTATGAAAAACAATTTGGTGTGAAAAAAACCAAACACATTACACACAAAACTTGTAACTCTTTCAATTCTGATACGCAGGTAAAAAAACGCAACATTTACAGTAATTTTTTTTTTAAAGACAGTGCATGTGTACAGGGCTAACCACTCTGCCCTAGAAAACATTCCCTTTTTACGGAAACAGCAACGGAATCAACATCCATGAGCAGGTGTGACGGGCCTCTGGAGTCACCCCAGAGGGCAAGGCTTGTATGAATGGCAGTGGTGAAAGCCACTTTGTGGAAACCACTGACAGGAAAACAGAGGTCTTGAACACCAAAACCAAGTCGAGGATAGGTTTTTCGAATGTCCGTACAATGTATCAAACGGGCAAACTGGCGCAAGCAACAGCAGAAATGCGCCGATACAATCTACATAATTAGTAGGCATTAGTGAGAGCAGATGGACTGGATCAGGAAAAGTGACAACATCGACAGGAGAGACAGTTCTATATTCAGGAAGAGAGGACAATCAGCATGAAGAAGGAGTTGCCATCATCTTCAGAAAAGAAGTGGAAAGGAGCATAATAGAATGGAAACCTCTCAACAGTAGATTAATGAGAATAAGAGTACAAGAAAAACAAGTGAATATGACTATCATCCAGTGCTACAGTCCTACCGTGACAGCGATGATGAAATAAAAGACTTTTTTACAAACATTTAGAGGCAGAAGTTCAGTCCACACCACGGCACGACGTGTTGATCATCATGGGCTACTTGAATGCAAAGGTAGGGAGCGACAACACCAACAACGAACGTGCAATGGGAACACATGGATGCGGGACGATGAATGAAAACGGAGAAAGACTGACAGAGTTTTGCACCACCAACAACGAGGTTGTTGGAGGCACCTTATTCCCACACCGTGACATCCACAAGCTAACTTGGTACTCTCCCAACGACAGCGACAAACATCAGATCGACCATCTACTTATCAACGGAATGTGGAGGAGATCACTGCTGGATGTGAGAATAAAGCGAGGAGCTGACGTTGAAAGTGACCACCAACTGGTAACAGCAATGGTGAGACTCAAGCTACGGAAGGCACAGAACAAGACATACGTACAGCGAAATTTCGACAATCAGAAGCTAAAGGACTCACACACAAAACACATTTTTGTCACACAAGTGAAGAACATGTTCCAAGCACTACAGAATCTAGACCCAGAAATCAATGCAAACTACATTAACACGCTCTATAATAAAATCAAGACTCTTTACCAAAAGAGTGCGGAGGAGTGCCTAGGCTATAGGAAAAAGAAACGAGCAAAAGAATGGATCAAGCTAAACACCTGGAAAGTTATAGAAGAAAAACGTAAGTTGAAGAGACAGATGATCAGTACTCGATCAGAAAGACTGCAAGAAAGATACAAGCAGCAATACAGTGAGGCCAACAAACAAGTGAAGAAGATGGTGCGCGCTGACTGTCGTGCTTTTGCCGAAGAACTAGCACGAGAGGCGGAGAGTGCTGCAGCCCGAGGAGAACAAAATCAGCTATACAGAATCACCAAACAGATATGCGGCAAATACCACTCTACAGTCAACCCACCTATCAAAGACAAGGAAGGAAAACTTCTCACAACTCAAGCGGAGCAAGACGCACGCTAGGCTGTACATTTCAAAGAAGTACTGAACAGAGAAACACCAGAAGAAAATGCTGATATTCCGGAAAAGGAGATAGATTTAGACGTCAGCGTTGAACCACCTACTAAAGAAGAAATCATAGCGGCCATCAAGAAACTGAAGAACAACAAAGTCCCAGGACAAGACAACCTGAATGCAGAATTATTCAAGATAAATCCAGAGACAGCAGCTGGAATACTAGAACCACTTTTCAAACAATTTGGACAGAAACTTGCGTACCCGAGGACTGGACCAGAGGGGTTATTATCAACTTTCGCGGTATCACCCTTCTGCCAATCCCCAGGAAGATCCTCGCCAATGTGATTATAAGCAGATTATATACGGCAGTTGATACAACACTGAGGAAAAAAAAAAAACAGGCAGGTTTCAGAAAAGACAGGAGTTGTATAGAACAGATTTTTGCTCTGCGAAACATCATAGAACAGAGTGCAGAATGGCAAAGACAACTCTACGTGAATTTCATAGACTTTGAGAAAGCCTTTGATAGCATTCACAGAGACAGCTTGTGGCGCATCTTGATGGCGCTACGGAATCCCAAATCACATGGTGGAGCTCATCAAGAGTTTCTACAATAATTACAGCTGCTGTGTGGGAGGAAGCGACATCTGTTTTGAAGTGACGACCGGTGTCCGACAAGGTTGTGTGATGTCTGCGTTACTTTTCAATCTCGTCATTGACTGGGTGATGCAACGCACGACAGAAACAAGACATACCGGTATCAGATGGACGCTCTTCTCCACACTTGAAGATTTGGACTCTGCGGATGACTTGGCACTAATGTCTCACACCCATAAACATATGCAGGACAAGACGGACAGATTGAACCAGTACAGTTCCCAAGTTGGCCTCAAGATCAGCCAGAAGAAATCAGAAGTGATGACCATAAACACCGCTACACAGGCTCCCAATCAAAGTCAACAACAACGATTTACCCTTTACTGAAAGCTTTTGTGTACCTGGGCAGTATCATCACACCAGATGGCGGAAGCAAGAAAGACATTCAGAACACTAAATAAAGCAAGGCGTGCTTTCATCAGCATGAACAACATTGGAAGACTTCACAATACAGTGTGGGCACCAAGCTAAATCTCTACAACAGCTGTGCTGTACCAGTACTGCTCTACGGAGCAGAATGCTGGAGAATGACGCAACAAGACCTTACCAAACTGTCCACATTCCATACCAAGAACCTCAGGAGAATACTCAAGATATTTTGGCCAAACAAAATCTCCAACGAAGACCTACTGTCCCGCTGCAAACAAGAAGACATAGCCACAACAATCATGAAAAGACGTAGGCGATAGATTGGACATGTGCTGCGGAGAGAAGACGGCTCCATCATTAAATCAGCCCTACACTGGACACCAGATGGTAAGAGGAAGAGAGGACGGCCAAAGATCACCTGGCGACGAACGGTGGAACAAGAACTGAAAAACCACCACCACACTTGGGGAACGATAGGCACTCTGGCCCGCGACCGGCTGAAGTGGAGGGATTTCGTTGCTGCCCTATACGCCTTCGGCGTTACGGGCAGTAAGTAAGTAAGTATGTGTATAATTCTTTTTTTTTTTAAACACCTGCGCATATTTTGATGACGTTGTTGGCATTTTGACGAAGCAATCTCTGATGACCTAATGAAATAGCATGGACCTTCAAATCAGCAGAAAGGACAACAACTTTGCTGCCGCTAAATCTAACCTATTAAAAAACATCTTCAAAGGGCATAGATCCTCATGAGACCTCCGCAAGCTGCCAGGGCACATGAGGATCAATGTCCCTTGTTTTTCACATTTAGGTCATTGCTCTGTCGGGACAATGAGTGTTCACATTATGATGGAACAGCGGTCCAAGGTGCCTCTCACACAAGACACGGGTAGACACTCTGAGACATGGCCCAAAAACTGCACGGAATGGCAAATAGCTTTATGTAGGGGAGGAGACCCATGTAAGAAACACTTAAGCAAAAACGTCCAAAGAAAGATAGAATCAATCCGAAACTAGGGTTTTATAGAGATTATATTGATGCATCTTAGGACAAAGCCAAAGTTCAAAACTCGAATCGACGCAAAAGCAGTTCCAGTTTGAAAAAAAGTGACACATTGTTTCATATTAGGCACCATTTGCCTAATATGAAACACCAGGTCTCCTATTATGAAACAGTGTGAACATGTCCTTTTACGTGTTTCACTTACATTTTGTTGGAAAATTAAGGTATGAGAGATGGTTAGCACATATTATAGGCTCATTTAACATTAAAAGTGAGTTAAATATAATGAGTCACCCGCCACTCGTCCATCCATCCATCATCCCCTGTATATAGATTTTATCATTTTGAATTTCTGAGAGACCATCAGAGCCACAGACTTCTCATTTGGTACAGTGATCCTATTTGACATAGCTTTGATTGTCATTTGCGCTGACCTCCATGGAAGGTCAAGATTACAAAGGTCAATAAACGGGCGATTTTTTAAAGAAACCTGTTATAATTTTATTTAAAAACTTGCCAAAGAGAAAACTGACCATACAACTTTTGTTTGCAGCTCTACTAAGTTAACCTCTCCTTCAGGTAACGGTCACCGGAATTATGAAGGCTATTTAAGTTGTTGCTGTTACACTTACAGGTAGTTCCTGTGTGAACTTTGCAGTAAGACCCCAGTAAAAATGTGTTGCTAAGGATTACACTGTCTATGCATATTAATTTTATTGGCTCCTTCCAAAGGTAAACGGTCCGGCATGGTCAGCAAGTGTGCGGAAAATGTTCTATGTATGGAGGAATAAAAGATACTGTATTTAGTTTTTTCACCTCAGAAGTAAAACTTGATAAAAGCTAGCATTATCTACACAGGTTTATGTACATGTTCAGAAGCAAATTCAGGGGGAGGGGGCTGTTCCAGGGTGCACGGCCCCCAGGATATTTTTAATGTGTCATTTTCCATTTTGGGGAAATTGGAACAACCCAATCCCCCCGCGACCCCCCCCCCCTCTCTAAACACACACACACACACACACACACACACACACACACACACACACACACACACACACACACACACACACACACCATACTGCGCCTCTTCTTGGAAATTGTGAACGGTCCTTGAGAATGTGGACCCCCTCCCGTCGTTTTTGCCGGTGAAAAGGTTTCCAGACCTCTCTACCCCTTCCCTCGACCCCCCCCTCCCTCCCCACTCTCACTAACACCAGCACCAAGCACCCCTCGTTTGATAGGTAACAACATTTGTAGGTCCTCATCCTCTTCACATTCTCAGCTACTGTGACACCGCCGACAGGAAGAGTTCCCATGAAAAGGTATACGAAATCTCCCGCACGTTTTAGCTGCCACCTTAAAGAGAGGTCATTCGGAATTCCGAATAGTATTCGAGGTATAAAATGCATACTTAGGTACTTTCAAACGTCTGCACCTGAAGTTCACTTTAAACAAATGTGTGTGCGAAAAATGACTAATCTTTACAAATACATGACCTATGATGACCTTGACCTTTTCTACAGATGAAATTCTACAGATGAAATATATAGGTACAATTGTTCTTGTAAACTACAGTTGTGTCGAGTTTAAAGTCTGTGGATGTTGTAGCTCCTAAGAAAGTGCCTTAGACAAACGCACCCACACACACGCGACGGCTGAAGAGCGGATGCATGGACGATTGGCGACTACATTTATACTGTTTCACATTTGCTGTCACACCTAAGCCAACAAGATTTGCTCTTGGAACAACATTTTAGCCCCACCCCCTCCCGGCAGACAGTAATGCGCCCATTTTGTCTGTCTGAAAACATTCCCAACAACTGTGTGCGTCATCCTGAAGTGATGTAGCGACATAAACGTGGTTTTTGACATATCTGTTTTATTCTCATCGCTACCACTAAACGCAAATATTGCTCTGGAATCTTTCGTAATTCAGTACCCAAGGAACTCCAACCGTCAAATATGTCAGTTGTGTCAGCAAGAGCCAAAATCGCCATGAGCCACCGCACCCGCGGGGCTCATGATGATCTATGTGTCTTGCAGATGAATCTTATTGAGAGTTATCGGCTGTGAAGGGGTTAAGTCAAAATATCATCAAGTAAAATTTGGAAAAAATCGGGCCTGTGGTTTCAGAGATATTCATGGGTTATATAAGAGAACTGATGCATCTTATTTCAAGATGCAAATGATCGTCTCATTCTATACCTGCGTATTTCTCTGTGGGCTGGCGATTGGGTGCCTGATAGGCGGGGGCAGGGGATCTAACTGTTGTCCAGCGCTGAGTAATTCCCCTTGGTTTGTTGTACAGTTCAGAGATATTGCCTGCACAAAGGCTCACACAAATATGACCTCTGCGACCTTCACCTTACAGATCGTGAATTTCATTCTGTTAAAGACATCACATATTAGGGTAAGGCATCATTTCTTTAAAAAAAATCAGAGCAAATCAGTACAGCGGTTTCAGAGGTATTCTCTACTCAATAATCTTCAAGATAAATATGGAAACTATGACCTTGACTTTGAGGTAGAGGCGCAGTTAAGAGTGATGGCAATATTTGATGTGGTAAAGTACTATTATCTAGAATTTGGATTTAATAGGCCCAATGGTTTTTGAGATATTGCCTAGCACACAAATCTGCACAAAACAAGTATGGCCACTGTGGCCTTTGCCTTTAAGGCAGTAAAAAGATTCTGTTGTGCAACACTCTGTATCATCACAAAATATCACAATTTGCCATAGATCAAATCGTTTCGGCGTTTACAGCAACATTGCCTGGAAAATTGCATACATAGAAAATGTAGCCCCTTGTTACCATGACCTTGATAAAGTGACATGATCCTGGTGTGGGATACTCTGTATTGAGAAAAAGTATCAACATCTGAAATTTGGAACAAACTGGCTGAATGGTTTCCGATATGTACGCTAGACAATCACTGCTTCTTATATGAAACACTGCTATACATATGAAACACCTTTCATATTAGGTGCTATTTGTGTTTCATAATAGGAACAAGATACCTCTCCAGGGGCCGGATGCTTGACAGCCTTCTAAATTAAAAGCATGTTAAAGTTAAAATCGTTTTAGTTAACAGAGTTTTTAAAACTCTTTTAAAACTAATGCATGACACGTTTCTAAAAAAGGTTAACAACGTTTTAGCTAAAAATAGTCTACCGCACTACGTCACCGATAAATAAATAGACTGATAGGGGGTTCCTTGAATAGTTCATTCGCAGTAAAGATTTATGATCACTAGTATGGAAAAGAAAATCCAAATGAAAAAAGAAACACGATTAGCAAAGACAATTAAACCACAATAACAATTACACAATTTGCAACTTTTTTTTTCTGATAATGAGGCTGTAACTAAAGGTATGACGTGAAACAATAGCTGACGAACTGAAATTTCGTAAGAAAAAGAACTAACACCTATAAGACTGACGTCAATTAACTTTATTGCGTCAATCGTCAGTTCCATTCCGGCCAAGATGGCTGCTCCAAGTCCGGCGGAGACTATTTCCACACACCAAAATAAACAAAACAACAACAACAATTTTTTTCTCGGCAGAGGAAGCAGTCCTGTTGAAGGAATATGGAAATAATTAAAGACGTGCAGCACAATAACAAGAAACAAACAAGAAAAAAACAAAACGGAAAAGCTGTGGCGCGAACCACACCAGTCGTGGTTTTAAAAGTGACATTATTTTTTGACCGCGAGACTCTTACCGACTGCGCTATTGAGGCATTGATGGTAATCGAGCTTATTATAATTATATACAAAGTCAGGTTGTGTTACGCCGGCTTACCTCTGCCGATCTTTCCGACAATATTTCACTTTCCAATGCTTTTCAGCCCTTCTCAGTAAATCTCAAACGCTGAAACCGATGTTGTTCGTCGTTATATTTCGTCCGAAAGGATGCAGCGATCTCTCTTTTCGTCGATGATGTTGTCGAATTCAATGAAGCGGCTGATTCAAAATGGCGCCCATTCAGCGTCCATTCAATTTTAAAAGCGTTTTAGCGTGTTTAGAATAGCTCCGAGCACTTCTAAAGTTACAAGCAAAACTCGTCGCTAAAACAACGTTAAACGTTCCGAGCACGATTTTTTAAAACGAGTTCTAATTTTCACTTTTAAAACTGTTTTACAATTTAGAAGTCTGTCGTGGATCGCATCTAAATGCGCTTGTTACGATTGTAGTTGTGTTGTCCTGTGAGAGCACACATACATGTGTTAATCGTAGGAAACGATCCGATATTTATTTGAGCTATCATGGTTATGAATCACGTATCTTTTTAAGTAACATTTTCTTTCGGTCGCGCAAAGCGGAATTCACTTCCTTATGATACGTTAAGTTTAGTTCAGAACGTTCTAGAAAGGTCGCGCTGTCTAGTGACCTCGTATGTGTCAGTGACGTCGGTAATTTAGCGACACTTCGCAACAAGTTGTTTACTGTGCGCGTGAAGCCGTCAGCCGTTTTTTTCCTGTGTTATGAAGGATCGTGAATATTCTCGAATTTTCCAACTAGTTTGTGAACTGTCTTCCATGCTTTTATGAGATGTCGTTTTACCAAGGATTTGGAGCTGAAGTGAGCAGCCAAATTTGTGTAGCCTATTGTAGTTTTTCTGGAAAGATTATTTTAATGAGTTTCGGTTGCGTGTTTCGTTCTGATTGGTTGCGTTGTATGATTTTCGTAGATGATACTGGAAATTGGTAGTATATATAAAGAGGGCGCTAGGAAAGCACGTTCGTACATTGTCTTGCATTGTCGGTGGTAGAGACACGCAGTTTATCGCAGGTACGTGGCCCGTACATTGTGAGAGACGCTGTTTGAGAAACTTTGTGTCGCAGTGTGGACATTGCAGAAGAGACTTTGTATCAGTGTTACTGCATTTGGAATTGCATTGTGTGGAGATCGCATCGCTGAATTAAAATATTGTTGGAACTGTTACTCCAGTATTGAGTCTACATCCTTAAGCCACGTGTGACGGATTGCAGCTGCCATGAAGTTTATTTAAAAGAACCTTAATTACGTGCGTGCGTCTGGTGTGTTTATCATACTACGACTACAACTCCACCACGTAACAGCGCTAAACACGATTATTACAAAACGTTTATAAATTTTCACTTTTAACAGTGTTTTAAGGGTTAGAAGCCTGTCAAGCATCCGGCCCCAGGAAAATGCGTGCCTCCAAAACAACAAATAGAGAACCAAACGAATGACGCTGGTTATCTGATCTCCGAAGACTGCTTTTCAATACAAGAATGATCATTTTTTAAAAATCACAAAACTGAATGCTAATGTGGCTGTTTCAAAATGGCGAAAAAATAAGAAGCACTGAGAAGGGCTAAAAATAAAATTTTCTCGTCGTGTTTCGTTTTCATCACGCCTGACATTCTTGTACCGGAAATAAGGCTCAGTAAAGTACCTCTATATTACTGCACAGACAGAATTTGGAAAAGTTATTCCGTTTCGACGGGAGCAGGGTGTTTCATAATAGGCACTGTTTCATAATCGGGGCTCCTCCCCTAAATGGATACACAGTGACCCTCCATTATTGTACAGACATTCTTGACAACAGCCACCTAGTGACTCAAATACAAAGCGCCTGAGTTTGGGTAAGTCACATAGAAAGTACTTTGTTCTTCATGTTAGCTAGGGTGATGGTCCAACTGATGTACTTTTCAACATCCTTCGTTCTGGAAATTGGCATAGCATCGTCTGAACAACACAATAACAAATTCTTTGACATGTTTCAACACAGATACTTGCCTCTGGCAAAGGCTGCTGTCATCAGCTGACCTCAGCCAAAACCATCTGAGGCTACAGCAGCTGTTGTTATAGCAAAGTTAACTGGGGATGATCCTGTCATTAGTGAGGTTGCGTTTGCGACGAACGACTCACAACAAACGAGAGCGAAGGACAACCAGCGTGTACCATAAGCACAGACAAAACTCCAAACATATCCAAGAGGCATAGATCCTCAGGAGCCCCCAGGGCTCCTGAGGATCTATGCCTCTTGGAGATGTTTGGAGTCTTGTCTTTGCTTATAGTACAACCTGGTTGTCCGTCATGATTTCGCTCTCGTTCGTTGTGCGTCGTTCGTTGCAAACGAAACCTCATTAGTACCTGGAATCAGAGATACAAAAATGTCATCTGTAGTCGGAGTGTGCCCACTTAGATGGTGGGGTAATTAAAAGCAACCGCACACGCAACCTAAACTTATCTCAAGTTGGAGTATAGCCACTTATACTTGGTGAGGCAATAATAAGCAGCCATACAATCCTCTGATCCTGCTGGGTGATCCTGGTATTGTTCAGCCCAGGAATGCAACAACAACACTTTACTTACTTACTTACGCCTGTCACCCCTACCCGGGTATAGGCCGTCGACGAGAGACCTCCAGCAACTCCTGTCCTGTGC
Source organism: Semisulcospira habei (assembly GCA_036245525.1). Taxonomy (NCBI): domain Eukaryota; kingdom Metazoa; phylum Mollusca; class Gastropoda; family Semisulcospiridae; genus Semisulcospira; species Semisulcospira habei. Next base: position 76,277,156 of record BTPG01000001.1, on the reverse strand, counting down.
TTCTCCTTCGATTCTACTCCAGGTGGTTCCCAGTCTCTTGATGTCTGCTTGGAGGTCTCGACGCCAGGAGTTTCTCGGCCTACCTCTTTTCCTCTTTCCCTGGGGGTTCCATGACAATACCTAGCAGGGAAAGGTTGTACTTTTGCATTTCCGCTGCTATCTGGGCGGCCTTGCCGCTCTGGTACATGGTCTTGACGTTCCATGTCCCCATGGTTGTATCCCTGGATAGAGAGAGGCGGCTCGGTCCTGTGGCTTCCGAAGACTTCCGGCTTTCACCACAGGACGTCATAAGTCTTCTGGTAGAAGAACCTTCCTCCTCCAGGAAAGGAATTACTGTTAGTCTTTTCGTCGGCGTTTTTGTAGCAATTTCCTTTTTGCAGGGTGGGGAAGCTACTTACTAGGAGGACCAGGGGTTTTCTGTCGGGGTCACCTTCCCTTAGACCATGTTGGTTCACGGCACCTTATTTCATTCGGTGCACCCCTCTCACGAGGGACCCCCTATCCACCACCCAGGGGACGCGCCTCAACGCCATATGGTCCCAGCGCGAGGAACAACAACACTGATAGGCAAGAATGAGTACTTTTTATCTCAAACCATTCGAGTATTGCCGTATACGGGTACGCGGCAAATGAAGTGCGCGCTAAGAACTACGTCACAAAAAAAACAGACGAAAAACTGCTAGCGATCAACATGAAAAAAAAAAAATGAATTGCAAGTCTAGCTTTGTATAGATGCATAAATACCCACACGTTCACATTAACGTCATGTCCAGTCTGACCAGGAACGCGCTCAAGGTCACACGTCAGTCAACTGGTGACCATTTCTGGTCAGCCCTTGTTTTGATGACTGCTAGTTCGTCCACTTTTTGCAGACGACATAATTGTGTCCTCTTCCATCTGGTAGCCCCCACATGACAAGGAAACTTACGCGAGTGTTGTCCCCTGACAACGCCTTCGCGCCTCCATAGAGGCTCGGAGGCGCTATCAAGGGCACGTCCTGAGAAGGCCTTTGTCGCTTGCAGGACGTAAAGCAATCTATACTTACTTACTTACTTGCTATCAAGGGACATGTCTCGCATGTTTTCGCATCTTGTGAGCCGACCTTGAAATATGTCGAGTCTTCAAGGTCAAATGTCCAAAGAAGCAGCCGTGAAAAGCATTCACTGCACGAGAAAGAGAATGGTTTACATGGCCGGAAATTGTTTACAATAGTTCATATTGCCGTCTGCTACTTGGAGATATAAAATGTGTTTTACAGCGTCTTGTGTTGCAAAAGGAAATCCAGAACAAAGAAGGTGACTGCCAGGCGTGTGAGGTGCAAGAAAATATCCAGCAAAGAAAGAAAAACGCTTCGTAAATTTAGGACAGGACAAATTACTAAATTTTCAAAGGTAAAATTTAGTCAATTCTTATCCTTGCATATTCCTAAGTGTGTTTCTTGTTTCTTTCTTAGTCCTGATGATATGCTGTGGGATTTGGTAATCACCCTTTCATGCATTCTCCATATTACGTAGAAATACAAATATATAGAATCGAATTCTACGGCCGGTATGTCAACTATGCTTTTTTTTTTTAATACTTCAGTTATGTGTGTGTGTGTGTGTGTGTGTGTGTGTGTGTGTGTGTGTGTGTGTGTGTGTGTGTGTGTGTGTGTGAGAGAGAGAGAGAGAGAGAGAGAGAGAGAGAGAGAGAGAGAGAGAGAGAGAGAGAGAGAGAGAGAGAGAGAGAGAGAGAGAGAGAGACAGAGAGACAGAGAGACAGAGAGACAGAGCGGAGACAGAGAGAGAGATCCCGACTCCTGTCTAGTCCTCAGGTTGGCTTGAAACCCCAACCTCCGGCAACTATTCTGCAAGAGGCATAGATCATGAGGGTCTATACCTCTTGCAGACGTCTATGCTTATCTACTCCTCTTGCCATCGTACGTTCACCCTGAGGCGGTGAAACCCAAAGCTTGAGTCTTTCTGTAGCCTGTCGTTAGTCAACACTTTCTGTAGCAGACCGTGGAAGGATGTTACCTTTTTAAGACGAGCTATGTTCCTGTCAAGCAGACGGACATTCGGGCGCTTTATGGCATCCCGGCTAATACCGCCATGGACGGCTCAGGACGCAAATGAGGCCAATTTAGCTAGAGGAGGCGTAGGTTCTCAGGAGCGCCTGCAGCCTAATCAAGAGCAACAAATATTCACAGCAAGAAGTAGGCGACAAATGCCGCAGGTGCAACTGCCCATTTACGTTATAGACTTTCAATAGTCATACACAAACCAAGAGGAATCACTCAGCGCCGGACAGACAAACAGTATATTAGATCCCCTGCCCCAAGAGGAATCACTCAGCGCCGGACAGACAAACAGTTAGATCCCCTGTTAGATCTAACTATCTAACTGTTTGTCTGTCCGGCGCTGAGTGATTCCTCTTGGTTTGTGTACAATTCTGCCAGCGCTAGCCTCACCTATCTGGTTTGTGAGTTTCAATAGTCATGTCCAATCTGACAAAGAACACGCTTACAGTCACACATAAATCGAGAAGCAAAAACAACAACAATAATATTAATAATAATAATAATGATTATTATTATTATTATTATTATTATTATTATTATTATTATTGCTGTCCGTCCGTCTCTTTCTTTAGGCATATTTATTATTATTATTATTATTATTATTATTATTATTGCTGTCCGTCCGTCTCTTTCTTTAGGCATATTTTCGCGCTATTTCAGTTTCACACACACACACACTAATTCACCCTGCCGAATAATTCACTTTTATTAGAAGTTATTACGAGCTAGCCGGCGTGTCACAAACTGCTGTCACGGGCCCTGTGACGCGTATGTGCTGTTGACGGCGGGCTGACACACGTCGGGAGCACACGTGACCTGAATAATTTATGATAATAAAGGCAAGCAACCGTGTCAAGTTAACCCCGTTGTGCTTGCAGCCACATGTACTGTAAACTTCTGCAGCTATTGATGCAGGGAGCCTTGAATCAGTCAATACGGAAATTACGTCACTTACGCCAGGAAACGTTGACTGAAATTTAAAAAAAATCTTCTGGGCTTAGAGGCCTTTTTTTTTTTAATACATAATATACTTCCGTTTCAGTTTAGTCCAAGAAAACGCACATATAATATATATTGCCGTGTGTTAGGATGTAGGGGAAGCCACTCTTTCCTTCACAAAACTCGTAAACTCACTTCTGGGACGTTTTGTTTACACTGAGCCAAGAACTTTTTGGCAATCACAATTCCTACACCTGTTTTAGATGACAGGTTATTAACAATGCGAACGCAGTATCGCCAAAACCGTTTTCTTTTATTTGAAAGATATGAGAGCCGAAGACAACAGTTACGCGAATTGTCACTTATCGTGATGGACATTCTTGACTAGGAAACTGGAATGTGCGAACGTTTTTACTTTTACTTTCAAAGCCAAATGCTCGATGGGCAAACGGTCTTCATGCCGAAAGGAATGAAAGGGGGGGGGGGGGAGGGGGACTGACTGCCAATGCTAAATAATTTAGGAGGACTACCAAGTAAAATAGGCAAAAGCACTATCAGGGGAGAGAAAAGTGCATTATCGATCAGTGATCGTAGATCTAGCTGGTCAAAGCACAAAAAAGAGATAGGAAAGAGAGGTGGCAGTCAGTAAGTGACTGGAAGCAGTTGTCATTGGTCAATGGACGATTTTCGGAAATCACAAGTAGTCAAAACTGCACGTGTTTGAAAGCCCGGACAAACACGCGATGTCGCGTGTTTGTCCGGGCTTTTAATCCACTGTTTTCGTCGAAACTCATGCAGTTTTGACCTTCTTCTGATTTCCGAACAATGGGTCTATTAGTAGTACCCCCTCTATTTCCAGTCACTTTTTGTGTTTTGACCAACTAAATCTATGATCATTGGTCAATAATGAACATCCCCCCCCTTCCCCCCCTTGACAGTGCTTTTAACTACTTTACTTGATAGTCTGTCCTCATGCCGATAATGATTAGACCTGACGGTCTTTGCACAGCTTTAGTCAGCGGTTACGCGCATTCACACTTAATAAGGGGAGCTGAGGAGCTCGGGTAGAAGTAGAGCATTTTACTCTCCTCCGAAAAGTCGTGGGTTCGAACCCAGCCGGGCTGAAAATTTGTTTAGACCCTATTTCGACGTCCCGTCTTTGAAATCAGCTTCCTGGTAGAGAATTAAAGTTAGGTCCTAACCTTTTTCACACTTCATAGTAACTTGAAAACATGGGGAGGGATGGTGGTGGGTACAGACTGGATAGTTTATTGTGTGTTGGACGGGAGACGACAGCTCGAGGGTATTGCCAGATTAGCATGGCGCCTTCCAGGCGCCAAACTAATCTGGCGCTACCCTTGAACTGTAATGGTCGATCGATCTCCTGTTGTAGTTTCTGAAGGACGAATGTGTTGGAAGAGACTCAAAAAACTTAAGCAAAACTAGGATCACATGACTGCAGACGAAAAGATATGTGTTTGAGTTGCGAACGCAAAGATTCAAATAAAGAACTCAGACATGAGCTGCCCGAAAAGAGAGAGACAGAGACAGACGTAGTGAGAGACATACACACACACACACACACACACACACACACACACACACACACACACACACACACACACACACACACACACACACACACACACACACAGAAAGAACGAGAGACAGACATACAGAGAGGGAGATAAAAACAAGGAGACGGGGTACCACCCGATCCATAGATTCTGGAACCAATCATATAAAGTTTGCAGTGTCATGTCCCGCCCTAGGCTACGACTCCGGTTCGGCCCGACCCACGGGCAATACAGGCATGCGACAATCGATGAACCGTTCGCAAAGACGTCTGATCACAAGCCATTGTCGAGAAACAATTTTTTTCATTATGTGCGTCGATTTTTATGTTTAACTATTCACCCAAGTTTTTGCAGTGCATGATGATCATGAAAAAGGCACAATTTAGTGTTTTGCAAGTATATGTACCTCTCTGGGAAGAGATCATTTTGATAAGAAGAACCTGAAGTAATTCTCTCTTAACCCATTACATCCTGAGGCTGATTTTGTGAAATTTGCTTATTGTCCTATGAGGGCTACATTACATATTAGGAGATAGATCAACTGTTTTAGTTCAAGGGTGGTGCCAGAATAGCTTGGCGCCTGAGGCGCCAAGCTATTCTGGCACCACCCTTGAACTTTCAGTCAAATTTATTTCAAGCAATGGGTGTATCAATATGAAAAGGGTTAACACTTAAAATCGTCTGCCAGGTCCGGCTTGCTATGTAGATACCAAGTAAATCAGGCAACGTCTTCTGCTCCCACTGACAACTGCTTTCATGTGCTTAACCCTGTGGCTGTCGGTAACGGGTTTTTTTTTTTGGTTGTTGTTGTGATCGACAAAAAGCGCTACCAACAGCCACAGGGTTAACATATGCAAATGTCGGTGATAGCAGAGGAAATAGCATACCTATCAAGTGTTTCCTTCGTCATGGTGAAAAATAGTTGTTGTTGTTTTCACAAACAGCGTGGCAAAGACATTCTTTGGTATCATACCGTTTATTTGGACGTTTGCATTAGTAAAACTTATTATTGTTTGTTTGTTTGGGTTTCTTTTTTCGAAAGGCCCGAATACAATATTAAGACAGGGATAAATATTCCACTGTGGTTAATCCCTGCAGGAATCATCGCGACAAAAAAACTACCGGCAGCCAAAGGGTTAATCAGTGATATAAAATCTTTTTAATGTCATGTAAAAAGGACGACATGAGCATTGAGCTGTTCGATACGGTGAAGTATCAGTTGCCTCAGGGGGGACAGAAGGGAAGGTCTGACCAGATCGTATACTACAAACTCTTCACTGCAAACGGCTGCAAATGAAATCCCTGAAACCAAGGCGCAGAAAAACTCCCAGATAACTTGTCTGCCTAAAATACAAAGACACAGATCGTTGCTAACAAGAGCATAGATCCTCAGAAGCTCACTCCGCCCCCCCCCCCCCACCCCCCCCCCCCCCCCCCCCCGCGCAAAAGCGGGGGGGGGGGGGCTTACGAGGATCTATGCCTCTAGCATTTGCGCGCTTGTTGTTGTGTCAAGTTCTGCCAGTGAAGCGTTTTCATTGTCGCAAGCGTGGAAAAATCACCCACCCGCTCTCAACTCCAGCGCTCGTAATTTTGCCCGAATTATCCAGCAATAGCAACCGCAGGTGGACAGGATTTATCTCTTTATTGTCTCGTGAATAAGTGTGCTGGGAATTTGTGAAGTACTCGTCCGTACCGGAACGAGAGAGCTGATCATAGTATAAAAACCATGCTGCGGACGTCAAATCTGCAGCCGGCCGCGGCGCGGAATAGACCACCCAGCACCTAGTAATAAAAAAAAGTCCTGGGGCCGAGTCGACCGCACTTGGCCCGGCGCGCACAGCTGTGCGCGGGCCAAGTGCGCTCCACGTCGGCCCATAGATCTTTTGCGCACAAAGTAGTAAGTGAGAGGTGTACAGTGTACCCACAAACCACAAAAGGGGTGGCCAGACCTTTCTCACCACAGTGGGAGCGGATGTTTGGTGGGGCAGGAATGCTGTCTATGTTGTTTCTGGTGTTCAACAATTACCAGGCTAGTATTCTCCAATGGTTACATGCCCTCTGCTAACTCCCTGTTTGGCCTCAGAACAAAATGGCCGGGGCCGAGCTCTGGGCGAGTGAATGTATAAGACATACATAAGTCGCATATAGCATTTTTTTTTTAATGCAATGGGAATATATTTGTCCGAGCAAAAATACAAGGCATATGTAAGTCATACATTTTTTTTTTTACAATGCAAAACTGATTGTTTCAGATATTTCAAGGGTCGTGCCAAAACAGCTTGCGTACCTCGACTGGGCTGGTTAAACAGAAATGTAAAAGACAATTTCAGCCTCCTCGACCTTGACGGTGACCTTGACTTCTGCCGCCACCTTGACACGGACCATGAAATAAACAGCAGTGCAAATAAAAATACTGAAGTTACTTTCGCTACTCCTTTAGTTTTTTAAACATTAAACTTGTGACAAGATTTGAGTCGACCATGAAAGTTCTTGTGTAGCGCCTGAATAGCTTGGCGCCTCGCGTCGACAAGCTACTCTGGCACCACCCTTGTACTGTCATGGTCGATTTGTCTTCTACATTAGTGTGACGTAGTCTTCTTAAGGTTTGTAATCTGCTTGGATGTTCCTAAGCGTTTGTAGAATCTGATTGTATCTGAGTACCACCAGGTAACAGCCAAATCCGTTTAGACTCTAAAGAAACTATCTCTTCTATGACACAGGATAAACTAGAGAATCATCATCATATTACAGTCGAACCTGTTTTGCGTGTCCACCTTTTTTTTTTCTTTTTTTTTTCTTTGCATGAAAAAGTGTTCCTAAAAGACAGGAGGTCATCAGTTTGTCTTCAAGAACCTAACAGTTACCACCCGCAGATCTATGCGATATGGCTTCCTCCGTCTGCAGAAGAGAGAGTTGTTTTTTGGTCATCAAGAAGAAAAGAGTAGCATGAGCCCCCGCAGTTGCGGGGGCTAATGAGGATCTGTGCCTCTTGCACATGGCCCGGAGGGGTGTCAGTCGTCTGCGTTTAACTTCAAGAACCTAAGACTGTCAAGAGATATCTTGAACGGCAAAAAAATGTCACCTGTCATTAAAGACCATCATTTAGGTGGCTTCAGCCACCTAAATGATGGTCTTTTATAACAGGTGATCTTTCCTACGGGTGGTCGCTCAGAACACGTCCTGTTATACATAAAGTTTGCTGTGTGTGCCCGATCATACTGTGCCGCGAACAAAAAGATGATCACCGTTGTCAAAGACGGCAACCTTTCATCAGACTCTCACATAAATACGCCCAAAACGATACCAAAATGTTGAGATAAACTGATAAAGTCAGAAATATCTCGCTAGAAATCAGTCATCGTTAATATGCATCAACTGCACTTCTTGCAACAACCACCCCAAAAACAGACATAACTACATTAAAAAGAGGCTTTAAGGACTCATCTTTTTTACCAACAGTAATGTGCATTGGTTTCGGCAAAAGGCATAGATCCTCACGAGCCCCCGGAAATATTGGGGCTCGTGAGGGTCTCTGCCTCTTGTAGATGCCTGGAGCCGCGACGGCCCTCGCTGACAGGGCGTCAGTAAGAATCCCCTGATAAACATTTAGAGAATTTATCATTGTCAGACTACTGGCATAAACCCTTCGTTTTCCACCGACAAGGGAAGATCAGATTCGGGCACATTTTCAACACAAACGAATTCATCATTTTGACGGCGTCATTACAAAACCCCGAGTTTTAGACACCCCTACGCGTTCTCCCTCAGACTTGGACGCGGTTGCGTTCCTTGTGCAAGAAATAAATGACGGATTGCCGCTGTTTGTTGCGGGCATATTCATACGCCACAAATTCCCTTCTTGTCCGTCTGCACGATGCATAGACCCTCATGAGCCCCTGCAGACGCAGAAGGTAAGATGAATTTATGTTATTCTTCTGTGTGGTAGCGAAAGCGGTTTTATTCATGTCAAATCCATGAACACTGTGGTCGATGCAAAATTCTCTCCAGCTGGAGACGCCGACCGTTATTACGAATTTGTTCACTGATTGGTCAGTATCGAAGGCGCTTTCATCAACTAGGGGCACAGATATTCATCAGTCCGTGTAGTCGCAGGGCCTCATGAGAATCATGGTTCCATTTACTTCAATCTCGACTTTTTCGACGGAGATTCATCCATCATCTCGGATCATGATAACGAGGGTCCGGTAGGGAGGCCCTGGTTTGTTATAAACACTGTCAAACGTATCATTAGCCGCAGCTGACCAAGCCCGGCTTCTGACGGGATCAATTTAACTTCAAGAACCTTAGACTGTTACCAATCGCACGTCTACACGATGTGGCTTTTTCCGTCCACAGAAGAGAGATAATTTTTCGGCCAGCAAGAGGCAACGATTCTCGCCCCCGCAGTTCCTGCAGCTTATGGTGATCTGTGCCTCCTGCACCGGGAGGGGTGGCGTCTGTGTTTTGACTTTAAGAACCTAAGACTGTTACCAAATGCAAGTCAACACGATATGGCTCCTTCCGTCTGCAGAGGAGAGAGATCATTTTCGGTCAGCAAGAGACAAAGATTCTCATGAGCCCCCGCAGTTGCGAGGGCCCATGAGAATCTGTGCCTCTTGCACAGACAGGGGTGTCGTCTGCCGTGGCAGAAACTGCTTACCATCCAGTGTTATTGTCTGCGCCGGAAAGATACCCTCGAGACATTTGGAAAAATGAGTTCTGGAGCCAAAACAATCGAGCGAAAGCGAAGGGAAGTTCTCTGCCGTCAGATGACGGACATCTTGGTAACAGGTGCTTCTTCTGACGCGGGGAAGGAAACATACTACACCTTTCATTCCCACAGCCAAAGTGTTGCCCTCATCACATAAAAATCAAAGACACTTGACTGATATCATAATATGTTGATCACTTTGGTCCAATCAAATCTAAATTAGACAGTCACAGTGCCATTATCCCATTTACTCATTCAGCCCTGGACGGCATCGCACTTCAGCAAGGAGGTGGATCGACCATGAAAATTTAAGGTTACTGCCAGACTGGCTTGGAGCCATTAGGCTCCAGGCTAATCTGACACTATCCTTCAATTATCATGGGCGATCCATCTCCTGCAACTGGTGCACGGTTGAGAAGTGACACCTCAAATATTGAGGAAATGCGTGGGTTAAAATGGATTAAACGGAATATAACAATCACAGCAGATAAAACGTATATCATGAACCCCTTATCATTCGGAATACACCAGTGTGTGAAATAAGTTTGACTAAAATAGTTCAAGGGCGGTGACAGAATAGCTTGGCGCCTCTAGGCGCCAAGCTATTCTGGCACCACCCTTGAACTAAAGCCATTGGTCTATATCCTTACCTGTAAGTACTATAATGTAGCATGCACGTGGCAGTGTACACATCATTTGAAGCTTTTAGCCTCAGTATGATATGGGTTAAAGCAATCCTCGGCAGGCTTTGGCTGTCAGGCTTTGCTGATGCAACGCCGGTTATCTGCTGTTTTGCCTCGCAACTAAGAATTTTTCTGCCTTTCTTTTAGTCATACTCCATGTAAGCAGGAACGCTTGCGAGCGAGATAACTTTCACTGCATTTTGAGCGTCAGGGGAATGAACTCCCCTGTGTACAGAGGAAAAGACTGTGAACAGCAGAAAAGGCTTTCACTTTTCGACATTCACACTTCTAACTTAATTATAAAGTTAGCCATTTGTCCAGCAATATTTTAAGACATACTACGTACGTCCTTAACTCCTTCTACCCCAGACACACCACAGCAAGATAAGGATCGACCATGATAGTTCAAGGGTGGTGCCAGACTGAATCCGTTGGCGCCTATACGGGGCGCCAAGCTATTCTGGCATCACCCTTGAACTATCATGGTCGATCTGTGTCCTGCACTGCAATGTAGTCTTCAGAGGACAACTGCAAAATTTAAGGATTTCGGCCCGTTGGGGTAGAATGAGTTAAGGGAGATAGTGCGATCTAGTAACCCTTTACCGGAGCAGGTCGCCTTAAACCTGTTCAGTGCCTGTTGTGTTTCTGCATTCTTGGTTAATTCAACACCCAAATGTCCCAGGGACATGGATTAACACATTCTGCTCCAGAACCGAAATGCGCCAATTTTTCCTGAAGTTGCCCCCTGAAGACTGTATTACGCTTCTGGAAACAGTTCGAGTGTGATAGATCAAGGGTTGTGCCAGAATAGCTAGGCGCCAAGCTATTCTGGCACAACCCTTGAACTATCACGCTCGATCCATGTCTTGACGTGGCGTGTCGGAGTTGAATGAGGTAAATGTGGTGCCGTCAGCAAGAGGCATAGATCCTCATGAGCCCCCTGCAACTGCGGGGGCTCATGATGATTTATTCCTCTTACATTTGGGTGGTGTTCTCGGCACTTCACGGGTTAAGGGGCTTCTGTTAGAATCATCACAGGCGTGAATCGAATTTCTACACTACATCAGTTGCAGCATTGGAGAGTGGACTGATAGTGCCTTGAGATGGAGAACCCCGCAAGCTCAGGTGGTAGTGCACGAAGTCTTGCTCGAGTTCTGTGGGTCAAACTTTACTTATTGGACATTTCATTCGGTTCATGCCTTTGGGGTCACAAGAGACAAAGAGTAAGATCCTCACGTGTCCTAGTCACTGGTTATTTTAAAGTTCATTTGGATGTATTGCTGTGATCCTCGAATGGAAACAGTGCACGTTTTGAGCGTAACGTCTTTTGCTACCAAGGTGAGTTCTAAAGGGCCATCCAACTACATTCATTCCGCAATCTCATTGTCCGCCCAATATTATACAGTTACCGCAGTGACTGACGTAGTTGTACGTCCTTCGTGACGTAAAAATCGTGACGTCATAACAAACACGTGACAAAATCAGCTTGACCGTTGGTTTACTGCCGGCTCAAGGTGAAAGCTACCCAGCTGCAAGAGACATAAACCCTCATGAGCCCCCGCAGTCGCGGCGGGGGCTCATGAGGATTTATGTCTCTTGTTAATCCTATGTTCTTTATCCCTAATTGTGTCCCATTTAAATCTGTATTGTTCACTCGAATCGCCGTGTCGGTCAGTGTGCAGTCGTTTTCAGTGACGCGCAATTCGTGATCGTTGGTAACAAAGGGGTTAGCGTGAACAGACACCAATTCTAGATATACTGCAAAGAACAAAACCGAGTGAATTTAAATGTATGATTCCAGCAAGTCTATGGAATGCATTCTTTCTTGAACGTTCCCTGTTTTTCGCACCTTCCCGGCCTATAGCCCTATTCGACCCTGCACTTTCTAGAACTTTGAAAACCGAACTGACATTTCCAATTCGAAAAGCATATATTCTTATGAGCCCCCGCGACTGCGGAGGATCATGAGAATGTATGCCTCTTGCTGAACAGGACCGGGCACACTTTACCTTCCGTCTGCACAGAGGGAAGAGATTTTCAGGTTTAAGTCTAGTACTGCATATTTCTTGTAGCCAAAGTATCAAGGGGTGTTGTTTCAGGGTTGTGGGGAAAGTCAGCACGCGCGCGCGCGCGTGAGGATGATTGATCGCGTGCTGAGCGCACGTGCAACGCTCGCGCTTTGGGTTTCACCGCCTGAGGTTGAGCGTACGATGACCCTGTATCTCTGATAAACACAGACGTAAATGACAAGAGGAGTGGATAATGATAGACGTAAAAATAGGCACAGATCCTCATGTGCCCCCGCTGTTGCGGGGCTCATGAGGATCTATGCCTCTTGCAGAAAGTAAGGGAGGTTTAGGTTTCAAGACGACCTGAGAACTTGACAGGAATCTCTCTCTCTCTCTCTCTCTCTCTCTCTCTCTCTCTCTCTCTCTCTCTCTCTATATATATATATATATATATATATATATATATATATATATATATATATATATATATATATATATATATATATATATATATATATATATATATATATATATATATATATATCCCACTCTATATCATGTCCCAGAAAGTCTGTCCGCAGAAAAATTTAATGAGCATTTTCTGTCGGCTGTACTGAACCTAGTCACTGGCTTCGACTAAATTCTTCAGACACCTTTACTACCGACTTGCTGGAAACCTTTTGTAATGAGAAACTTAGGACAGATGATGCCTTCGTCATACCGCGAATAACGGTCCTTGAAGTTGGACAGCATCCCTCTCGCCTGGGAATAAAATCTCCTATGGTCTTGACTGATGGCAGGTCTTGAACTTAGCTGCTCCATATATCGTTGAGTATTTACAATCTCTGCATAGAGAATAATGTCTTCCCCGCTGCTTTTAAAAAAGCTAAAACTATTCCTCTCCCGAAAGCTAAAGACTTATCTGATATCAATAATTATCGTCTAATATCTCTTCTCTATGTATTATCCGGCTAAACCATTTGAAGGCATATTCAGCAAAATCAACAATACCTAGATAAACGTTCACTCTTACACAAATTGCAGTCTGGCCTTCGGCCACAGCATTCATGTCAGCTTGCACTAATGCATGTAACCGATAAATGGCTATACGAAATTAACCAATGCCACATGTCAGGTGCTGTCTTTTTCGACTTTCAGAAAGCGTTTGACCTCATTGACCATCAGCTGCTTCTTCGTAAGCTTCAATTGTATCTGATATGTCATAGATCAGTTGCTTTCTTTCAATCGTACCTGAAAGATCGCACTCAACTTGTATATCTTAAAGGTAAATTCTCATCGGAAGGATTTGTCAAATATGGAGTTCCCCAAGGCTCCATTCTTGGACCTCTCCTATTTCTTCTTGGCTTGACTTCGCGAACGAAGATTCTATAGGGCTTGCCCACGTCGTCTGCAGGCATTTTCGTGGCTGCGGAGGCCAATCCGGGACAGGCAGGTACGACCGCAGTGGCTGCAGGGGAAGGTCTGTTCAGGGTTCTGAGTTACGACAGCTCTGTTTTTTCTTCTGAGCCGCTTGTCCTTAAGGTTAGCTCTGCGAGAGTCCTCAAAGGAGACGGCTGCCTTGTGAATGGTGGAGCGCCAGGTGTCACGGTCCGCAGCAAGCAAAGACCACTGGCGGTGGTCGATTTGGCAGGCACTAAGTGACTTCTTGAGACCGTCTTTGTATCTCTTCTTTGGTGCCCCTCTGTCTCGGTGTCCAGTGGCGAGCTCGCCGAACAGAGTGATCTTGGGTAGGCGATGATCCTCCATGCTGGAGACGTGCCCCGCCCAGCGAAGCTGTGTCCGCAGCAGCAAAGCCTCGATGCTCACAGTTTCCGCCTGTTCAAGGACCTCGACGTTGGTGACATAGTCACTCCAGTGAATGCTGAGGATGGTACGCAGGCAGCGCTGGTGAAAGCGTTCGAGGAGTCGTAGTTGGCCCAGGACTCGGAACCGTACAGCAGGGTGGCGAGGACGACAGCTCTGTACACGCTGATCTTGGTGCCTTTTTTCAGCTGTTGATTGTGCCACACCCGCTTGAATAGTCGCCCGAAAGCACTGTTCGCTTTTGCCAGCCTGTTGTCCAGCTCCTTGTCCAGCTTGGCGTCTGACGTGATGATGCAGCCAAGGTAGGTAAACTGGTGTACAGACTTCAGTTCGGACTCGCCGATGGTGATGTGGGGAGGGCGATGCTCTTCCTTGGGTGCCGGCTGATGAAGGACCTCTGTCTTTTTCAGACTGACCTCAAGTCCAAAGAGCTGGGCGGCATCTGCGAAGCAGGACGTAATGCGCTGCAAGGCTCTCTCTGTGTGTGCAACGAGGGCAGCGTCATCAGCAAAGAGCAGCTCACGAATCAGTTGGTCTAGGGTTTTCGTGTGGGCCTGCAGTCGTCTGAGGTTGAACAGGCTGCCATCGAGACGATACCTGATGTACACTGCGTCGTCGTCGTCGAGGTCCACTGTGGCCTGCTTCAACATCATGCTGAAGAAGATGGTGAAGAGGGTCGGTGCCAGCACGCAGCCTTGCTTCACGCCGTTGCGAATGGGGAATGGTTCTGAGAGGTCACTGTTTAGTCTGACCTGGCCTTGCTGGTCCTCGTGGAGCTGGACGATCATGTTGAGGAACTTTGGGGGACAGCCTAGTCGCTCCAGGATCTGCCACATACCTTGCCTGCTCACAGTGTCAAACGCTTTTGTTAGGTCGACAAACGTTACGTACAGCCCTTTGTTCTGCTCGCGGCACTTCTCCTGAAGCTGTCTCAGCACAAAGACCATGTCGGTGGTACTCCTGTTGGCTCTGAAGCCACACTGGCCCTCTGGGAGGTGGTCTTCAGCGATGGCAGGTACCAGCCGATTCAGGAGCAACCTTGCGAGAATTTTCCCGGCAATGGACAGCAGGGTAATTCCACGATAATTAGAGCAGGCAGACTTCTCTCCTTTGTTCTTGTACAGGGTGATGATGACTGCATCACGGAGATCCTTTGGTAGTGTTCCTTTTTCCCAGCAGCAGAGAAAGAGGTCGTGGAGCTTGTTGTGCAGTGCTGGGCCTCCATGTTTCCAGATCTCTGGCGGGATTCCGTCAATGCCTGCTGCTTTGCCACTCTTGAGCTGGTGGATGGCTGTGAGGGTCTCTTCGGCGGTGGGCGGTTCGTCCAATTCAACCTTTAGTGGAAGGTGTGGGATTTGAAGGATGACTGTTTCTTGAACAGTGCGCTCAGCGCCGAAGAGGTCCTGAAAGTATTCCGACCAGCGGTTCAAGATGGAGGTATTATCTGTGAGGAGTGCCTGTCCATCAGCGCTTCGCAGGGGACTTTGTACCAGGTGCCTAGGGCCATACACTGCTTTCAGTGCTTCGTAGAAGCCCCTGTAGTCACCGTTGTCAGCGCAGAGCTGGGTCCTCTGTGCGAGTCTGGACCACCACTCGTTCTGGAGCTCTCTAAGCTTGAGCTGGAGACTGCTGCAGATGAGGCGGAAGGCAGACTTCTTCACAGGGCAGGAAGGCTGGGCTAGGTGGGCCTGGTGGGCGGCTCTTTTTTTTGCTAGAAGTTCCTGGATCTCTACGTCGTTTTCGTCAAACCAGTCTTTGTTCCTCTTTCTAGCAAAGCCCAAGACTTCCACAGAAGATTTTACAATAGCAGTTTTCAGTTGTTCCCAGAGTGTTTCAGGGGAGGAGTCTGCTGGATCAACTGTGTCTTTGAGCATGCGCTGTAAATCGGCCTGAAGGGCAGCTTTCTTGTCGTCACGCTGAAGGCTGGCAACATCAAGCTTTTTCTTGGGGGGGCCCCCTTTCTTGGGTTTCAGCTTGAGGCGGAGCCTGAGTTTGCAGCGAACAAGGCGGTGGTCAGTGTGGCACTCTGCGCTGGGCATCACTCTGGTGAGAAGGACGTCACTGCGGTCCCTCTGACGCACTAGGACATAGTCGATAAGGTGCCAGTGCTTGGAGCGAGGATGCATCCAGGTGGTCTTTCGACTGTCCTTTTGCTGGAAAGTAGTGTTGGTGATGACAAGTTGCTGTTCTGCACAGAGCTCCAACAGTAAGCGACCATTGTCATTGCAGTTCCCAACGCCATGCTTGCCGAGGACTCCTTTTCAGGCTTCAGAGTCTTCGCCCACTCTGGCGTTGAAGTCGCCAAGGATGATGACTTTGTCGTCTGCAGGGGTGCTCTGCAGGAGGCTGCGCAGGTCAGAGTAGAACTTGTCTTTTTCTGCAGGCTCTGCCAGGAGGGTTGGGGAGTACACACTGAGAAGGGTGACGTATTGCTGGTGTCTCAGTGGGAGGCGCATGGACATGATGCGGTCGGAGTGACCCGTTGGTAGGTTTTCCAACTTAGTCGCAATGTGGGTCTTCACCATGAAGCCCACGCCTGAGAGCCGTCTTTCTGATGCAGGCCTGCCTGACCAGTAGAGGGTGTAGCCAGCGCCAAGTTCTTGGAGGCTGCCTTCCTCCGGGAGGCGTACTTCGCTGAGCGCGGCGATGTCGATGTTTAACCTCCGCAATTCATGGGCAATGACTGAGGGCGGAGCGACGTTCAGGGCGTCCGCTGTCTGCTATGTCGAGCATGGTTCGGATGTTCCAGCATGCTACGTTGAGTCCGGTCGTGGTCGTCATGAGAGTGGATCCATTGTTTTTTCTTGTTTTCTGACCGCATGAGAAGATGCCCGTTGACCGCGGCTAGCCAACTGGGTTACGAGGGGATGAGCTTTGGTTAGGCCACCTTTTCTAGGCCCCTCTCCGTGTGGAGCAAGCAGTGCTGTCCCTAGAGAAGGCTGCTTGGTCGTTCAGGGTGTGCCGAGTGACGTTGTCATCCCCATGTCAACATCAGGCGACCAATATCCTGAACCGCCTGCATGCAGGTTTGAGACTGCGGCTTCCAGTGACATCTTTCACCTGCCGTTTTGCCTCTTGCCCATCGCTACAGGACTTGGAAAGTTCAGTGTCATAGTCCGTGGGCGTTTCCTAAAGCCTGCGCGGTGGAGCTTTTTGGTGGAGTGCAGTGTCCTATTTAACATAGTTATAAATGACTTACCCCTGCAGCTGTCTGCCGCAAACACCACTTGTGAGATGTTTGCGGATGACACCACTTTGCATACATCAGTGACAGACGTCCAACAAATATCAAATACTTTACAGGGCACGGTCTAGATGAGGTAACAGCTTGGTGTGATTCAAATCATATGGTACTGAATCCTTCCAAAACTGAAACAATGCTCCTCCAACACGCCAAAAACACCAGCTTCACCCTTCCCCTCTAAACCTTGCCATTTGCAATGATCCAATTAAGCCGAAAGTGTCGGAACACATTCTACTTGGTGTTGTTATCGACGATCACTTTCAGTGGCAATCACATGTTGACAAAATTTGTAAAACCGTGCCTAAAAACTATTTCTTCTGTCACCCTTAAAACGCATTATAGATCTTCCAACTAGAAAACTGTTTTACAATGCCTACATCAAGCCTTATTTAAGTTTGACTATTCCCCCCTATATGGGATGGCTCCTGTGAAAATCACTTCAAAAGACTGAACTCGCTCCACCGCCACACAGCAAAGCTAATACTACCATGTTCAAATTTGACCACGGACGAAAAGCTTGTCCAACTAAACACTTGTTGCCATTGCAAAGGCAGCTCTTCGTCAATAAAGCGATGCTGATGCACAAAATCGTCGATGGCAAAGCTCCACAGTATTTACTTACAATGTCACGTTCCAACATTCGCAAACTCGCTACATAAACCAGAGAAACAATCTTGTCGTGACTCGCCCTAGAATTGATCTGTTTACTTTAAGACTAGCTTTTCTTTTTCGGGGGCATCCCTGTGGAACTCCTTACCATCAAAAGTAAAATCTCTCAAATCTCATAAGGCATTTAGAAATGCTCTCTTCAAATTATTCTTCAGACCTTGACATACTTCATTTTACTCATTTAACGGTCAGTTATATATACCTCAAGTTGTTGTGGCTTACAGCTGCTGATGTTACAATGTAACCAGCCTTGCGCGTGCACACACACCCACGCGCATGTGTCACTGCGTGCGTGCGTGTCTGTGTAAATAACCCATAGATATACGTGTGTGTGTGTGTGTGTGTGTGTGTGTGTTCCTTCTTCTTCACGTTCAATACGTTGTTTCATATGTTGTTGTCTTGATTATGTACATTAGTTATAGCAATGATTGTACATTGCTTAACGTCCCGACAGCAACAAGGCTTTAATCAGGACGTGCCTGCACTGCTTGTGAAAAAAACAACTAAACAGAACATTGAATTATGTCGCCAGCCGGTCCAATACATTAAATAAACCTACGATATGGGGCCTAAATAAAGCTAAGACCATTTAGCAACACACATCCAATATCAAGAGCTACAGGCAGCACAGACAGTAGGGAGAGTTTAAAATAGGAAAATACAGGTGAATGGACCACGGGTAGACAGAAACTCATGCCCCAGAATAGAGAGGAAAACCCACCCTGTGGGGCTGACCAGGGTGACCCTGGGAACTTAAAAGTAGTTAACCCCACCCATGTCCCCCAGGGCAGACCTGGGTGGGGGATTAGTTATAGTTATATTAGTTATAGCAAGGACAGGTTTGTAATGATCAGCCTGCGCGCCTAAAACCTCTTTCCTTGAAAAATAAATTCAATCAATCAATCTCTCTCTCTCTCTCTGCATACTCAGTCACCCTTAAACTCTGGCCTAGGATTAACACGAATCATCATCATCGGTACATCTCTCTTTCTTCACTTTTTTAATTTTTTTTATAAATATACATGTGTGTTAGTAGAACCTCAAGTCAGTCCTCACATCAAAACGTTTATCATCATCATCATCATTATTATCATCAACAATTACATCACAGCATCTCTGTCTTGTCCCATTCAAATAATAAGTTTGAAAAAGTAATTGGTTTTGTGTTATTTATTTACAATAAAACTCATATGACTTGCAACAAAATCCACACACTCTACACATCAGTCAAGAACAATTAAACAATTTGAGCAGCACCCTGTTAACTGGTAAGCAATATCAACACAATCACAACATATGTAAAGCATCATGCATGCACACCACAACCATATATAAAATAGAACAAATAATGCATAGCTTTCTCTCGATTGGTAAAATGTAACAGCTTTTCCTCTCATCGTAAAATGATACGAGCCAGTGTGAACGATTTTTAAACACGTTGCGTCCAACAATCAAATTTCCAAATTTCTGAGTCACTTTAATAGTTCAGGTGATAGACCGACAAAAATAGTTTAAGGGGATGCCAGAATAGCTTGGCGCCTCCAGGCGCCAATCTATTCTGGCACCACCCTTACAGTATCTTGGATGATCTGTCTTCTCTTGTACTGTGTCAGAGCTGTATGGATTAGACTTGGGGTAATTGTGAAAGGGTGACCTGCAAGTATATGCGACAATGATAAAATGAGGAGCAGGTACAAAGAAAAATATCCCCAAGGGATATAACTGTACAATTCTCTCCCTTACTGGCGCTTTGTCGTATGCATAGTTCTCTCCCTTACTGGTCCCTTTTTTTTTTTTTTCCTTCCTCCCCCACCTCTACCTATTGCTTACTTTAGCCTGCGCTAACCGCTAATAGTAATCTATTTTTATTTCAGTTACATATGTGAATAGCAGTAACTATCCTTCAGGATGTAGCCTACTAAAATAATAAAAACGCTCATGATTTTCTCTCTTGCTTCTAGCTAAAACTTGGCCATGGATCATAGTTCAAGATAGGTCCTGAGTACCTTAGGGCCTATCTAATCAGGCACTATTCCTAAACTATAGCTGTCGATTCACCTCTGGTTATAATCCACATACCACTTGGCAGAATATTCTAAAAATCTTATCACTGGCCCCGTACATATCCGGATGCAGCACATTTTGAATGAGAAAACTCACTTTCACTATTGCACATAAGCCAGAAATTCGCAATTTAGTCCTGAGTTGACCTTTTTTTTTTAAATTTACTTGGGAAAGATTTTCATGAAGACAACCATGGAGAGAAAAGTACAGACGACAACAGCCAACATGACCCATATCCACCAGGAGCAGGACTGCGTGAAACCCTCCAAGCGTTCGCTCTCTTTCTCTAGCTTGCCATAGTTTGTATCCGCTTGACGCGTGCTGTCTTGCAGTTTCTAAAAACAACAGTTTAAGACAATTAAAAAAGGACAAATATAACAAAAAACATATGTTATACACAGATGCAGTCTCAAACGCAACCACAAAAATGAAACAACAACAAACAAACATGAAAACCAGCAAGAAAACCAGCAAGAACAACAACAGATTTATATTATAAATTATCAGGACATGCAAATCTGTTGATTTTGTCCAAATGACCTATGCTACGTAAAATTGAAAGACTTTATGAGGCCAACTTCATCATTCTGTTCTAGTTATGACATCAATGTCAATTGTCTAGTATAAGGCATGAAAGATACAGCAAGCAGAAGCATAATGGTACAGTTAGGAACACTTTATACCATATTCATTTCTTTATCAATTAGGTTCATTGAAGAATCTAAAAAGATGCTTCAGAAAACTAGATGTGATTACAAGAAGTGTTTTCTGCAACACCGTTTGAATGGGCTCATTACCTTTATATCATCTTTGACCACACGGCCGGCATCTGTGACGTTCTGCTTGAGCGCTCTTGCGTGGGCTAGCATCTCCTCCGCCAGTCGTTCCTGCATGCGGTTATGGTGTTGCAGCAACTGGTCGATGTCTGACTCATCACCACCACTACCACCACCAACATTTCGCTGTCGTAGAGCTGAATCTGATGAAAAGTTGCAAGTTTAACCCCTTTGTGCACACAGCCACCGGAAGTTTGATCAAAACAAAAGCCTAACTAAAATACCTATACCGGTTGTGGGAATACCTCCCAGATAGACCCACTCGTGGTGTATGCCACAAGTACACTTCTATTCAAATGAGATGCTAAAGTATCTCATTTGAATAGAACTGTACTTGTGGGTTTATCTGGGGAGTACTCCCACAAGTAACTAAAAAGATATATTTTTTAAAATGTTAAAAATAAAATTTTAAAACCACATTCACTTACCTTGAGCATCTCTACCAGAGCCCAGAAGCTCGTTCCTCATGTTCTCCTGACTCTGAACCTTGGCCCTGGCCTGTAGCTGTCTGGCCGGTATGTTGTTGGGGCTGGTGGAAACAGGCTGAAGGCGTTCAGTCGCCAGCACCTTCTCCGCTCCTGATGGCTGAGGGTGGATTATAAAAAAACAAAAAAACATACATGTAAGATTAACTCATTCGCGGCAGGTCGCATCCGGATGCACGGCATAAGCTGCGCATCCGGATGCGGATGGCCGCGAATGAGTTAATGTACCCCAAAAAAATCTTTCATCTTCATTTTTTCTTTGACAAGGACTTTCTGTCTCCACGTCCCAATGATGCAGTGGTGGTCACAAGAGTTAAAATCTGTCAAGACAATTTGATTTCAAGAGGGTATCTTTCTTCACAATAAAATACAGTGGTCCAAGGGAAACAACTGCTTACACAGTCAAACATAAAATTGTGTTTCTGTCCCTTTGCTGCGGGAAAAAAATGTCCTTTTTTTTCTCCTCAAAATCACCTTCATGAATTTCTTCTTTATATTGTCTCCTACAATTACAAGGCTCAGAATGAGATAAGCGTATGTTTACAGGCCAAATGAAGTAAAACGGCTTGAAGTAAAACAGTCTTCTCAAATGGGATAATAATCATTTAACCCCACAAGCACAATTCCCAATGACTATGTACCAGTTGCAGGAGATTGGTCGACCATGATGAAGGGTAGTGCCAGATTCGCTTGGTGCCATAATGCACCAAGCTAATCAGGCACTACCCTTGAGTTATCATGGTCAATCCATCTTCTGAGGTCGGGCATTATGGCTAAATCAGCATATCAGCTACTCACCATTTTCTCTACTTCAGTCAGTCCCTTTAACAGGTCCACCTTCTTCTGGTATTCATTCAGAGTCTCTTGGGCTGGTCGGCTGAGAGACACAATATTTGTCTCGTCATATTATCATGTAAAATCAAGCATGATGATCAGAAAAAAGAAAACAGGATGACAAAACAGCCTTGTCATCTGTTGGCCCAATAAACTTATGTATGTCAGCGCTAAAAATAATAAGACACACAAAAAATAACAACTATCCTGTCAATAACACCAATGAGCTGTTACTCATATCAGCAGCTAACTGATGTTATGGAAGGGATACAAAGCACCATGGTCTAAGGATGTGTCACCTATGCAGGTGAAAAATATAACTGAAGAACATAAGTTCAACTCACCTAGTAGCCTTCTTCAATTCAGCCAGCTGATCTTGCAGAGCTCCAATATACTGGAAAAAAAAAAAGTCACACAAAACAATCAGTAAAATAACCAACAAAAACATAATTATTACCGTGACATGATGTCTTCATGGACGCTGAGTAATGTACGCTCCAACAGGATCCATACTCTACATCGGAAGAAGAAGAGGAAGAAATAATTATTGAGTCAGATTTATGCCAGAAATTCCTCTTCTTATAATATACTTACTGTTTTTTTCAGAATGATGCATACACTAAAACACAACGGCTGATATAAATCAACACACGAACGTTCGAGAGCTCATTGTGTATATTACAATTCATAAGTGAAGTAATATGCCTTGAGTGGGTACTGGGATGGTCTGCAAGTTTCTTTGCAATGAACTTAGCAGACGAATTTTCCAGCGTAGCTGTTGGATGACGTGGTACTTGGCTTCGTGGTCTCCGGGTATTTGCAATGTAACCTTGTACTTGCCGCATAAAGAAAACTAACCAATAGCATACCTTTTCTAATCTCCAATCTTTTGAAGTTTTGTCCGCCGCCATCACCTCGCAACGATGGAGAAGTCTGTTGAAGTTTATTTCCAATCTTGTTGAGCCCGCCATGTTTGCTTTACTAATCGTACCTCCAGTTAGGAAAACTCTGAGGCAACAAACTAGTTTCCGAAGCTAGAGAGAACTTCCTCCTTCGTCCGTCACCAATGGCTACGTGATACAATAGGAGTGGACAATACTTTTGGATGAGCTGTGACAGTCATTGGTGGGACAGAGAATGATCTAAGCGGCGGCGTGTGGGTGTTTAAACAGGGAACCCACTGGCGGGATTTTCGTTTGGTGCGATCTTTGTGACTGGGACACAGCACGGCGTCTTCACGAAAGGAGCACCTGCTGCGTGTGTGTGTGTGTGTGAGTGCAGTGACATACAAGTACATTTGTATAAACAACATTTTTATGTCATCTTCTAATTGAATAATACAAAAACAACAGGAAATTAAAACTAAAATAAACTATAGAAGACATATATATATATATATATATATATATATATATATATATATATATATATATATATATATATATATATATATATATATATATATATATATATATATATATATATATATATAAACATTATCAGTTTTATTTCTTTTCACTATATATGGTTTCTTTGTAATCTTTTTAGTTTGTTTTATTTTGTGATTTTTGTTGTTATTTGTTTGGATCCAGTTCCTGTCACATTCTTTCTCCATTATCTCTCGATTTAGATGTCAGCATGTCAATGGCGCTACCACAAACAGGGGGCATAAACCCTAGTCACTTAGGACCCAACAACTTTACCATCGGTCATGACAGCCGCATGACAGAGTCGTCGCTGATGAGTGTCTTCAAGAATGACTACCCCGTTCACAATGCGTATGGACGTGCCGACATTGCGAAACCACCCAGACTCGGGGATGTCATGCACAAGGATGAGAGATACATCAGAGACTGTGCTTCTGAAACAGTATGAATTTGTTTTTATTTTCAATCAGCTTTTTGACAGAATCACTGTTTGGCATAAAATAGCAGCTATGATTTTTTTTCTTTTGGAGGACGGAAGGGGGGGGGGGGGGGAGGGGGAGGGGCAGAGAATCTGCAGTGTGTCTTTGTGTGAGTGAAAACTCACACACATGTTCCTCACATCAAGGCTATGTGTATTTGCAGAAATGATTGTGAGACTAAACAACGTTTGACTGTGTTGTAAAAGAAATAAATGGTAAAATATAAACATTTTATATGCTCTGAAGAATTGTTGTGATAGTTGTGTGCATGCACATGGTAAGTGTTCTTATTTTAGAGGCAGAGTTCTTTTTGTCTACCGTATTGAAAATATGGTAGACTTTGAGATGGGGCTGGTCAGAGTCCGTTCAGTAGTATGCAAATGACATAACAGGCAGGCAGGCCTCATAGTCTGGCAAAGAAGCAGCAAGACAAAAATGATGTCACGTATTTTGGCATGTGTGTGTGTGTGTGTGTGTGTGTGTGTGTGTGTGTGTGTGTGTGTGTGTGTGTGTGTGTGTGTGTGTGTAAAAATCTCCAACCTTTGTGTACATACAAGCTTGAAAATAAAGGAAATGCTTCATTCAAGGGGTGTCTAAGAGGTGTTTTTGAGTATATTGAAATTAGATGTCTCACTGAAGAGTTAAATGACCGTTTCTAGAAAGTCGGTTGATCCACATTAGAGTCTGTAATTTTGATTATATGCATTTGAAATTTTGGACATAGCTACAAGTAGTTTGGAGAACGACATTCGATGAGTTCGTTAGCCAGCTTTGTAGCTCTTCAACTTTTGGAATAATAATTAAATTATCTTTGCAAGTTTTGGAGCCACATTATACTCCCACCAAACTGTCAGCCCTGGAAGAGGCTATATGGAAGAAAACAGACAGCCCTGGAAGAGGCTGCATGCCATTCGTATAAGTGACGTGAAACATCAAATTTTTCTGTGTACAGGGCATCTGGGACTAGAGATGCCATGACGTGAAGCTTATAGTGATGTCATTTTGCTGCTCGTGCTATTCTTCTTCTTAAGAATTCCTGGCACTACTTCAGCCCACAGAGCGTACTAATGGCGAGAAGCGCCATGTGTCCGTCTTTATTTGTGTGTGGCGGTGTGTGTTGATCAGAGGTTGGGTTAGAGAGGAGGGAAATAGATGAGAAGGACAAGCTTACAAAATATGAACAACTCTGAATGTTCCTAAAAGAAAAAAATGCATGTGAGCTCCAAACAATATGGTAGACTTTGGGATGCAATTCTCATCTTATATATATATATATATATATATATATATATATATATATATATATATATATATATATATATATATATATATATATATATATATATATATATATATATATATATATATATATATATTGTTTAGAAGGCCCCGCTGTGTAGAGTACAGGAGTTAGTAAGTGAACGATCCTTAGACTGAAGTAGCTGTATATCAGGCATTTTGGTCACTTGCGTCACTAGGGATTTGTTTTCAAATGTGTACAAATGTACTGTGATCTGTTTTCAGATGACATCATTTCAATATCGGCCGATGGCCAAGGCAGTCCTGATAGATGTGCAGAACACACTGCGTATGACGAACTTCAAGATGGACAGCGATGTCAGCAAAGTCAATTCCTTTGCCACTACACATGATCACTACTACCAGCCAAAGTACTTGCCTCTGGTACTGTAACCCATTCAGTCTTGTTATGCTACATCGACCATGATAGTTCATGGATGGTGCCAGAATAGCTTGGCACCAACAGGTGCCAAGCTATTCTGGCACCACCCTTGAATTGTCAGCTATCAACTTGAAACAACAGATGTCAAAACAACAACTGAAGCAAACACTGAACAAACAAATGAACATATTATAACCAACCAACCACCTGGATCATGCATTGATCTTTTCTAATTAAAATCTCATCAAAATGTTCTTGACAGGCCAAAAAAAGTGGTTCTGCCCTCTACACTTCTCATATACCAGATGGAGACCGTGGTAAGGCAGACACACCCATCACAAACTATCATGACAAGTTCCCTGGACACGATCCCCGAAAACACCCTACCATAAAGGCGCCTTCTATGCACCAGGGTCAGTAGTATTTCAGCCCTTTAGCTGCTGGCAGCAGTTTTTGTCATGATGATTCTTTCAGGAATCATCACGACAAAAAACGCTACTGACAGCCAAAGGGTTAAGATTGATATTACTTATCATCATAAGCTTATGTCTGTGTTCTCTGTTCTAAAAACCCATCATCCCATTTACTGTCTGAGCATGGCAAATACCACACAATCACAAGAGGCACAGATGCTCATGAGTGCTCTAATCTGTGGGGACTCATGATGGTCTATGCGTCTTGCCGAGTCATGTGGTATTTCTCACACAAAACAGTTGTCAGTTAGTTGTTAGGGTTTAACATCAAGCAGGCAACTGGGATCACCTGGAGCAGGTGACTGTGACGATCTCATGGTGGACAGTCATCAGGCTTTCACTTTGGGATGTGTTCAGAAACATATCATTCCCGAAAATGTATCCTAGTACATAAAATGTCACAGGGCTGACGTCCGCCACTGTTGGTCCGCGCACAGCCATGCAAGGACCATCAACATCAGCTGACGTAGGCCCCTTGACCTTTACTTGGTGTGCTTAGTGCTGGTTAGCCTCTTCCCTGCCACTGTACGTACATTTGTGTTTCTGAAATGTTTGTTCATTCATCAACCAAATGCCACAACAGTCTAAGAAACATGGGTACAAATTTATCTCAGCAAGACGCATAGATTCTCATGAGCCCCCGCAGTCGGCTCATCAGGGTCTATGTCTCTTGCAGTTGGATCATGTTCATTTTTGCTTGGCAGTGAAAGGGTTAAGATGATCTGCAGTTGTTCTGTACATTGAGGGTGTTGTTCTAGGTTGTATGATTGTATTGCTGTTAGTCATGCTTCAAGTTTTTACTCCTGCAGTTGGCCCTCCAACCATCAAGGGAGACGGATTCTCTGTGGAGTACGATACATCCAATAATGATCAGTTCCAGGGAAAATGGACCTTAGCGCCACCTGCCTGTCCTAAAGTATTGATGGAATTATCTTTCTTTCTTTCTAAATTTTAGACCCATATTATTCTTATTATTTTAGATTTATATTGTAATTTTCTTGTAGTAAATATATCTTCAGTTGCATGTATCAGTGTATCGTCATAGCTTTTCCTTTAATTCTGCATTTGAAGTATAGTACTTTTCCTCACAGTTATGTCAGATGTGATCTGGTATGTGAGTTTGGAGTTACGGCTGAGCTGTAAATTCCAAGATCATGCATCAGCTGACAAATAGTGGATCTTAACAAACAATAGTTAACCTCTGGCTTCCACGTTAGCCCCTATGTTGGCTGTCAGTAGCGCTTTTTGTTGCGATGATTCCTTACAGGAATCATCGCAACAAAAGTGCTCCCAACAGCTAAAGTGTTAACCTTTTGATTGCTACTGGTTTCTACCAAATGGTATCATCAGTAGCAGTCAAAGATTTATTTTGGAGGACAATTTGTTTGGTATAGGTCTACTCACTTGCTTTATGCTTTGTAGCTCTAGTAACAGTGATTATAGCTGGTGATGGAGTACACTATAAGTGGTGCCTGGTGCCTTTTAAGTTTCGCTGTATACATGTTACACGTTATTTACAGGCATTAGTAAACAGCCATTTGTGTATTCAGCTGTAATTCATTATATGTGTGCTGGTTGGTGACTGGAACCTTATGGCTTAGATGAGCCCTTTGGCTGTCGTAGTGTTTTTTGTCATCACAATTCCTAAAGGAATCATTGCGACAAAAAGGAAATGATACCAACAACCAAAGGACAAGAGTGCTATTGTCCTTAGCTAGCTCACACTTTTTCCTGTTTTTGTTGTTGTTGTTGTTGTTGTTTTTAAAGGCATCAGGCACCTTAACCTTTTACATACACTTTGCATTTTTCTAAACAGAACACATGGTGTCAAACAGCTGCTTTTTGTTCTATTGATCAATTACATGTGACCTGTACATAGATAGGACATGTAATCAGACTACTGCAGTTTTATTTTTCTAATGTATCTTCAGTACATTGGCTTATGTACATTCTGTTCTGATATGACTGTTTATCAATAGACGTCATGTAGTTGGTTGAGATTTAGGGTACTTTGCTCTCGGATAGACTTTTGGTACTTTTTCGTCTTTTAACACTTAAACTCCCAGAACTAAATGACTTTCATTCTGTAGAATGGAAGTCATTTGGTTCTGAGAGTTTATGAGCTAAGAACACTTTTTTCACGCTAAAAGCTGGTTGCTCAAAACGTATTTAACTGTACTAAAAAAAAAATTAATCTATTTCTGAGCAAGTCTGATGCTATTGCATTGAAGCTGCAGTCTTTATGAGCTTATACTAGTTTTCACTTAGAGTAGGTCCTAACGGTCTTTCAATGTATTATGTATATGCATGTTGTTCCTTCATTATATTGTTATTTTTTTCCTCGTTACTTTTCTGCTTATCAGTTCTTTCTCACTTTTAGCCAGTCGGCACAAATGTGCCATCAGGGGACAGAGATAAAGTTCCCCTAGGGGAGACCACAATGCAGTCATCCTACCTAGACAACAGTAGTACAGAATTCACTCCCTTCAACGCAGGGGAAGTGAGTCGACATCTGCGGCAAACCAACTTCAATCTGCGAGATGGACATGGGGATTGGGATGATTATCGAAGTGTTGCGGCTGTTTCATACCAACCCAAATTTAACAAAAGTACAAAATTAATGTGTCATGTGTGTGCCTTGGCTGACATGATGTTGTCTTGCATTCCTATTTACTGTTATAATCTACATTCCACCATAAACCATGACTATTATCATTAAATTGCTCTTTTATTGCATAATTTATTGAATAATATAGTGAATGCACAGAACGTTTCACAGCTAATCTCTGCAAACCTACAGTGGTACTTGTATACTAACCAAAGAAATTTCACACATACACACATTTTAGGAAGGTTACAAAGTAAAGTAGGTTATAGCACTGTCAGGGGAGAGAAATGTGCATGATCGACCAGTGATCATAGATCTACTGTGGCCAAAGCACAAAAAAAAAAAAAAAAGAGATAGGAAAGAGAGGGGGCGCTAAGAAAGTGACTGAAAGCAATGCATATGGAAGACCCCCCCCCCCCCCCCCCACCCCCCCGAAGCGGGGCGTATCACATATCCACTGTTCCATACACATACGCACATTTGTTTTTATTGTGCCAGTTTGTGTGTGTCTGTCTGTGCATGTGATTTTTAAGTTACGTTTTACAGCAGTGACATTGTTGAAATCATCAAGATCAGAACTGTAACACTTTTGTATATCGTTTCTGTTTTATTTTCAAGTGGAATATTTTGTGACGTGAAAGATATGAAGTATTAACTTTGGTGTTGATAAAGATCAGTTGGACATGTTTTGTGTGTGTACTTCCAGTCGTACAAAGACACAATTTTAATGGTTTAAACAATCTGTTTCATTGAAATGCTGTTCTGATGATCAAAACAATTGTTTTCAGTAGACAGACCTGCAATAACGAAACACCGAAATGCGAGCGACTACCCAGAAGG
The DNA here is from genome assembly GCA_036245525.1 of Semisulcospira habei. Lineage (NCBI taxonomy): Eukaryota > Metazoa > Mollusca > Gastropoda > Semisulcospiridae > Semisulcospira > Semisulcospira habei. The sequence goes on along the minus strand of BTPG01000001.1, from coordinate 76,247,714 downwards.
TGACCGTGACCCACAGCGTGACAGTGAACGCATAAACAGCACAAATTACCGATACTACATGGGCAATGTAAGAGTGATTTTGTCTGTGTCAGTAGTCAGTGTGTGTGCTGTTATCCCCACAATCTTGAAGTCAGGGGTCATGCTAATGCTTTCGATTGGTCAGTGTGCAGCTTTAACACATTGCCTCGCAAGGTCGAAATCCCCATATTTTGGAGTTGTCCTCTGAAGACTACATGTATTACAATTCAGGAGACAGATCGACCATGATAGTTCAAGGGTGGTGCCAGAATAGCCTGGCGCCTATGGGCACCAAACTATTCTGGCACCACCCTTGAACTATCTTGATCGATCCATATGTTGCTGTGGTTCGTTGGAGCTGAATGAGTTAACCCTTTCACAGCAGTGAAAAAATTAATACCACCCAGCTGCAAAAGATGTTGATCCTCATGAGCACCCACAGCTGCAGCAGCTCATAAGGGTGTGTCTCTTGCTAACGCCACTTCGCATCCATGGTCCTTGGACAACTGGGGCTCTGGTGTTGAATTCAAAATATTTTAGAAGCCTAATCTGTGATCTCTGGCAGAGAAAGGATATTTTCTGTTTAAAAATAAGTAAATACACCCAACTATTTTTCAGTCTTCTTAGGGGAAAAGTACTCAAAAGTCAGCATGATGAATTTTAAGCCAAGCAACTTTTGTTTTTAAAGTATCATTACACGTAAATCTGGACACATTTCAGCACCATTTGTGTTCATTATGCCTTGTTGACACACCTAATGAACTTTAACAGCAGTTGGGACACGCAGCAAAAGCACACGTGTAATCACACTTATTTATTCTGCTCAGGCGTTAGTGTGTGAATTTATTTTTAGCTGTTTCTTGTACTGAAAGAATTTTATTTATAAAACTGAGTAGAGTCATTGTCAAATTACTTGATATTAAGACGACCTGTGCTGAACTGGATTGTCCTGCATCTAAATAAACCATAACTAGACCTGTGTGTAGCATTTCGTAACCATCTGTTAAAGAAGTGCATCTTTGAACAGTTACAGCAAGTAAGCAAAACGTGGTAATCAAAATATGTTGTTGTTTTGACAGCCTGCACTAGGTCTGCACAACAAGATTGTTTCTGGCGCCAATCTGCGTACAAAGAGCAACGTGTGGTTTGGAGAGCCACCACTCAGCGGCAGGTTCTACAACACGACCACAGGCGACACCTTTGAGCCCAAGTCAGTGCCCTACACCTACTCCAAGGGCAGCAACTCACTGAAAAAGGGTGCCATTCTCCTGGAATATTACAGTAGGTTTCTGGTACTTCTTTTAGCTCTTGTTGACTGGTCTTCTGTGGATATGTCGGGGGTTCTTTCTCCGGGTACTCCGGTTCTTCCACCCCCTCCACTTTGGTATTGGTTTCAGGCCACTTTATAAATTTCAAATACAAGCAATCAAAATTTCCGAAACCTCAGTAGCTGAGCCGACCCTTCGCACCACGTGAATGTCCTATGTCTGTCTTGCACTGTGTTTGTCTTCAGAGTGAATGCGTGTGTGTCACGTGAGCGTGCGTGTTGGGTTCAGTTCGCGGCACTTTGAGCCCATTCGCCGAATTGGGAAAAAGCGCCTATATAATAACCGGTATTATTATGTGTGCTGGTTATTTTGGATCATAACCCTTTTCATCCTTATGCACCATTGCTTGAAATAAATTTGACTATCATAGTTCAAGGACAGTGCCAGAATAGCTTGAGGCGCCAAGCCATTCTGGCACCACCCTTGAACTAAAATGGTTGATCTATCTCCTAGTCTGTAAGGTGGCCTTCACAGAACAATGAGAAATGTGCCATATAAATACCACGTATTATTATTATTTTTATTAAATAAATGTGCAGCAACATCACTGCTGTTTCTTGGTCACGAGACCTTTTGCCTCATTTCTTGCAGAAAACGACATTTCACATGAGACAACAATGGCTGAAAACTACAAGAACCCTAAAGCACCACGCATGCTGCCCAACCCTGCTGCTTTGGACAGTGTAAGTTTGCAAACAGTGCTGTCTTTTGTGGTCTCTTGCCATCTAGTTTTATTTATTTCTATGTTGTTGTTTTGTTTGCTGCTGTGTTTTGTTCATTCAGTACTATTCTGTGTGTACACCATACCTCAACACTCCTGAACGTGGAGCACTTTTGATCAAAACGAAAATTCACCATTTTAAACATAAACATACAGTATATTCTTATTATTTTTATTGTCATTATTTCTACAGATAAAGAATTCACACATCTTCCCACAACTGAGGAACCAGACCTACTTCAACACGACACACAATGATCTCTTCACTCCGAAGACGTCAGAGAAATATTCCTATGACCGTGGTCGCATGCAGAAAAGCTCAGTCCCTCTAGGAACCTTTGATTCTTAATTGGAGGCAGAGTGATTAACATCTGGACTGCTAATGATGATGCCGCTTGGCGGCATCATCATTAGCAGCCTAGGGTTAATTAATTTAAATCGGCCCTGCTATACCACAAGAGATAGGACAACCATTATAGGCATCATCTCCTGGCCGGCCGCTCCGGCAAAATCCGTCAACTGTGCTTTGAAGCGACGCTTATAATTATTATTTTCCAGGCAGTGTTGTGCCATCAAGTACCTAGGAAACAGTGATGTACTTTTCCCAACAACTTTTTTGATAGAATATCGTTTTTATTTTGTAATACTGAGTTGGATCGTCTTCATCTTCAGTGTAACAGTCGGACTGAATTTCAACCTACTTCGCGCCAGCCTATATAGTCAAAGAAAAGCGTGCAGATGAACTGTGAAATTACAAATCATGTGCTATTCTGGGCTCATCCTACAGTGTTTGCAGACTGGTGTCATATTTTTCTTTATTCTGTCCGACTCCACAGAAAAGCTTGAAAGCATACAGAGAAGCATCTACCAGCGAGCTTTACTACTTTCTTAGTTACTGCATTTCCTGCTCCGTGGCTGTGTTTATGTATCAACTGCCTGGCTCTCCAACCGTCACTGTTGACAGACATTTCCCAACAAGCAGTGTGCCAGTGAAGTGAACAGGAATGTGTGTGGGATGTGTGGGTATTTTATTATAACGACTCATGGCGGATACCAGAATGATATTTATATGTAAAACATAATAATAATAATAATACATAGTATTTATACGGCGCATTTCTTGTATTTATAATATAACTCAGTGTTGACGGACTTTGTCGGAGCAGTGCCCTCTAAATACCGGCGCTGTACTATGGCGACGGGCCCCCAGGTGCAGCTTTGACTGCTGTTTTTATGTAGCCTATATCCGAGATCATTTCTCCATCGATGGTATCTTGTTTCTGTTGTTAACTTGTATTTCATGTATTAGGTTTAGTCAAGTAGGAAATTTACGAAAGAACATATAATAGTGTGTTCAGGAGACATAGGGTTGTCTTAGTATTCTGTTTTCGTCAGGGAGGTTCAGGTCGGGATGAGGCCACTGGAGCCGCCCTTTAGATGCCTTGGCGACGGGCTTCACCCATCCCGAGTCATTGTCCATGTTGTAGCTATGTTATTGTCCATTTGTAAACTGTTGTGCGAGCGTGTGTGATTGCGAGTTGCACCCGAGGTGGCGAGACGAATTTCTCTTTTCAAGATAATAAAGTACTCTTATTCTTAGTTCAAGAGTAGTGCCCAATTAGTTTGGCACCTAAAGGCGCCAAGCTAATCAGGCACTACCCTTGAACTATCAAAGCTGACCAGTCTCCTGCAGTGGGTATGTATTTGTAAGGATATGGATATTTGTAATTTAAAATGTAAATGAAGAGTTCGAGATTAAGTAATGAAATGATAATACTTACATTGTAAAATTTGACTACCAGTAGTTGTTTCAGATACCAGAGCATTATGCATTTTGTACAGGTGAATGGGTTGCTGTGACGGTTCTTATGAGAGATGTTAGCTGTACACTAGAACTTAATCATCAACACTTGTGTTTGTGTCTTTTCCAATCAGTATTACAATTCTGCCAGTATTTTCAAACATGTTCTTTTTTGTGTAACACATTTTACCCTTGAACAATAGATCTGTTAAATTTAAATGGTTAATGACATTTTGACTTTATCTTTGTGAAGTTCCAAAGTGCCAAAGAGTTAATTTCACCATGATCATTGTTAGATTCAGAATATGCATTATGAATCTCTGATCAAGTCGTCAAGTCCAAGTATGGTACCAACGCTGCTGCTTTAGTTTTCATTTGTTCAAGAATATGCCTCTTTTTCTTTAACCCTTTTCATCCTGAGACACTCATTGCTTGAAATGAATCTAACTATGATAGTTCAAGGGTGGTGCCAGAATAGCTTGGCGCCTGAGGCGCCAAGCTATTTTGGCACCACCCTTGAACTAAAATGCTTGATCTATCCCCTAATCTGCAATGTAGCCTTCATAGGACAATAAGCAATTCTTTAAAAATCAGCCTCAGGACGAAACGGGTTAAAAGCTAACCATTCAAATGTACATACTCGGATAAAAGAAACAAAGGCCTATTCAAACTAAAACTTGAACAATGATTATGTAAATTATGTGTGAAGAAAATGAAAAAAAATCTAGCCCCACAAGCGTGTATCTGTGTGTTTTATGCTTCAAAAGTATGTGTAGGCATGTGCATGAGTGTTACTGCATCACTGTTTATGTCTTAATTTGGCTCACTGGGAAAAATGCCTCTGATATTTACACACACTAATAGGAAAAATCAAAGATAAACCCCCTGTGCACACAGCCACTCATACCGTTTACAGTACTGCTTGTTGCATGTACAAGGGGGTGAAAGAGAAAACTGAAATTATCTAGGACTTTCACTGCTGAGCACAGGTGCCCCTAAGCATGTATTAACCCTTCTGCTGTCAGCGGTGCCTTTTGTGGAGGCTTTTTCTGCAGGAGTCACCTTAACAAAAAGTGCTACCAGCAGCCTTCTATGAATGGCTGCAAGAGATGACAAAAGGAAAGGGTACGATTTTCTCTGTTTTTTTCTAAAGCTGCAGACGTAACAAAGCAAATATGTATTTTTCTTTAAAATAAATTTTTTAGAAAAATACTTACCGATGACATTACTGATAGGAATACTGTCTCGCTAGCCTAATTTTAGCCCAAAATTGAGGTTGTGTGCCTTTAAGGAGGGAAGGTATCAAGGGGCGCTATAAGCGAGGCAGAGCCACGGTAGCCTCCCTTCCCTCCACATCCGGAACACGGTCACCTGATTCACCATTCTGTATCGTAGCGAGCCAGCGGCAGCGGGGTAGGTGGGAGGGTCCTCCGAGTAATGTCATCGGTAAGTATTTTTCAAGAAAATTTATTTTAAAGAAAAATACATTTGTTTTTTCAAAACAACATTACCGATGACATTACTGATAGGAAGAATGCCGAGCAGGTGGTGGGTGCCGCCTAATAACGTCCCTAAGCAAACCATTAGGTCCCCGAGACCCGCCCTCCCAGGCACAACCTCCCGATAATTTTAGCGAAGATTACCTACGGCACCTGGGGTGCCGGGAGGGAGTGTTGTGCCGCCGTGATATCCCCCACCAGCGACCGGTTCTCGCGCTGGCCGGAGAGGTCCCTCAGGTAGAATCTGGCGAAGGTAGACTCTGAACGCCAGCCCACGGCTGCCACAATGTCTTTGACTGCACAGTTGCGGTCGAATGCAAGGCTCGCAGCCATAGCTCGTACCTCATGCGCCTTGATGTTCAGGTGTGTAGCGGTTTCAGGGGCGAGGTCGTGGTATGCGGAGCGTATCACCCAACGGAGCCAGGCGGAGATCGTTTGGGCCGTAATGTCATTTCTACCTGGAGACAGAGGAAGGAAAAGGCAGGTGCGGCCCCTGCGCAGAGGCTTGGTCCGGCGCAGGTAGATACGCACTGCTCTCACCGGATCTTGCTGTCTGGAGTCTTGGGAGAAGCTAGGTCCCCTCAGGGCTTGGATGGAGACCACCTGTGGAGCGGCCAGTGGGACCCGTGTCTTGGCCAGGAAGGTCGGGTCCGGCAGCAGTTGCAGCGAACCGTCCACCCGGAACTGTAGGCACGAGGGGTGGGTCGAGAAGGCGTGAAGCTCGCTGACCCTGGCCGCAGTGGCGAGGGCTAGTAGGAAGCATGTCTTCCGCGTCACGTCCGCCAGTCGCGCCAGCTGCAAAGGCTCAAAGCGGCTAGTGTTGAGCCACGTCAGTATCCAGGGTAGGTCCCATCTCGGCACAAGGGAGCGGGAGGTTGGTCGATGAAGGCCGAAGTGCGCCATCAGATCAGCCAGGTCCTTGCAGGCGCCAGGGTCGGGGCGTCCCAGGTGCCGGTACGTGTCGGTTATCATAGCGAGATAGCCGCAAATGGTAATGGGGGCCAACCGCTGATCTTTGAAGAGCCAGAGGAAGAATTCCGCTAGCTGGGGAACCGTCGGGTCCGTGGGGAAGAGTCGTTCGGCGTCAAACCAGTCACAGAGAATGCGCCATTTCCCCTCGTAAACTCGCAGTGTTGATTCTAGGATTTCAGAAAAGTGAGCCCAAAGGCTCCCTCTAATCAAAAAAGGGAGCCCCTCAAGGTGTAAAAGGGAGGCCCTCAAATCGCGTTGCACTGCTTACTTTAAAACGAAATATATACACACATTCATACATACAGTGGAGTCCGCTTAACACGAATTTCTGGGGACACGGAAAATCACTTCGTGTTAACCGTATTTCGTGTTAATCAATATGGCCTCAAAATTGATCACGGCCCTCAAGGAGAAAGTGTGTAAGACGTGTGCGTGAATGAGTACCAGGTTAAAAATGCACGACATTATCGTACTTTCTATGCATACCTTCAGCTCGCTAGGAAAACACAAGGAAACGTGTACAGCTCGAGTATTGAATGTAAATCCATCAGGTAAAATCCATACTAAGTTACAATCCTCAGGTAAAAGCAACACAGGCTGAAGTACAATCCCGCATCGGTAAAAGGGTTGTGTTGGACACGAATGATACAACATGAATACAGTACAGAAATGCTAGCCAATGAGAAGACAGATTACAAACAGCCGAAGGCTATTCAGCCAATCACAGACTTGAGTTCGCTCTGATCTGTCATGTGTACTTCCACAGCGCGAGAGCGACACGTGAATTGGTCTTCTGTGAATGGAATCTGTGTTCGTGTTAAACAGGTGAATAATAGTGAAATTGCCCTGGCTCGACTCAGGCCACACTGCACCAAGACGCTCGAGCAGGCTTTTACGCGGCAGCAGCGGTGCGGCCGCGCTGGTCGTGCAAAAAAGCGTCCAGTTTCTTTTTTCTGCGATTCTTCGGCCGCGCTATCGGTGTTTTTGATTTGCGATTTGGAGCATAATATTGCGAGAAATCGCGCAAAACGCGCTCTAGAATCAACACTGAACTCGCCTAGTTGATCGCCTGCGGGCTGTAGCGATCGCATCCACCGCCGTACTTGAGAAACCTCTGTTGGCGAGGGCTTGCCGCACAATCTCCAGGCGTGTAGGAGGAGACGCTCGGGGCACGGGTGGAACAGGTCCTGCCGGGGCTGCTTGAGCATCGATAGCGGAGTGGGCAGCTGTAGTGGGTGGGCCGACGCCAGGTTCAGGAGGTCGGTTGTCCAGGACCGGGACCAGGAGAAGGGGGCCACTAGGTACAGAACCGTGTTGCAACCTCTGAGCTTGAGCAGGACCTTGGGGACGAGAACCGTCGGCGGGTAGGCGTACGCGATGAGGCCGTCCCAGGGGATGGATAGAGCATCGACTGCCCAGGCTTGAGGATCTGGAATGGGGGAGACAAAGAGTGGAAGCTGGTGGTTCCATCTCGTGGCAAAAAGGTCGATCATGGGCGTCTCCCAACGGTCGCAAATCATCCGAAAGATGTCTGGTCGGAGTGTCCACTCGGTGTGGAGAAGCTGCCCGCATCGAGAGAGGGAGTCTGCCAGGACATTGAGATGGCCCGGGATGTGTCTGGCTCTGAGAGAAATGCCGCGGTCTTCGCACCACCGAAGTATTAGGTAGAGAAGAATGCAAAGAGACGGGGAGCGGGTCCCGCCCTGCTTCTAAATGTAGGCGACGACTGTGGAGTTGTCGGACAGGACGAGAAGCTCCTGATGACGCAGGCGAGGTTCCCAGGCGACGAGTGCTTACCAAACCGCCTGGAGCTCCAACCAGTTGATGTGTCGCGTCGCTAGGTCCGAGGTCCAAATGCCGGAGGCCGTGGTGAACATCGGAAGCAGGTGAGCTCCCCAGCCGGAGCTGCTTGCGTCGACGCAAAGGGACAGTCGGGGGGGGGGGGTGGTGTGTAGAGGGGAACTCCCGACGCCAGCCAGGCAGGATCCGCCCATCGACGAAGATGCGGCAGCAGCATCAAGGGAACTGGTACCATCGTCTCCAGGTCGCCCGATGACGGCTGCCAGTGTAAGAGGAGGTGGAGCTGAAGGGGACGGTAGTAAAGTCGACCCAGGTGGAGTAAGTCCACCGCCGCACTCATCAGGCCAAGGAGCTGTAGCCACACTCTGGCGGTAGCCGTCTGTGTCTGCGCCAGGTGCAGGGCGAGGGTCGCTAGCTTCTGTATGCGTGGTTCTGGCAGACGAACTATGTTGCAGTCTGTGCGAAACTCCATACCCAGATGGACGAAGTGGCGGGAGGGCACCAGGTCGGACTTGCCCCAGTTCAGCAGGAAGCCGAGATTGTCGAGGAGGTGCAGCAGCGCATCCCGATCCGTGGCCAAAGCCGTGTCCAACTGGTTCCGCAGGAGGAGATCGTCGAGGTAGTTTGACGTCGGGCTGGAGGATGTCCTTCTGGCCCGGGCGACGACTGCATCCATGATGCGCGTGAAAACCCAGGGGCTGAGGTTGAGACCGAAGGGCAACACTCGGAACTGGTAAATCACTCCGGCAAAGGCAAACCGTAGATACCGTCGGGATGAAGGGTGTACGGGCACTTGGAGGTAGGCATCCGACAGGTCCAGGCTGACGGCAAAATCCATCGGCTGCACCGCGGCCCGAAGGGCTCGGGTCATCTCCATGCGGAAGGGGGGGGTGACAATGAACTTGTTCAAGGCGGAGAGATCGATGACGGGTCTCCACTTGCCGCCTGGCTTGGGCACGACGAATAGGTGGCTGTAGAAAGCAGAGGAGTTGGGCCGCGAAACCACTTCCGTCGCTGCCTTTAGTAGTAAGGAGTGCACCTCATGGCGTAGAGCAACAGCTCTGTCTAGGTCGGACGGAACAGGGGTCCAAACGGGCGAGCGACGCAGGGGGGGGACGGTGACCAAAAGGAGATCCGAAGGCCATCGGAGACGGTGGAAAGCACCCAGGCATTGTCCGGGAACAGCGCATGCCACGCCTGGCTGTGGCGCGCCAGCCTCCCGCCGACAGGAGATTGGGGAGCGGTCGGCGGAGGCGGAGGGGGAGAAGAGTCAGTGGGCCCTGCCCCTCCCTGGGCGGCGGGCGGGCCGGGGCCAGGAGGGGGTGGGGACGGGAGCGGGAGTCGAACCGGGGCGAAGGCGAGCGCGCCCAAAGGCCGGGGCACGTGGAGGGAGACGTCCGCGCACGGTAGGGGGCGGGGGGCGGGTCTGGCGGACCGCAGGGCACGACCCGTGGCCTTGCAGGGAACCCGAAAGCGGTGGGGCGCCGGTCGGCTGGGCCACAAGTCCTTGTTGGCTTCCTTTACCGCGTGCCAGGTGGGTCCGAACAGCAGTTCCCCTCCAAGAGGTGCCTGTCGTAGCTGCTTCTTCAAGTCCGGGGGGAGATCACAGGAACGGAGAAGAGCATCCAGTCGCATCAGGTCGCAGTTGGCCGTCGCCGTCATGGAGTTAACAGCGGTGTGAAACGCTGCCCGGTTGCCGGCAACTGCCAAGGACAGGATGTCCGCAAGAAAAGGAGAGGTCACAGGGTTCCAGGCTTCTTCCACACGGCGAACGTTAGTCTGGGTCACCAAATCGAGGAATCCCGCAGTAGCGAGGGCATTCCGTACGAGGCTAGCCGTCTTGTCGAGGCCCGAGACGATGGGACCCGGACGAGGGGAGCCAGCGAAGGAGAGGGCCTGGGCATCCAGTTCCGGCAGAGGACAGGAGAAGGACTGTGAATGACCCGCGTACCAGCGTTGCTGAAAGGCGATCTGAAGATCCGCGGGCCACCTGTTGTCGGAAAATAAACCTGCGTCCCCAAAGGAATTCGTTAGAAGATGTGAAGAAAGGGCGTCACGTAGGTCTCGGAAACCTGGAGGTTGAGGGAGAGACTTGAACCTCTTGGACAGGCTGGCCGCATCCACAAATGCAGAAGCCTTCATCTTGATAGGCGGTGAAGGTGGGCAGTCTTCCGGAGGAAGGGAGGCGGCGATAAGACGAGCCGCTTCATCCAAGGCCCGGAGGGTCTCCATCTTATGACTGAGGGAAGGCTGTCGAGCGCCAGCGTCGTCCGAGAGGGGGGAGCGTCCGTCCGGACGCGTCGGAAACATCGTCACACAGTAAGGCCGACATCGAACCTTCTGGAACAAGGCTGAGAGCGTCGTCCTCCACTACAGGATCTGACCCTTGGGGAGGAGAAGGGCGGACACCAACTCTGGTTGCGTCGCTAACTGTCCCGCGTCGTGTCGCCGTAGCGCTGGGAGGAGAACGAACCCGCCGCGAAAAACCGGGCGAGGAGCGGGCCGTCGGAGAAAACCTCGTCGCCGGACGCGGCAAAACGGAACGGTGCTGAGGGGAGCGGTGTCGCGGGGAACGACGGCGTCGGGGGGAGTAAGTACAGGGGTAGCGGGAACGCTGGCTCTGGGATGGAGAGGCCGAACGGGACCGGTTGATTGATTGATTGTACATTGCTTAACGTCCCGACAGCAACAAGGCTTTCTCAGGACGTGCCTGCACTGCTTGTGAAAAAAAAAATAAACAGAACATTGAATGTATGTCGCCAGCCGGTCAAATACGTTAAATAAACTGAACACATGGGGCTAAATAAAGCCAAGACCATTTAGCAACACACATCCAATATCAAGAGCTACAGGCAGTGCAGACAGTAGGGAGAGTTTTTAAAAGGCAAATACAGGTGAATGGGCAAAGGGTAGACAGAAACACATGCCCCAGAATAGAGAGAAAAACCCACCCTGTGGGGCTGACCAGGGTGACCCTGGGAACTAAAAAATACCTAACCCCACCCAAGTCCCCCAGGGCAGACCCGGGTGGGGACCGAACGGGACCGGGGTCGATAGGACGAGCGGTGTGGCGAACGATGGCGGAAATCTCTAGCCAGGCGAGACGACAAGGCTCGCCAGTCGGGAGGAGGGCTGTGCGTCTTAGGCGCTCGGCGATCCCTGGAAGTCGAGCGCGAGCGGGAAGACCCACCAACGGAGCGAGAAGAAAGGCGGCGCTCGGATGAGCGAGCGAAATGAGAGGCACAGGAACCATTAGAAGCGCGGGAGCAGCGACCGCGTGGTCTCTGAAATCAAACAGTCACATCCCCCTATGTCAAGGGCCGGGCCGAGGGGGCCAAAACAGGAGGAATAACTACACTCGACAGTGTGCACTTGGTTGGGTTTTTATTCTTAGTGCTAACTAAGGCACTGACCTCTGCACCAGACGACTTGCGCTTGTCAACGGAGCTCCTCACGGTCGTAGACACGCTGCGGTCCCGCGGGCGTTGTCGGTCAGACTCGGTGGAACCCAGTGAGCCGACAAACACTGTAGGCGCCCGGTGTTGGCCAAGCTCGGGGTCAGGATCTGCCGGCGAGATGACAAACACAGAAGTCGGAGTACTTCGTTGGCCAGGCTCGGTGTCAAGTAACCCCAGCGAGCTGACGAACCCTCCGACAGGAGCGTGTGGCTCCGGATCCGCATGTGCGTCCCGCAACGTGAGAGTCCTTGGTGTTTCCTCCACCACAGTAGACAGGGCGGCCTTCTTAGGACACTTCCGCCGGTAGAACCGCCACAGTTGTGACCACTGCTCCTCCCTCCAGGTGGTGGAGATGCTGCAAGGGTGGGTGGGGGAACAGACAGAGCACGGTAGACAGACGTCGTGGGCGTCACTCGGCCACTGGAAGTCTGCGCATCTCGTGCAGGTACGAACTTGCCAACTGCAATACAGAGAGAAGAAGAAAAACACGCTTTCAAGCAGAGAAGAAAAGGCCAGCACAAGCGCCTAAAAACAAACCTTTAGCTCTATTTCAGTCCAGTAAGGCTGAGTTAGCAGCGCCATTGTTGCTATTTCACACCTGACCGGTCGCTAGAACCGGTCCTGCCGCATGTACTTTTTCTCTTTCACTTCTTTTAAACGAAACCGCACGAAGGGTCACACGACGAGCGCCTCTGCCCGGTGCTACTGTATCTGTAGCGTCAGCCGAGGGCACTAACCACAAGCTACGCTGCTTACCTGGTCATGGTAGAAAGAAGGAGGTTACCACCGTGAGAGACGAGGACGAGGGCCCCACGAGGAATGGCCGCAAAGTCCCCCAAGGACGAGAAGGCACAGCCCGGTTGATGCTGCCGCAGGAACAGAAGTCAACTCTGCAGCAGGCAGCTCACAAGCCAGAAGAAGAACGTCAGTCTCCAAACCACGAACCCGAAAAAAGTCAAAGTCGCGAGTGAAAACGAAGTCTGAACGGAGCTAGGTAGGGCACACAACCTTCCACGGCTCAGCGAAGAGACAGAATGGCGAATCAGGTGACCGCGTTCCGGATGTGGAGGGAAGGGAGGCTACCGTGGCTCTGCCTCGCTTATAGCGCCCCTTGATACCTTCCCTCCTTAAAGGCACACAACCTCAATTTTGGGCTAAAATTAGGCTAGCGAGACAGTATTCCTATCAGTAATGTCATTGGTAATGTTGTTTTGAGAAAACAAAAAAATTCCTGCTCAAGGCCAATCTCGTGATTATCAGAAGGAAGAATCATTACCATCCAGGTACATTTGACAAATGGTTTCTCTGCGTCTTTGATCTTTTTCAGAACAATTCTAGTAGCACTGAATGACCAAATTTGTTGCCATGTTGCATACCATCTGATTACATCATCTTGCGTAAAGACAGTGACACAGAGTCAGGAATTTCTACGCAACCTTCCCATCATGCTGACCTAGTTTTTTCACGTCGCTGCGAAACCTTCAAGTTAGAGTGATTAAATATTACACATCGACTGAACTTACATGTTACTGCATGTGCTACATACTTATACATGCAATAATAGACTTACGCCATGGGTGATGCCAACAAAGCTTCACATCTCCAGGTACCAAGCTATTCTGGCACCACCCTTTAACTATCACGTTTGCAGTCTTCAAAGGGCAAGTATCAATTAACTGAACAACTGCATGATTGACTTAATAAAGTGAATCAAACATGGCACCCATTTTCAAGTATCCAAACATTTATTACTTTCAAAGCACACATTTCAAACATCCATACTAGAGTAATGTAAAATCTATAGAACAGATTCTTTTTTTTTTACCAGAGTATTCACAATCACAAGATGTTGCCTGAAGAATTCTCAGATCTTTCAACCAATTTCCATTCAGACTCAGAACAGCCTGACTCAGCTAAGTTCTAAACCACTCAAAACCAGCTCATCTCTCTGCTACATGCTAGAATGATGGCAAGCCATATGAAAGTGTTCAGATTTCGAAACAAAAGTGTTATCAAATCTGAACATTCAACATACAAAAATATTAACTTCTAATCTGTTTCCCAAACTGATTTAAATGGCTCACCTTGTAGACTGAAAACACAACATTTAACCCCCTTCTGCATGAACTGTAACCATGTGTGATGGTACTGTTTACCAGTAGCTACATGCACAAAGGGGTTAAACAAGTTTTTAGTGGTTCACCAATTTCAAATGCTAACTGCGAAAAGTCTGTAGTGTCTAGTGGTTCATCTTGTCATACACAGCATAAAACTTGTCCCAGTATTTGCAGTGAGCAAAGTACTCCTCAGTTGATGGGGTGACAAAGCGATCACGGATGTTGTAGTATGTGGGCTCTCCCCACAGGGTGCCCGTCTTCCAGCCCTCTACGTCCTTCATCAGCTGGTTCTCCTCGTCACGATTCTCGCGAACCTGCTTCAGGATCCTGCAACACACACCAACACAATGTCATTAGAGAGGCGACTAAGCCCTTCACTGCCAACCTATGTAGACTGTGTTTGTGAAGTATGTTATTGTTAACCCATTTAACCGCACGGCCACACATTTGTTTAGGTGTAACCTAACGACTATGCACCAGTTGTAGGAGATGGATCAACAATAATTCAAGGGTGGTGCTAGATTAGCTTGGTGCCAAGCAAATCTGGCACTACCCTTGAATTATCATGGCCAAGTCATCTCAAGCTATAGTGTGTCAGGGCTAAATGGGTTAATTTAACACCAGCCATCCAAGAAACATCAATACAAAGTGGCCTCAGCAAGAGGAACTGATCCTGGTGAGTCCCTGCAGTTGCGGGGGCTCATGAAGATCTATGTCTCTTGCAGCTGGATTGTGTTCACTCTTCCTAGGCAGTGAATGGGCTAAACAAACTCTGATTATGGTTTCACATTATGGCTTGTGGGGTAGAGTGTGGTACTTTCAGCATCGATCGTTCAACACAGCTGTGTGCTCTGAATCTAAAAACTGTACAGGAAAAAGCAGTGCAGTTGAACAAAATGTCCAGAAAAAATATCTTGACTTTCTTGTTGTCACATGACCGACAGTACCAAAAGGGTGCAGAAACTAGTACCTGCCGAACTCTGGGTATATGAATGCAAATTTTATTAAACCCTTTAGCTGTCGGTAGCAGTTTTTGTCACAATGATTCCTTCAAAACTGCTGCCAACAGCCAAAGGATTATGCACACAATTGTTAACCCCCTTGTGCATATAGGCAACAGTACTGTAAGCAATGCCTTGGGCCTGCATGCACAAAGGATTAACCACCTTTAAAAATGAAAAAAAAAGGGAAGTGGATACTGGTCAGACTCCAGAGGTATCATCCTATTTTGTATGGTCAACCATGCTGTGCACTTACATTCGCATCCGCTCTGCTTCCACAAGTGGAACAATAGCTATCCTTGCATCACGCATTTCCAAATCCAGCTTCCTGCAAACAAATCATATCTGAACAAGAAAGGCAAAAGAATTATGGCTCACGTGTATGACCGATTTACATATATGTGTGACCTTTGTGACAAGGGCTGGCTTCAGTAGCAGCGAAATCCATATTTTCTTAAAATGTAAGCATTTTTTACACATCTGTCAAACCCACCGTGACCGTTGACCTTTGTGACGAGTCGACTAAATTAGTATGCATAGGAAGGTCTTATCATCAGCTATCTTTGTACTAAATTTTTGCAAAAATTTGAAAATACATACAATTTTATTAAAAATCAGCATTTTACACATTTGCCAGCCTCTTGTGACCCTTGACCTTTCCAAGGGGGTCATCCAAATTAGTATGCATAGATAGGTCTTACCATCAGGTATCTCTGTAGCAAATTTGGGTTTAATGTTGTGAATAGTATTTGAGAAAAAACATCTTTTGTCAAACTATGGCTATTTTAGACCTATTTCATGTGACCCTTGACCTTTCCAGGGGATCAACCCAATTAATGTGTATAGAAAGGTCTTCTCATAAGGTATCTCTGTAGCAAGTTTGGTTTAAAATTGTGAATAGTATTTGAGAAAAAAACATTTTTTGTCAAAATTTTGGCTAGTTCAGACCTATTTCCTGAGCCCTTGTGACCCTTGGCCTTTCCAAGGGATCAACCAAAATAGTACATATAGAAAGGTCTTACCATCAGGTATCTTTGGACCAAGTTTGGGTTTAAAGTTGTGAATAATATTTGAGAAAAAATAAATTATGTGCTATTTTTTACATATATCCTGATCCCTGTGACCTTGACCTTTGTGAGAGGTCACTCAAATTGGTATGTTTAGAAAGGTCTTACCACAAAGTATCCTTAGGCCAAGTTTGAAAAATGTGGCTTGACTAGTCTCCGAGAAAATGTCAACATTAAAGTTTACCACGGACGATGGCGGACGGATGACAGACGACGGACGGACAACAACTGGCCCAAAAACACTCACTTTTGCTTCGCACGTGAGCCAAAAACTTATCAGGCCCTACTCCCTAAAAATCTATTAAAGCAGAACAGTGTAAAATGAACACAATATTTTTTAACCTTTTGGCTGTCAGCAGCTGTTTTTGTCATGATTCCTGCAGGAATCATTGTGACAAAAAACGTTACCGGCAGCCAAAAGGTTAGCTACATGAAGTAGCATTACATGCAACAGCTCCCCACCCAATTATAGTTATATTTACCATCTCATTACAGTTAAACCTGTGTAAGGTCTATGGAAAAGTAGTTCTCATAGAGGATCAATTGACACAGTCAAAATAAAAGTTACATGTACATGTCATACATGCATGTAATAATAAATATAAATTAGTTATCAATAGAGGTATGTCAGGACATGTTAACCCACTTAACCCCAAGTCCACATTTTGAAAATTTTGCAGGAGTCATCTAACAACATGTACCAGTAGCAGGAGATGGATCGACCATGAACATTCAAGGGTAGTGCCAGATTAGCATGGCGCCATCAGGCGCCCAGCCAATCTGGCACTACCCTTGAATTATCGTGGTTGATTATCTCCTGCTGTAGGGCATCAGGGCTAAATGGGTTAACTGACAGTTTAAAGCATGCCAAATATTCTAGGAATTTTACCTGGGAAAACATAACTTTAAATAAACCCATGCTTCAGTTTCCCACCACATCAAAAATCAAGAGCCACCGAGGCAAATAAACAATTAGACATTTGCAGTGATGTGCTTTGTTCCCTCTTTGTGGTGGGCTGGGGTCATTTAGAGGTCAGGGGTAAAATTCATAGTATATTCACAGAGCTTTAATAAGATTCAGTTGATTCAGCCAAAACACCATCTGCAAGAGACAAACTCTCAAGAGATGCAGGGGCTCATGAGACTTTGTGTCCAATGCCATGCTTCACTAGCAGGAGACATACATTCTCATAAGCCCCTTTTGCTGCAGGGGCTCATGGGAATGTAACCATCCTGCTGTTGAGGAGTGGCTTTATTTACGTATGTGGTTGCCTGCAACACACAGTCCACTTGATGTCAGTATCGTATAACATATGGGATACCCACAAATTAAGGGGTTGTTAATCTGACAAAGTTTCATACCCTGTTCAGTCAAGAGTGTTGTGAGGATTAAAATCCCCAAATGCAGACATGGGTTTGTGCGACACTGAGCTCAACTGCTTAAATCTCTGTCCTAAAAAAAGGTCTATATATTTGCTGGTTTATCACTGTGTTTTGTATTAACCCTTTGCCTGTTGGAATCATCACGACTAAAACCACTACCAACACACAAAGGGTTAAAGATGGGTTTCTTTTGATTAACCCATTTAACCCCATAGCCACTTTTCACAAATTTGGCAGGTGTTATCTAGCAACTATGTACCAGCTGCAGAAGTTGGATCGACCATGATAATTCAAGGGTAGTGCCAGTTTAGCTTGGCGCCATCAGGTGCCAAGCTAATCTGGCACTACCCTTGAATTATCATGGTCGATCCATCTCCTGCTGTAGGGTGTCGGGGTTAAAATAACCCAATACACTACCAAATGTCAATAATAATCATATGAAGGCATGTGTAGTTCTTCATTGCTTATCATCTGCTTTGACCTCCTTCCGAGTTAACAGTCCTGCATATTTCTGAGCCTACGAATTACTGGTAACTGGACACTAAAGTTTTGCTGTCACACCTTAACATGAGCAACAGCAAGCTGCTTTTCAATTAAACACATCCATTTGTATTTGTGTACAAGCTTGCAAAACCTCTGACTGGACAATTCTTTCACACTTTGCCATCTAGTCGGCATTTTGATCTCAGTCCAGCGCTGCCTTGTTGGCCAGATCGTCTGCTTCAGTTCAAATGTACTGTTGTCAATTGAAATGGACAAATGCCTGTCTATTTTTTTGCACAGTATCAGTGTTCATGTGCGTGCTCTTGGGTGATTTAGCATATTCATACTTATGTTCATATTTAGACTTTCAGCAACTTTTAGTCAATCAGCAGTCAAAACATGTAAACTGCATACTTGTACACACCACATCACGTCAATCTTAAACTTGCCATGCCCATCATAGTGTGTTGACATCTAGCTCTTTTGATTTCCAGTTATAGCCGAGACTCCAACTACAGAGGAATCACCTTGCTGTCAGTACCAGGAAAGGTCTTCAACAGGATCATCCTGGAGAGAATGAAGAGCTCCGTTGACCCCCAGCTGAGAGACCAGCAAGCAGGATTCAGGAAGAACCGATCATGTACAGACCAGATCGCCACTCTCCGCATCATCGTGGAACAGTCTCTGGAGTGGAGCTCCCCGCTGTACGTCAACTTTGTGGATTATGAGAAAGCATTTGACAGTGTGGACCGAGAGACTCTGTGGAAACTCCTACGACACTACGGTGTACCCATAAAGCTCGTCCGCCTGATCAAAAGCAGCTACGATGGTATGACATGTCGCGTGATCCATGAAGGGCAGTTCACCAGGGAGCTCCAGGTCAGAACTGGTGTCAGGCAGGGGTGTCTGCTGTCTCCGTTCCTCTTCCTACTGGCCATAGACTGGGTCATGAAGATGACCACAGAGCACAGACGAAGTGGAATACAGTGGACACTGTGGACACAGCTTGACGACCTCGATTTTGCAGACGACTTGGCATTACTGTCCCACACTCATCAACAAATGCAGGACAAGACCACGAGGCTTGCTGACATCTCGTCCCAAGTGGGCCTCACCATTCACAAACAGAAAACAAAGACAATGAGGCTGAACGCAATCAGGGAGGAACCAGTCTTGCTTGCTGGCACCCCGTTGGAGGAGGTGGAGTCCTTCACCTATCTCGGGAGCATCATAGACAAAAAAGGCGGCACTGATGCAGATGTCAGAGCACGAATCGGTAAAGCCAGAGCAGCCTTTCTCCAGCTGAAAAAAGTGTGGAGTTCCAGAGAGCTGTCACAACACACCAAAGTCCGGATCTTCAACTCCAATGTAAAAGCAGTTCTCCTATATGGAGCAGAGACTTGGAGATTGACAAAAACCACAGTCAACAGAGTACAGACCTTCATGAACAGTTGCCTTAGAAGAATTTTGAAAATCCACTGGCCAGAGAAGATCAGCAACGTCAGACTCTGGGAGAGAACAGAGCAGATGACAGCAGAGAATGAAATTGGGCGAAGAAGATGGGGATGGATCGGTCACAGTCTGAGAAAGCCAGCTTCCAGTATCACTAGGCAGGCATTGTCATGGAACCCCCAGGGAAAGAGGAAAAGAGGTAGGCCGAGAAACTCCTGGCGTCGAGACCTCAAAGTAGTCCAAGCAGACATCAAGAGACTGGGAACCACCTGGAGTAGAATCGAAGGAGAAGCACAGGACAGGAGTTGCTGGAGGTCTCTCGTCGACGGCCTATACCCGGGTAGGGGTGACAGGCGTAAGTAAGTATAGCCGAGACACAAGCTTGCAGACCACCGACTGCCAGATCACGTTGACATGTATCAAAATGTCATAGGTAGGCATCCAGCATAATCACCATTTTAAAAATACTTAACTTCTAAATAAACAGGAATAATTCTATGCACAGTTATGGCCATTTCTAAGTCTGAAACGTCCACAAAGATAAATTCACTGTCGCTGAACCCAACCCATGATTCCTGCCTTCAACTGCCAACCGACTCAAATTATCACACACTATTGGTTAGATATATCTGTGGCTCTATTGCAGGTTCCTCTACAACTTTTTTGGTAATTTATCTTTTATTCCATGTACATTTCAGCTGTCATTCCTCACTACTTCTTTCCTCCTTTTGGAGACCTTCGCATGTATCTTGACTTCCACATGCAGACGACCCGAGGTCGTTTTGAGCAGCTATCACATTAGCTATGGTGGCCTGTTCACTGAGGTTTAGTTTCAGCAGTGTAACTGAAAACTGTTGGATTTAATCATATCATACAGACAAAAATAAACTTTGGTGGGATAGGAGGGCTTTTATCCAAGCGAGTACCCTGAACCCCGATAAAAGCTTCTGCCCACCTGTGACCTTGAGAATATTGCAGAGTGCCCCTTTAACTATATAATAATATGCACCCCCAACCCTTTTCCTCCATGTCCAACTCATATTTTTCTGTTAGTGTGTGTGTGTGTAAACGTGATGTGTGCATGGCCATGAACGCCAATTTCCTAGAGTATTACTATTAGCACTCCATAATCACATTATCATTATCTGAGTCTGTCATGTTTTTTACCTGTTGTGCTTCTTCTGGAAGGCATATCCTACCCATCCTAAAGCTGTCAGGACTATGAAAGTTGCAAACTGAGCATACCCTGCAACAACAAAATAAAAAAAATTAGTACTTGAAATTCCATGTCCCTGAGTAAACAATCTAATACATGCTCATCTTGTTACAGTTATTTTCCACGATAGACAAGCAAAAGGTACGAAGAAAAACATGTACTTGATATTGTTGTATATAATAACGTTGGTCAACTTTTTCATTTTGGCATGCAAACTCAACAGACTAGTATGAGTATGTATGAGGTTTCTAACTTTCATCAGAGCTCTAACTGGCAAATGCTCCTGGTGCGATTAAAAGAGAAAACAAAGAATAGGTTGTATATTCCTCACCGCTCATTCTCTTTTTGGGAACCTGTTTTGCCCATTCAATGGGGCCGTAGCCCCCAGGAGGAGGCATCTCCTGCTTGAAGGTCTTGGACCTGGACGCCATGTTGACCTCTGGCGTCTGTTAGTCGAAATACCGAAATGTATCTCAAATGCAGATAACAACGAGCGTGTTGATTCATGAAATTTTAAAACAATGCTAAATCAGCAGACAACACCAGATTCTCTTAACTCATTCTATCCCAGACACACCACAGCAAGATATGGATCGACCAAGATAGTTCAAGGGTGATGCTAAAATAGCTTGGCGCCAAGCTATTCTGGCATCACCCTTGAATTATCATGGTCGATCTGTCCTGCACTGCACTGCAGTCATCAGAGGACGACGGCAAAATTTGGGGATTCGGTCTTGGGGTAGAATGTGTTAAGTGAGTTTACTTAAATCCCTTTCACATAAATGGGTCAACTCGCCCATATGTCATGTCGCCCAATCAACTCGCCGCAGTCAACATGCCCAAGGCTCGCGCCAAATCGTATGAAAATCTATGTCTATTTTTCGGCAGGGGCACAACATTTGCCTGTCTCTTGTTTCTGCAAGGACACATAATCTATTCCTCCTGCTTCTGCAGGCACGCATGAGACTCTGTGTCTTTTGCTTCTGCAGAGACACGTGGATCCATGTCTCTTTTTCTGCAGACATGAACATCTATGTCCCTTGTTGCTGCAGGGTTACATGAGCATATATTTCTCTTGTTTCTACAGTGACATGTGTATCTATGTTATTGTTTCTGAAGGGATGTGCATCTATGTCTCTTGTTTCAGCAGGGGCACATGAGAATCTAAGTTTCCTGTTGACACATGAGCATCTGTGGCTCTTGTTTCTGCAGGGACACATGAGCATCTATGCCTCTTTCTACAGGGCCACATGAGTTTCTATGTCTCTTGCTGCAGGGCCACTGAGATTCTACTTTCTTTTTTCTGCAGGGCCACTTGAGTATCTATGTTTCTTGTTTCTGCACTGGCACATGAGATTCTATGTTTCTTGTTTCTATGAAACCCCATGAGCATCTATGCCTATTTCTGCAGGATTAATGAGCATCTATGTCTTTTGTTTCTGCAGGGACACATAGACATCTATGCTTCTTGTTCTGCAAAGTCACATGGACATCCATGCCTCCTTTTTCTGCAGGGGCACATGATATTCCATGTTTCTTGTTCTGCAGGGATACATGAACATCCATGCCTCTTGTTTCTGCAGGGACACATGAGCATCTATGCCTCTTTTTGCTGGGACACATGAGAATCTATGCTTCTTGATTCTGCAGGGATACATGGACATGTGTGTCTCTTGTTTCTGCAGGGACACATTGGATATTCTATGTTTCTTGTTGCTGCATGGCCTCATGAGTATATATGCCTCTTTCTGCGGGGCCACATGAGATTCTATGTTTCTTGTTGCTGCAGGGACACATAAGCATCTATGCCTCTTTCTGCGGGGAGCATGAGCATCTATTCCTCTTGTACCTGCAGGGACACAAAAGGCATGAGCCGGCATCTATGTCTCTCGTTTTTGCAGGGGCACATAAACATCTATGCCTCTTTTTGCCGGGACACAGGAGAATCTATGCTTCGTGTTTCTGCAGGGACGCATGTGCATCGATGTTTCTTGTTTCTGCAGGGAGATATAGGCATCTATGTCTCTTTTTCTGCAGGGACACATGAGCATTAAGTCTGTTGTTTCCGCAGGGTTGGGTACATTACAATACAATCATACTTTATTAATCCCTCATGTACATTATAGTATGGTATGGTGTCTCCGAGGCGCACATCCATCTATTTAAAGATGCTCAAGGCGCCGTAGGGATGGAAGCTGAAGCTTTGAGAGCCTGCTGCTACTAAGCGCTACTTAATGTGCAAACCTCCCCCCCCCCCCCCCCTACTATTAACTTCGGTGCATGTGATATATTTCTGTTTCCACTTCACCAGCCCTACCGGGCCTTCTCTTTTCGAATAGTGGTAATGGGATTTTTAACATGTGCACTTGATGATTATGCGTGCTGTACACACGAAGGCGAGACAGGCAACCGTAAGCCGAGTCTGTACGTAAATTTGACTCGATGGGAATGAGGAAAAGTCCACATCCCATTCCTGCCCACCAAGGGATTCGAATCCAGGATCTTACGACTGCTAGTGCAGTGTCTTATCCACTAAGCTACGTCCCCATGTCATTAGACTCTACGTCTCTTGTTTCTGAAGTGGCACATACGAATCTGTCTCAATTTTCTTCAGGGCCACATGCGAATCTATGTTGTTGTTTTTTTTTGTGTGTTTTTTTTTTTTTTTTTTTTTTGTTTGTTTTTTTGTTCCTGTAAGAGAATCTGTTTTCCATGTTTCTGCACAGACACATGAACATCTTTTACGACTTGACGCCCTTACTTTGCCGAGTTGACTCGTATCTTGGGCGAGATAGCACAATGGACGAGTTGACCGACAACCGAAAAAACTTGATGTGGAAGAGGCTATGAAAGGGTAGGCAACCTGAAACTACAGCATTGCCCATTGTCGCCCTTGCGAGTAGGTGAGGCATGTGATCATTGTCATGTGATAAGCAGCCCAAAAATGGCGAGCAACCAGGTTTTGATCATTGTCGGTTTGGCGAGTTTTGCGGGTATTTTTGCCGATATTGTAACGAGAGAGGTAAATATTGTGTGGTGTCTTCTTGAAACGCTATCAGAATTACTGAACAAATGTGTATGTACGACTGAACTTGATCGTTGTTGCTTTTCTTTTTGTGATAAGTTTCCTTGCGAGTAAATAATCCTTTTCGTTTCGGTTCCTGATTTCAGAACTCGACCAAGTAAAGTTGCGCGCTGCTATCAGTGCCATCAATAACATGGTAGCGTTGAGAACAGGTGCTCCATGTAAAGTTTATTTAAGCGCCAGGTGCTTTCATCTTGGATTCTGTTGACTGACCAGTGACGGTCATGGTCACGGTGTTGATCTAATTTCACTCCTGTGAACTGAATTCTAAACTCGGAATAGAAATAAGGGTTGGGTGAATGTTTTGGCTTGAAAAATAGTGAAATATTAGATCTAGACTCAATGTCACTACTCTTTTTTACGGTGTTAACTTATCAGTTGGGGGGGGGGGGGGCAGGAGGGGAGCCTAGCTAGTCTGGCACCACCCTTGAATCATGATCATTCTCCCAGTAAACAAAGCTGGCTGCAGTGGGCCCACCCACTGCTGCTGACGTTGACAAATGACTTTGTCTCATGATCTGGCATAATCTTTAGAAGGCAACATTAAATTGTGGAATTTCAACTTTAGGGTTCAATGTATTTAATGTTATTTTATGCAGGTAACAACAACACTGTACCCAGACTGTGAGTCATACAAAAGTTGTCGGGAAGCAAGGAACCAGACTTCAGAGGCCAGCAACCATACAGACAATTTCCCCAATGTGGTATATGTTCGAGCTGCAGGAAGTGGTACCAATGATGGTGATATTTTGCATTTTGTTTTGTCAACTATGGATGTGCCAAGCTTGCTTATGGTGCACACAGTAGGAGATACAAAAGCTAGCATGAGCTTCGACTGGGATCATCTGCTGCTCACTGGCAACTTCACAAATTCTACAGACATAGCTGGTGCCATCACTGCCAGTGCCAAGGATGGTTCTGTCAAATACAGCTTCGCAGTGATGTTTACTAAGGTTTGATTTTTGGCACCTCTGTAATATTCTTTTTTGTTTCCTCAAAACACATTACCGATGAAATTATTGTAAGGAATAGTGTCTTAGCTAGCATAATTTTAACAAAAATTGGTTGTGTCCATATGGTAGGAGAGGCAACAAGGGGTGCCATAAGCCTAGCTAGTATCCCGAGTAGCCTCCCTTCCCTCCCCAGCCGGGCAGCTGCTCACCGGATACCCGCCTGTCTGTTTCTTAGCTAGCAGGTGGATGGTTGTGTTCCTATAGTATGTGACTCTCTTCGGCTGTGTATGGTGTGACCGGTTGTCGTGTGACTTGGCTCGTGAGGTTAGAGCGCTGGGCCTCGGCATTGGCCGTGATGTGGCATTCGGTTAGAAATTCGGTTAGAAATCTACCTTAGCGCACGTACGCTTGTCGTGTGGCCTCGGAGAGCAACACTCGCTTGCCTATCACTTTTGCCTATGTTTTACAGTTTACACGTCCGCACCTGCACGCTGGTGGGGACTTCCTATGGCCGAGTAATGTGTATGCCGTCTGCCTGTCCTGTTCCGGCTGGGCCTACACTTCCCCGTGCGTGGTCAGCGCCTCCTGGCTGGAAGATCAGTGGTCACAGCTTTGAGGGTCTCTACCGCCATGAACGACCGACACCAGCCCGAGCGTGAGCACCTTCGCCCGCCCCTACTGCCTTCACAGATGGATCAAGTTATGTTCCTCTGGTTGTGGAGTCTTGGGCTACACGGGACAGACCAGCCCCTACCGGTCCTCAGCCGAACCAGGTCAGTGAGAAAGACCCTTGCCCGGACAAGATGGCTGTACTGAAGAGCGCACGCTAGTGGCACAGAGAAAGAGGCATGAGCCGAGCGCACAACAGGACCGCACGCCCCATCTACAACACTAACGTTCGGCGTCTCGCTCCCAGGTCAGTGACGAGGACCCTCGACCGGACAAGACGACTGAACTGAAGAGCGCACACTCATTGCACAGGGCAAGAGGCACGAGCCAGGCGCACGACGGTACCACGCACCCCATCTAAAACACGAGTGTTTGGCGTCCCACTCCCAGGTCAGTGACGAGGACGCCAGCTCGCAAAGTACTGTGAGGATCCCATAGGAGAATGGCCGGCCACGTGCATGCATGACCCACCTCTCGACCTGTTCAGGCCTGGACGTGGCTTCTGGAGTGCGGCCCTCCAAATCCCTGACTCAAGTACAACACGAACGTTCGGCGTCTCGTTCCCAGGTCAGTGACAAGGACGCGCGACCGGACAAGACGGCTGCACTGAGGAGCGCACGCTCATTGCACAGAGAAGATGCACGAGCCGAGCGCACGACTGGACCGCGCGTGATGCTAGGATTATCGTGCGGACACCCGTGCCCGCCCTCCTTCCTTCATGCTGCCGGGACGGGTACTGTTAGCATGAAGCGCTTTACAATGTGTACACACCAGTAGAAACCCATGAAAAAACACAAAGGTCTAGGGCCTAGGAAGTGGGAAGTCGAATAGGTGGGGAGGCGAGGCGAGGACCTCACCGAGGACCAGGCTCCAACCTCCGGATAAGGGGAGCAGCTGCATACTGGTCCCACAGTCTCGCCCGTGGTGAGGGAACTTGTCACTGACCTTGGGACAGAACAACTTGCTGGGCTTCCAAGCGTTAGGACGGCCGGACTCCCGTCTTGGAGGCAGATCTAGGGCGACGGCTGGCCGCTACGTCGTGACCGCCGTCGAGGTTTGGGAGTACGCTTGGTCCTGCTAACCCGCAGTGGCCCTTCCACACAACGGCGGGCGCGCTTGGGGCAGTCCGACGCTACGCCTGACTGGTTCCCGCGATTCGAACCTCCTACTTCACCCTAGGCCTCCCGTCGGGACAAGGCTTTGGCGACCGACCCTGCCACAGGCCAACAGTCATCACTGCGGCTGCCAACCACTAGTAGGAGTTTGTGGCGTGTACACATCGTAAGCGCTTACAGCTGGAAGATAATTTAAGCGCTGTAAGCTATGATCCATTTTATTCCTAAGTAGCTTCAGCAGTGACACAGTTACCTGCCGGCGCCCCAGGACGTTAGCTCGGCTAGCTACGGCCCTGGCTCGGGGCGCGTATGCCTACGGAGACGGCGCTTACCTACGTTTGACTGGGCTTCTATCTTCGAGTGTCAAGGATCAGAGACTTCCCACTCTAGCGTCGGTTATGAGGTTCCTGGCTTGCCGGTCTTCTACTACCACGCGGCTTACCACTCCTAGGTTGACGCTTGCTGGCTAACACTTGTTGAACGGGGACGTCACCCCGACCTTGGTAGCGGCTACGACAGTCGTCGTGCTCACCACGCTGTACAAGTTTGTCGCCGACCCGTTTTCTCAGCGGGTAGACCGCCCGAGACTTCGCCTCGCAGGGCAGACTTGGACTGGGCCTTCAGACTGGACGCGGCGACTTTCTAGAGGATACGGAGCAGGTTGGGGAACTCCACGGTCTGCTTTGCGTTCTGGTCATCTCCAGATGGAGAAGAGGACTCCGCCTCCTACCACTGCTCTCCGCTTGACCTTCGACGACGTGTCCTGCCCAGGCCGCGCGCTTCCTGCGGGGGCTTCGCAGCCTCTGGGGGTTCTACCATGCTTACTTCGTTGCAGACAGGATTAGTTGGATGTCTTCGTGCTCCACATCGACGGCAGTAGACAATCACCTCTCACATAACTGGTCGGAGTCCTCCTTGGAGAAGGATTGACATGCACTTGGGATCCCCTCGGCTGGCGTGGTTCCTGGTCCACGTGGGCAAGTTCTGCCGCTTTCTTGCCTGCGGATGGATCCTCGGGCAAACCCAGTGCAGCAGTTGTCTCTAGTGCAGGTGTACTCCGCCAGATGGGACTTCGGCTGCGGAGATTGGTGAGCACCACAACGGACCTTCTTCCCCTCGGATGTCTCTTCTGCCCTGCCTCAGCGGCTCCTGCTTCTCCCCGGGTGACCCTCGACAGGTGACCCTGAGTCTCGGGTTCCGATGCAACCGTTGCTACGCCCTCAACTTCTTCTCGGATCCAGACTGGGGCGCGTCGGGAGTTCCCTTCAGCTCCCCTCTTCCCAGGATGTCCCTCACATCGATGCAAGCCTCGCCACCGGGAGCGCTCTCTGGCTACCGAGATCCTACCCTGCCTCTGGCAGATGGCCTCTGGACTTCCTTGTCCAGCCTTGGGTGTCACGTTCCCGATGCCAGGAGCCTCTTGTTCCCTCCGACAGTGGTCTACTCCTTCAGAAGCAAGGTGGGGCACGCTTCCTCTCCCTGTACTTCCTCCGCTCCCACGGACTCCATTGGTGTGAAGTTCCTGACGTGGCCTTCGAGCAAGAGCCTTCCAGTGTCGTCTGCTTTTCCGGCCGACTCCTTCGCGTGTCGCGGCCAGCTTCTCCGCAGAGTGGAGGGCCGTCCAGATATCGTTGGGTGATCTGCGCAGAGGACACTTCTCCATGATCGTGCCGAGGTGGAATCGACAGCTTCCCCGCTTCGTCTCGCCGATATCAGACTCGCTTGCCTGGGCGGTCAACGCTCTCTCCATCCAGTGGGACGGCCTGGCCGCCTATGCCTACCCGCCGACGATGCTTGTTCCCTAGTTCTGCTTAAGCTCAGAGGGTCAACGGGATCCTGTTCCTGGCGGCCCCGGTCTGCTGGACCAAGTCGTGGACTACCAACCTCCTGAGCCTCGTCTCAGCTCCACCGCGGCGACTCCCCCCCCCCCCCCCCCCCCCGCCCCCCTCGCACAATGCTCAAGCAACCCCGACAGGCGCTTTACCACCCGTGCCCCGAACGGCTTCTCCTTCCTGCCCGGAGCTGTGCAGCGAGCCCTCGCCACTAGACGCTACTCAGGTTCGACCGTGGAAGCTATCACTA
This sequence comes from Semisulcospira habei, assembly GCA_036245525.1. NCBI lineage: Eukaryota > Metazoa > Mollusca > Gastropoda > Semisulcospiridae > Semisulcospira > Semisulcospira habei. The sequence continues at coordinate 76,219,494 of BTPG01000001.1, read as the reverse complement.
CAGCCCGCAGAATCTCGAACAGACGAGGCTATAGAGGGGATTTGGAAAGGAGGCTACTCGGGTTACCGCCTAGCCTATGGCGCCCCTCACCTGCCATCACGGCCATACTCGTACACAACAATTTTGGGCTAAAATTAGTCTAGCAAAAAACCATTCCTGTTAGTAATACCATCGGTAAGTATTTTTGGAAAAAAATTATTTTAGAGAAAATGCATTTTTCTCTAAAATGTATTTTTTCGAAAAATACTTACCGATCTTCTTCTTGTCGTTCACAGTGGGCTATACGGTCAATGACGTCATTTTCTCCAGGCCTTCTCGACTGCTGTAGAGTTTGGTCTGCAGTGGAGTTGGCGATGGCCACACTTCTTTTCTTTCATCGTCCAGTAGGGGGCATCTCTGGACAATGTTCCACAGGCACAGGTTGGTGATGGCGCCAGCTTGAGCTTTCTGTTCATGTGAGCGTTTAGTCTGTTGTGGCCGGTACACAGTCTGATTAGGACAACTTGCTGCTCTCTGGTCATTGTGTGGTAGTCGTCTCTTTTTTACCTCGGCCTCATCAATGCCTTGATGATTGTCTTTTGCTCACTATAGCTGACGCTGTTTTCTTGTTGATCTTTTGTGGCTCCTTCTTTCGCCAGCTCGTCTGCCCTTTCATTTCCTGGTACCCCGCAGTGGGCTGGTATCCACTGGAGAACAACTCTTCTGGTTTGTCTGACCTTCTGCAAAGCTCTGGTCAGCTGGTGGAGCTTGTCTTTCTCAAGGGCCTGAAGGACTGAAAGGGCATCAGAGAAGAAGACAACTTGGTAGCATGGGTCTGTGGAATTCTGAACCATGGAGGCGGCCTGCATAAGTGCTTCGGTTTCTGCTTTGTAGTTTGTGCAGTGTTTGCTGGTGGCTACACTGGATGTGGCTGTATGTCCCCCAGGGAACTGGATCAAGATGCCAGCACCTCCATTGGAAACGGCATTTGTTGCTGATCCATCAGTGTATATGTGGATCCATGCCTCCTTTGGGTACTGTTCGTCGATCAGGGCTAGGGTGAGTGCCCATCGAACGATGTCATCCTGTCTCCTGAGGCAACATTTGGGACACTGGTGCAGATCTGGATGTCTGGTTTGTCCATTGCCCGAGGGTTTTCCTCTTCTGTGATCAGAGGTGCTCTGTGGAAGGACTTCCCTGTACTGTCAAGAAAGTCGCAATCATGACTATATATAATACTTACCGATGACATTACTCGGATGACCCTCCCGCCTGCCCCGCTTGCCGCTAGTCAGCTAAGTAAACAGACTAGCGGATATCTGGTGAGCAGTTGCCCGGATGGGGAGGGAAGGGAGGCTACTCGGGATACTGGCTAGGTTTATGACGCCCCTTGTTGCCTCCCCTGCCATAATTATGGACACGACCAATTATTGCTAAAATTATGCTAGCTAAGACACTATTCCTTACAGTAATGTCATCGGTAAGTATTTTTCGAAAAAATACATTTTAGAGAAAAATTCATTTTTTGTGAAATTTTTATAGAACTTTAGAAGTTCAGAATTTGGCCTTTTTACTGTGCACACTTTTTACCAACAGTTCATGATTCGCTAATTTATAATATTGAATAAAGCTGTCTAAGGAAAAGAAAATAATTGAGTTCAGGGTTTGCACTGATGTATGAACTTTTAAGTGTCAAGTTTTACTCCATTTTTGTGAACAGAGGTTATGAAATATCTTGTAAGAGTTCTAAACAAATAGCCAAGAAAGAAAGAAACATGTTTTAGAAGGATGAGCACTAACCAGTATAATTTACTAACTTTAATCCTTAGCATGTCAGTAGCTTTTTTTTAGTCGCGATGATTCCTACAGGAATCATCGCGACTAAAACTGCTACCGACACATAAAGGATTAATAAGCATTTGATGTTGTACCCCAGGTTTTGTCAGTAAAACATTGTTTTTTTCTGCAGCTGTTGGAGTATGATGACTTGCATGATGCTGCCAAGATTAGCAACGACATTAAAGAGTCTCTACTGAACATCCGCAACTTCACTAATTTCACTTGGATGAACGTGACCACAGGAAAGAACGGGCACTCTGTCATTTTCAACACAACCTCCTCTCAACCAGAACCCCTTGCCAACCATACAGCAGGCTCACTTTCCTTTGAGGTACAAGTTAACCCTTTGTGTGTTGATAGTGGTTTTTGTTGCCATGATTCCTACAGAAAACTTTACTATGTAATAACTCTTTCGCTGCTAGTGGACGCAGATTGTGTTTCAAAAATCTTTGTTAACTCTAAGTCAAAGAGCCCCAGCCATCCAAAGAACATGGATACAAGGTGGGCTGAGCAAGAGGCATAGGTTCTCATGAGCCCCCTGGTCAGCAGGGGATTATGAAGATCTATGTCTTTTGCAGATGGATCATTTTCGCTTTATCTCAGCAGTGAAAAGGGTGTATTACTGTAATAGTGTATTTCTAAGAATGATATCTTTTGCATTTTTATTATTTATTAATTTGTCTTTTCTAAATTTTACTAGATTTTTTACTAGATTCCCAGTATGTGTTATGAGTGTGTTGGCATGTGCATATATGCACATGCCTACAATTTTATATGTTTTCTGTAGAATGGCCATTTGGCTACCTATAAACTTAAAAGGAAACAACCACCAGATAAAAAAATTTGTTTCAGAATTAAAACAAATATATTTCTTTAGCTCGTTTAGCAGTCATTGTTTTGGTCTTGATAATTTAAACTGTTGGCCGGTGTATATAAACACACATTCCAAATCCTTTGAATCCCAGCCGTCCACGTGAAAGCATAGTGCCGCCCAAAATGTGGCTGTTCAGGACCCAACCCTTTGACCCCTTCACAGATTGTGTTAATTCAACACCTGAGAGCCCCAGCTGTCCAGGGAATGCAGATTCAGAGTGGTGTTAACAAGAGGCATAGATCCTCATGAGCCCCCGCATCTGCAGGGGTTCATGAAGATCTATGTCTCTTGCAGTTGGATCATGTTTAATGTCTCATGAGTGAAGGAGTTATGTAACTACTTATGCATGCAGCAACCAATACTATTTTCAGTAATAGTGGCCAAGGGGGTAATGGATTAGTTATGATCACAAAATATTCATACCAGTACCATTGCTTTTCCCTCTCATCACAGTTTGAGATCAATAGTAATGATGGACGTGATGATGATCTCCCTCGCCTGCTCTTCAACTCCAACAACACACAGATGAACTTTGTCCTTGACCAGTTTGTACCGACTTTCAACAAATCACGATTCGCGCTAGAGGTGGCCATTGTTTCATCTGAAATGCCAGACACCATGTTTGTGGATGTAACCAAGTCTATCGACGATGAGTATTCCCCTGGGGTGTTCAAGGTAATGTGCCACTTATGGCCCATTATATACAGGTCAGCTTCAGCATAGTTTGGCACTGGAAGCCATGAAGCCAAACTGCATTACTCAAATCCACATTACTATTGAGCTGAAAGAACTTGGGTTTGTGATGAAACACCACCCAATAAGCAAACGTTCCTAGGGCTGACGGTAAACTAATTCATTGCCACAGGCATATTGCAGCCAGGCATTCATTCTCATTAGTCCCTGCAAGGGCTCAGGTGAATCTGTGTCTGCTGGCAGAAATCAGATGCATTTACATTAATAGACGGAGGCAGTCCAGAACCCTGTATGCCATCCATATTTATTTTTTTATTTTATTGATTAATTTATTTATTTGCTGTCTAAGGTTGTCAACTGGTACTCCCAAGCAAGCCGGAAAGACAGTGCAGGTTACCTCCAGTGGAAACCTGTCTGCTACTTGGAAAAAAAGCGCTCACGATCAGCTGGAACAGAGATGAGGAACGACGATCTTATTGACCCCAAGGACGTTCCTCACCTCAATGATCTTCTGGACGTCAGTCTGGCTCGGGCGTTCTTTGGGAACCGGAGTGTTGTGCAGAAAGCTACCAATGTATCCTTCGGTCTGTCTCAGGATGGCTTCTATGTCAAGAACAACTACACTGCATGGTAGGTAGTACCAGTGGCCCTGACAGGATAGAACAGGATGTGGATCGACCATGATAGTTAAAGGGTGATATCAGAATTGCTTGGTGCCTGGAGGCACCAAGTTATTCCAACATCACCCTTGGAACTATCATGATCAATGTGTCTGTGGACCAGTGAAGCAGACCTTGTTGGAAAATTTCATTCTCAAGGCTTAATGAGTTAAGTTACTTGCAACATTACTTGACTTTTATTTTCTCAAAATCATTACTGATGACATTACTACTAGGAAGCTTCACTTAGCATACCAATTTTTAGCCCAAAAAAACTTCTTGTGTCCCTCACAACAGGGGAGGCAACTCTGGGGTGTCGTTACCAGGACACCCCAAGTAGCCTCCAGTGTTTCCCTATCTGATGGCGCACTCACCCTTTCCCGCCAGTCTCTTCGCTTAGCTACACCTAACCGGTCGTGTGCACCTCGCGTGCTCCAACTGTGTATGGTGGGATTACCTTTTGTGAACTCGACTCACGTTGGATTATGTCTGACGTGTGCTACTACCTGTGTGGTGTTGGGTGTTGGATTACCTTCGATTCTGAGGATTTCTTGGTGGTTGGCCTCTGTGGATTACTGGGTCTTGGGACATGGCAAGGTAAAGCTTCGGTTACTGCCTCAGCCAGCGATTACCGAAAGGCGGCGGCATTGACCGGAGACTGTGTATGTGACCGACTGGGAGCTCGGACCCTCGCAAGGAAGTTCCGCACACTCACGCCAGCCTTTGTCTGTATTATTTTACAGTACTCAATGAGGACCCGCACCAGGTGTGGCGCTCCAGTGGCCTAGCGGTGCGCGCGCTGTCAGCCTACCCTGTTCGGGCTGCACCTCCAGTTGTTCTGGCATCTATGCACGAAGTGAGAGGAGGAAAAATGGTCGCAGCTTTGGGCATTTACCGGACTGAGAGACCGGCGCGCAACCCCGCAGTGACCGCAGCCATGAAAGTATCGCAGAGGAGGGCCACCTCAGACATCATGAGCTTATTGGCGCAAAAAAGGGACCTGCTGCCCCCACCGGTGCCTCGGACAGAGCTGCTCAGCCTAAAGCGGTATAAAGAGCCTTAAAGCAGCTGATGAGACTTGCCATCCCGCCTAGCACCAAGAGCTCTAACCCACCTTTTCGGCCAAGGATATGCCATGACCGGGTTCGTCACCCACGGATATACAGGCATTGAGAGCTCAGTCCCCCTGCAAGGAAATGTTGGGTCACTCACACGCCCACCAAGTATACAAAGAGCCCAGGCAGCAGAAGCGGGGGACCACCCCTCTGAGACGACAGCGCCCTCTTGCCGTAGGCCGGACCAGTGCCTGGATAGGGCCGCACCAACGGTGCACCTCTCAGCGGGATAGGAATTAAGCCGCTGATGGACAGGCCATGAACAAAGACTTCGGGGGCCCGAGACTGAGAACGGAGCTACAGGCGGGAGATTGTTCTCAATCAGCGCAAACTACCGAGTCCGAAACCCACCACGGGTAGGAAGGAAGCTCGGTTTGTCATTACAGCCGACGAGATGTGTTCGAGGTTGCACCATCCCCTGATGGGACAGGCCACAAACACAGACTCCGGGGTCTTGAGACAAAGAAAAGAATGGAAAGGGAGAGAGAAAAGAGAGTGAGTGGAGCCACAGATGGGATGAGGTCCCCAGTCAGGGCAGATCCACCAAGACCGAAGCCTGCCACAGAGAGGAAGCAAGCTCGGACAGTATTACAGCCAACAAGATGTGGTTCCTAGTTGGGGGTGGACCCCAGAGCAAAGCACCTCCCCCCCCCCCCCCCCCCCCCCTGCTCTAGGAGCGGTGAGAGGGACACCCAGCAGCCTCAATCCACACGCCACACAGAGAGAGCGACCACAGCAACAGATACCCCATGCCAGTAACGTCTATATTCCCGCTCCTCCTCGCCGGGCCGACAAACAAGTTCAGGCGCGATGCAGCGGCGGAGCTCTTCGCGACACCGGACCTCCAGGAGCAGCCGATCTTCCGGCCAGACCTGCTGGGACCAATCTTCCTCGAGGACTTGACGGCCTCGACTTTGGCGCCGGGACCACTGCAATAGCAGCCGCAGGACGGAAGCAGCTTCCCTTCGGCACTGGCCCAGCCCTCGCCAGCGGTCTGCGACGATTCACAGGAACAGACTCCCCCCGGGGGGCTACACTTCGGTCAGTGCACAGACTGGCAGCGTCTCCCTTTTCATGGGCAGCAGCGGATGGCGAGGAGGCACTCAGTCTACACTCAGTGGCGGCGTTGGATGTAGACGACAGACACTTGGCAGATGGTCGCGGTCTCCACCTCTGTGGTCGACGTGGCCCCGGCATCGCAGACTCGCGCTTCTTGGATGAGACGTCCCGGCTCATCGCATCATGCCTCACTCCGGACTACTGCCCTCCGTCTACGCCCCTGAGAGGAAGGCCTCGGTGATGGTCGACACACCGCGGCGGCCCCAAGCGCTTCAAGTCGCTCCCTCATACGGCAAGTGGCCAGAATCTAGCGGAGGCGGTCTCAGCTCGCCAGCGACAAGATGGCTTCGTAGACCAGGGCTTCTTCACAGACTCCCCATTGAACAGAGAGGATGGATGTCATCTTGCGCCAGCGGTGGTTGGAGGTCATTCCCAGGCGTTTACAGTGTCCTTTCAGCGGTGGGCTAGGAGGCGCTGATGCAGGCCGAGGTACCCCGCAGCCATGGACGCTGACGCAAGGCTTGGACAGGACAGCTACCTTGGCCCACTACCCCATTGCGGGCGCAGGATTCCTCAAGATGATGACGCAGTCTGTGGTCGCATGGCGGGAGACCTCCTGGGACCTCTCGGGGCGGCATCCGCCAACGGCGAACTGATGCGACGGGACGAACTGCAGGGACGATGCCACACCCTCCCAGCTTCGGTGTTGGCAGACGGCTAGGAGTCAGCGAAGCCTCCCTCCCCCCCCCCCCCCCCCAACCCACGTGCTCGTGCGCTTCCCCGCACCCTTCACTGCCTGGTCCAGAGGCTCCCGGAAGCACCGGTCGGGGGAGGCTAGCTCTCCACAGAGCAGAGCCACAGCTATTGTAGGTCGAACCATGGTTCGTTGACGGTTACGGAGGACCAGAGGATCTCCTTCCAGTCGCCCCCTCCCTTGCAACTCTCCCCCCTGTGGGCGCGAGTGCCGGGGGATTGGCAGACGGCGACAGCGCTGCGCGGCGTGGCGAGAGCCCTACTCCAGGAGGAGGCCACAGAGGTAGTCTCGCATCCCGACCCCCGGCATGCTACAGTCGGCGCTTCCTGGTACCCGAACCCAGAGGCAAGTGGCACCCAGTGTCGACCTGTCCGCTCTATACAAGTACTTCAGCCCCACGTTTCAGGATGGATACGGCCAGAGCACTGATGGGGCGGTGCAACCCCACGATTTTGCCATGAGCCTGGACCTAGCAGATGCTTATTTTCACATACCTTTCCATCCGGCGGCATGGCATGACCTACTCTTCGCCTTCCGCGGGGTGCTGTGGCGGTTTGGACCCTGCCCTTGGGCTAAACCTCAGCCCGGGGGTCCCCTCCGGGACCGTCGACGGAGTTGTCTAGGTTCCGACAAGCGGCCTCCAGCCTACTTCCAACCGCCTGGTCGACCTGCTCCTCCGGTGAAGAAGAGGAGACAGGATAGAGAGGGAGAGAGAGAGGTTTTGAAGAGGAAAGATAACAGCCAGATGGCGAAAGCATTGGAGGACACGGCTTCCTGGCTGACGGCCCTGCCGACATGGAGGCAAGTCCGACGGGATACCGGCGCGCAGGTTTCCACCTAGGCATGGACAGACTGACCGACAGCAACCAGGTACGACCCCCCAAAGGGCGGATATAGAAGATAGTGGAGGCGGCTCTTGGAGCGTCGTGCGCGGAGCTCTCCCGGCCAGGACCTAACCTTTACTGTCGGGCTTACGTAGCGCTGCAGCGGATCGCCTACCCCTAGGCAGATTCTACTCTCGGCCAATACAGCTACAGCCACTACTGCACTGGCGCCTCTCCTCGGTCAAGTCTCATCTCCTGTGGTGGATGGACAGTACCTGGCTAGAGTCGGGGGCGCCACTCTTCTCCCCGCCACCACAGATCCCCATCTGCACGGACGCAAGCCGCTGAGGCAGGGGAGCACACCTGTGAGCGGAGTGTAACTGCCTCGGGCAGCTAGACCGGGGAACACGCAGTCAGATGTATTAGCTGGCTGGAGGTGGTGGCGGAGTCTCGACGGATAGGAGGAACGACTCGCACAACAGTGGGTACTGGTGCTTTCAGACAACTAGACGGTCGTGGCCTACCTTCGGGACCAGGGGGGAACACGCTCACCCTCCCCTTGCATCCTCGTGTACCAGGTCACTTGGCAGGCACGGCACTTCCCAGGCCATTTCAGCGTACACGCAGAGTCCCCCTCGTGCAGGGGGCAGCGGCTTCGCACAGAGTGATAACTGCGCCCGGATACATTACAGCTACTCTATGTGCAAGGGGAGACGCCGATGTTCGACCTGTCCGCCACTAGGTGGAACCGAAAGCTGCTTCCTACATCTCCCCCATTCCGGATCCACAAGCCTGGATGTGGACGCGCTCTCCATTCCGTGGGACGAATTTCTTGCTTACGCGTTCCCTCCCGCAGTACGGGTACCAGGGTGCTCCAGAAGCTTAGGGGCGGCTACACGATACTGATCCTCAGGACCTAATTCGGCTGGACCATAGACCTCTTGAGCCGCGCTACGGACCCCCCCTGCTGATGCTCCCCGCACTACGCTCATTGCTCAAGCAGCCCCGGCAGCAACTGTTTCCTCAAGTAAGGAAAAGAAGCGCACCTGGAACGACCGCAGCTGCGCGCTTGGAGATGGTCAGGCAGGCCCTCGCACCCAGAGGCTTCTCGGGTGCAGCAGTGGAGACGATCACAGCGGCGCGGAGGGGCTCTACCCGTAACGTATACATGGAGGTGACGAGTACTCCAGGTCTGGTGCGCAGCAAAATGATTCCCCCACCCCCCTCCCCCCACGGACCTGACTAACCCCCAAGGGCCGAGTTCTTCGGTGGTTATGCCTCAAGCAGACCCGGGCCCCATCACCAGCCGAGGTTACCTGGCAATGGTGTCACACTCTTACCGACTCCTGGCATGGCCGGAACCGAGCACATGCAAGACCTCTCGGATCGGATGGCGCACTTCGATCGACTTGGAGACCTAATCAGGAAGACCTGCTTCCTGCTCGCCTCAGCCTCTCGGGTAAGCGAGATACACGCCTTCTCCAGGTGTCCCTTCTGTCTCCAACCCAGGGCCGATTGCTCGGTGCAACGCCTCACCGACCCTACGTGCTGGCCAAGTACCGCCTCCCAGCTTCCGCGCCGAAGTATTGACCGTCCGTCCACACAGGGCTACGGACCAATCCCAGGAGTCCCGTCTACAGAACCCGGTCAGGGCGCTTAAAGGGTACCTGCGCAGAACTAAGCCACTAGAACTAGGGCGCTCATGCCTATTCCTGCCCTTGGCTCCGGGCAGACGTGACAGTGCGGCGCAGACGATCCCTGCCTGGCTATGCTGGGTCATCTGGTCGGCGTACAAAGAACTCTCCCCAGAGCAGGCCAGGACGATGCGCACCTGAGCGCACAAAGTCATAGCAGTGGCTGTGAGCATCGGCCTTGGCCGCAACTGCACAGTGAAGGACCTTTGGACGGCTTTGGGGCGGGGGGGGGGGGGGGGGGGGGGGGGGGGGGGGGCGGGGCGGGGCGGGCTGAGTCTACCTTCGCCCGCCTCTACCTCCGAGACCTATCCGGCCAGTGCGACTACTTGGCCCTATTGGGGGACATCTCGGCAGCGCAGCACTCCCTCCCGGTGCCACAGGCGCCATGGGTAATGCCTAGCTAAAATTGTCGGGAGTGGCATGTAGGGACGGGCCTCGATAGTTAACGAGCGGAGCGCTTGGCCATGGGAAAGGTGTACCGAGATTACGGCACCCTCTTCCTATTCGCTATTCTTCCTAGTAATGTCATCGGTAATGATTTTGAGAAAATAAATGGATTTTTCTCTAAAATGTATTTTTCAAAAAATACTTACCGATGACATTACTCAGAGGTCCCTCCCTCCTACCCCGCTTGCCACAGTAGAGCTAAGGCTCAGAGACTGGCGGGAAAGGGTGAGTGCGCCACCGGATAGGGAAGCACAGGAGGCTACTCGGGGTGTCCTGATAACGACACCCCAGAGTTACCTCCCCTTTTGTGACGGACACGAGTTTTTGGGGGCTAAAATTGGTATGCTAAGCAAAGCTTCCTAGTACTAGTAGTAATATCATCGGTAAGTATTTTTCGAAAAAATACATTTTAGAGAAAAATCAATTTTTTTATAACGGTTATGCATGCCAAAAACCATATACTGAATTTTGCACAGGTACAGATGTAACAATGTAACAAAAGTCAGATATGCTAACACTTTTTTTCTGAACGACACTAAAGTTACTGTAGAACCTCCTATGAGTGGTCACCCCTGTTGCCAAGAAAAGTGACGGTAAAAAGCAGGTATGATAGAAATGGACCCAGAAGCACCCAGAAATGTAAATCTGCGCTAAAGTAGCCACTACTAGTGTATGCTAGTGTATCTCCCCTACAGTGCAAGTTCGCGGCCTTTGTGTGTGTAAGATCGTCACTGTTAAGACAAAAGATGTGGAAAGAATAGTGCACACGTACATGTCTTTGTAATATGTTTAACATGTAAACATTTTCACTTCAAAGTCGGTGCGTCTTCCTTTTGTCGCTGCATTACACCCGATGAAAACGGAAAAACCTGTTCAAATCTTAACTGCAAATGTAAGTTTCAAGCTTAGCAATCAGTTTCCACGGTGCATACCAACAGAAAGATACAGGTAAAAGCGCTTACAAGTAAGTGGAAACATTGGCATGTTTACGATACTTGCAAAGTTCTGTGACATACCCGTGTATCTTTTACGGACACAAATCTTCGTCAGTCTTTTGGAGTTTCTGACATTGCATTTTCTGTGCATGTGTAGTGATACAGCAGTATTAGTATTGACTCTCTTCTTCTTTGTTTTGTTTCTGTAGTGTGATTTAAGCATCGCCCAGTTAGACTGTAAGGACACCAATTTTAGCATCTGCTTAATCCGCTACCGATTTAACCAGTTAGACGGCCATTGACTTAGAACTGACAAGAGCATTTGTTGCAGAATCGAAAGTCAAGAAAGTGTGCCTCTTAAAGATGTCCGTTTTGCAACATGGGTGTCTATTCTCCCAGTTAATTGTCAATCCCATTGACACACACTGTCCCTATCACGAGGCCTCTCAACCCAGCGTGAAGCAGATGGCATGTACTTGTCATTGCGTAACGACAAGGCGCTCGGCTTTGCCAAGGTGTGTAGTGGCTGGCGAGGTGTAGAGTGAGCAGTCATTGACCCATTGCACGTGACGTCTTTACCGCACTGGTCTTGCCGTGGCAGTAAATTTCAGGTATTTTTGCATTTTTGGATCAGATACACTGACCTTTGGCCACGTTCAGCAGGTGACCGTACAATCATGGTATTTTATATTATATAGTAAACATCCTCCGTGCAGGGTTGGAAGATTTAACGATTTGACGATTTAACAAATTAAATTTTTGGTTAAAGAAAATTTAACGCGTTAATGTTTTTAAAAAGTTAAAGAAAATTCAACGAATTAAAAAATAAAAGTAACGATTATCTATTTCTTTCGTTAAAAATGTCGTTACTTCAGTTCGTTTTTCCGCCACGAACAACAGGTGCCTATGCGCAAAGCCGGTTTGAGGCGGTTTGGATTACCGCTAGCCTACCCTGCATCAGTTCAAATTTGAGATCGTGAAAAGAAGATGGCTGCCACTTCCAGCAGTGAATTGAGTGATGAAATTTTGCCGAAATTCTTTGACGCGTTTATTGAATACTACGAGTATGTTGGAGGAAAGTCAGCCGATACGCTCATTTTTAAATGCAAACAGCGGGGCTGTGCTAAAGGTCCCTGGCAACTCTGGATGGATTTCCGAAGGTCAAGAAGATTTTTGTATGGACAAATACCATCCTACCCAGCAGTGCATCAGTTGAAAGACTCTTTTCGTGTGCTGGGCTTGTCTTCACACCCATCAGAAGCAAAGTGTCAGACGAACACTTGGAGATGAAAGTTCTCCTCCAAGTTCAATAAGGCTTTGTAGGCGTGTGTGTGTTTCCTACTTTCCATCAGTAATGACTGTTTATGCTTGTGCTGAAATTCTTTTTTTCATGTATTTAACGCAAAATTATTTCATTAAAAAGAAAAATTAAAGAAAATTTATTTCTTTAATTGTGACCCTCTCTCACGAAACCAGTCTTAACTCGCAGCGAGCCAATCAGCACTACACGCAATAATATGTGGTGGGGGTCAGTCTGGGTCATTTTCACTTCCTTGCAGAAATGTATTCTACATACACCAAAGTATCGTATGGTTAAAATCATTATCATGAAAAATGCCATTAAATAGGTTAAAAATGATTTTAAAAGTCTGAGCTTGGCCCAAGTATGCTGCACACAGTCACTTCACAGGCTGTTTTCTCAAAATGGCCACCAGAGGCTTTAACAACTTTAAACACTAACAACTTCTACAGTTTTTGCACTACAGCATACAGTCATATATCACAGGAATCAGCAAACACTGTAGTTTTCAGAAATGTATATATGTCAAAATAGCCAAAATGCGAGTTAAGACTGATTTTGTGAGAGAGGGTCACAATTTTCCAAAAAAAGTAAAGAAAATTTATTTCTTTAACCTTTTACCAGAATTAAAGAAAAGTTATTTCATTAAAGAACAAAAGTAATGACTATCAACCCTGCCTCCGTGCATCGCGAAGGTGACCGTAAAATCTGGTGACCATTCAAAAGAGGTTTTACTGTATTTCATATTACAAACTTCAGATTCAAGAAAACTTGATCCCATATTATTTTGTAATATTACTTCTTTTGCTTCCAGATGTTCTTCTGATTATTAGAGGTCACAGATTCTTATCATAGATGTAATAAATTTGAAATAAATTTATGGTAAATCTTTAATTATGGTTATTGTCCTTTACGCAGGTGATATAATAGACAAATTGGATGGATTTGAGATAGAGTGGTCTCTCTCAGTGCTTTATTGTTTTAAGAAAATTAACGTCAAAGGTTTTGGCTTTTGAAATAAATATCAAGATAGACCACTTTTCCTCTCCGAAGTGAAGTGCATGCGGCACAAATGATCAGATCTAATGCAAGATTTTTCAACCCTGTGTGGACGAAAGTGGAGCAGAAAACTTGTCTGTGTACAGATACTACTTCGACATTTAAAATTATTCAGATCTAACTTGGATACCTTTTCCACTGATAAATGTGATGAAGGTAGTGGAGAGATAGGGTCTACCTAAAGTTAGACCAGTCGTCCACTTTCAGACTGAACCCAAATATGAATCCAGTTTTCTAATGGTTGCCCGTGTGTGTCAGTAGAGGCTTTAGTCACAATGATTCCAGCAGGAATTATCATGACTAAAACTGCTACTGAGACCCAAAGGGTTAATAGTCCTATTCACCCATACGACATTGTCACTTGATAGATCTGTGCCAGAAGTATTGCCTGGGCACTTTAACTCATTCAGCCTGGCGCACGTATTTCCCAAATTTGGGAGGTGTCATCTAACGACTATGCACCTGTGGCAGGAGATGGATCGACCGACAGGTGCCAAGCTAATCAGGCACTACCCTTGAATTATTTTCATGGTCGACCCATGTCCTGCTATACTGCGTCAGAGCTGATTGGGTTAATTGAAATTTGACATTTTTTTAGATGGGCCATTCTTCCTCTGTGCCATTCAGTTAACCCTTTTCTTGCCCAGTGAATGCAGATTGTGTTTTTAAAATAATGGTAAATTAAGATTCCAGGTGTCAAAGGAACTTGGATACAAAATGTTTTTTCGGGACGGTGGGGGCTCATAATGCTCTATGCCTCTTGCAGTTGGGTGGTATTCAGCTTTCTCAACAGTGAAGGAGTTAACCCAATTGCTTTTCGTCTTTCATGACATCAAGTTGATTGTCAGTGCTTGCTCTTCCTTCCTTTATTTCATTATCTGTTTACAGGACTGCATCAGTGGGCTATGGCACACCTCCAGTGGAGACCATTTCTCAACTAGTGATCATCATCATCGTGGCTGGCTTAGGCATCCCTGTTGTTGTCATCCTGTTTGGCGGCATTTACGTCTGTGTCCGCAAACTGCGCCGGCGAAATGGAAACCAAGCGTTGGAAAATCCTACAGCTGGTGGCTATGCTAGGATTAACTGATGCTGATTTTATTTTTTATTGGTTCACATATTGAGCCCTGACACAGGGCACCATGAGATAGACAGACCATGATAGTTCAAAGAGGTGTTCTAGCACCACCCATGGACTATCATGGCCAATTTGTCACTTTAATTGTTTTGTATTTTCCAGTAGACAAAACCCAAATGTTGGAATTTCAAGCCAGATTTGGGATCTTCGCCCACAGGGTTCAATGTGTTTAAACTATGGCTGTCGGTAGCGCTTTTTGTCACAATGATTCCTGCAGAAATCGTGACAAAAAGCTCTACCGACAGTAAAAGGGTTAATGCTGCTGAAAGAGTTTGCAACTCATTGACCTCTTCATTCCCAAGGCCAGCTGCTAGAGATTTTTCAGCTGTAATATCTCACAAGGTGATGTCTGCTGAGCTTGGCACATGGGCTTATGAATGTTAATCAGGCACTACCTGTTAGATATCATGGCTGATCCATCAATACATGTTTAAGTAATCTCTTGAGCTATTGCACAATCTGTCTCCTTTGTCCATTTCAGAAAGCAGCCTTCCCCTCAAAAGTTTAACAACTTGTGATAAAGGTGATTGCCTGTGAATACTTTTGAAATTTAAGATTCTGTGTTTTTTTCTCCTCTCTGCTCACCCAAAGTAAATCTGCAGAAGACTTCATAAGGGGGAATGTTATTTGAGGATTTTTTTCAGAAAAATGTAGGTCAGTGAACACAGTCAGGTGGTCGTTCCTTTTATTTCCCCCATCTGACTTTGGTGATGATGTCTGAATGTTATTGGACACAGTGCATTTTGATTCATTTTTTGGAGACATTCTGTCCTATGAGTCTATAGTAATGTGTGTGTGCGTGCAAGCAAATTTTGTGTCAAAGTGGTTAATTTAATTTCTTAGCAGTATTAGAAATCAGCTAACACTTGGTGCCTTTTTCAATGCTATTGCACAGATTTGGGTGTTAATAACAATTTTCGTCGCTATGATTCCTGCAGGAATCGTTGCAACAAAAACTGCTTCTGACAGCCAAACGGTTAATTTACATTTATTTACGCAATCAAATAGAAAATGTTCATTTTGAGGAAGGCTTAAGCACATCTGGGTCAGCAAAAGGTATGGATTCTCATGAGTTCCTTTGACTGCAGGACCCATGTGAATCTGTGTCTCTTCCAGGTGGATATGACTGGGTGAGCAACTGGGGTTTGAGTGACGTTTTGCTGTTTTCATTAATACCAGTTTTTATAGCAACAAGATGTTCATCTGGAGCATACGATTCATAATTACATTGTGGTTTATGTGGAATCTTGTGTGCACATTTTTGTTGAAGAAATTCTTTTTGCATCTAGCCCCGACACACTACAGCAGAAGATGGATTGATAATTCAGGAGCATTGCCAGATAAGCTTGGCGCCAAGCTAATCTGGCACTACCCTTGAATTACCATGGTTAAGCCATCTCTTGCAACTTGTACATAGTCGTTAGGTGACGCCTCCTGGCCATGGGGTTAAATGAGCTAACTGACATCAGTGCATGTTTGTGTGAATGCTGCTAGGTACATGTATTACGATAATAATAATGAACATTCCATGCCAGTTGATCTTAAAAGATAACTATGTCTCATGTGCTCCATAATTGCATTGTCTTCATTGAAATCTGCTGCAATTTGTTTTACTTTTTCAGTCTCAACACACCACAGCAAGATATGGATCGACCATGATAGTTCCAGGTGGATATGACCTTTAGGCACCAAGCTATTCTGGCACCACCCTTGAACTATCATGGTCGATCTGTCTCCCGAATTGTAATGCAGTCCTCAGAGGACAACTCCAAAATATGGGTATTTCATACCTGGGACACAATGGGTTAAATGACACTCCCACCAATGTACAATTCACTGTAACACATCAGGTCTGTTTTTTTAAGTCCCTTCTATTTATAGAAGGCAGTTTTTAGGACGGGTCGCGGTGGGGCGAATTTAATAGCATGTCCATGATGTCAAAGGCGGGCAGGCCTAAACCTCTAGCAATTGAAGTAACAAGATAAAAATTACATTATGTCTAGTTAAGCAAACCTCACTGCTGAACGTACATTTGGCGCGAAGCGCCGTATGTGTGTGCGTATGTATGTAAACAAGAGAATCTCCGATATTTCTGTACACACAAGCATGAAACTTGGCGAAATACTTTCTTATAGGGGTGGCTAAGAGAGCCTCCGAACATATTGTAATTGAATATCTCGTTGAAGGCATAACTTGAACATTTGGATATAGCTAGTTTGGAGAAAGACATTGGATGAGTTTGTTAGCCTGCTTTGTATCCTTTCAACTTCTTTAGAAAAATTAATTCTTTTCAGAAAAGAATTAAAACAGTAAAAAAACAAAAACTTGACTTCTAGAGAAAGTCAGACGGTGGTGGCGACGTAAAGGTATCAACTCCGTCAGACGCAGACATTGACATAATACTCTAAATATGACGTAATTATCTCTCTCGCGCGCACTCTCTCTCTCTCTCTCTCTCTGTAAGGTTTTGTCAAAAAATCTATATTTGTTATCTAGACTAGTTCTATTCACCGACGTTTCAACCAGGCAGTTGTTTTATAATGCACACATAAAATCCCATCTAGATTACGCATCGACAGTATGGGATGGATGCAGCGATATTTCTTTAAAAAGAATAAATTCACTCCATAGACGTGCGGCAAAGCTTATCCTAAAAGATTCCCACACCCCTTTGACTACCGATGATAAACTAACAAAATTAAATATGTTGCCCCTTCGTAAGCACTTTTTATTCAATAAATGTGTATTTATGCGTAAGATCACACTTTCAAAATCACCTGGATATCTCGCTGCTCTCTTTAAGGCTCCTCACACTCCGTACCCGACACTGAGGAACGACCTGGTAGTGCCTAGGCCCCGCCTTGACATTTTTAAATCGGCCTTGTCATATTCAGCAGCCAAAGAATGGAATTTACTTCCAAAAGAAATAAAATCTATCACGACCATAAATGCTTTCAAAACACGGCTTCATCAGCATTTGCTACAAATGCAATCGTAAACTGCTTTTGTTTTAGAATGACGTGGTATTTTGAATTTGCCTATCTGATTGTTAATCTTATGGTACACTTGTTAGATGGTAGCGCATGTATATCTCATTATGTGTATTAAATGTGTTTATGATGTTTTTGTATATGATCGCCATATGTACACACTGGCTGTATCCCTGCTGTCACCTTCGAGCGGCAGCTGATCGAGGGGGGCAGCCAGTATGACTCGCCTTGTTGGGCGCTTATGGTATGTCAGTGCATGCGGCCCCGTGAGTGGGTGTGTAAGTAGTTTAGCAAGGACAAGATGGAAGAAAGGTCTTCAGACCTAAATCTTTTTATCCTTGGAAAATAAAGATTCATTGTCATTGTCATTGTCATTGTCTCTCCCACACAAACGTGCGCATCTCCAGGAGGAATAGATCCTCATGCACCTGGAGGGAGCATGAGGATCTATGCCTCTTGGAGATGTTTGGAGCGCGCATTCATGCACTAACATTCACACGTACATCGACGCGCTTTCAGAAGACCATACAGGTGACCAGTGAACTTAGTATATCATGTAGCTAAATAAAGTCAACCTGCTTTAATAATAATAATAATAATTATATTTATAAAGTGCAAACTCCCTGCAGTGCAGGCTCTAAGCACTTTCACACAAATTTAGCAAGACTGAAATTGTACCGTGAAGTTATAGTTTTGTCACCATTTTCTCAAGCCTATGAAACGAAAGTGAAACTCATATCACGTAAAATACAAAACTACGTTAAAACTTACATCATGACAAATGACAAATCAAACGCGTATGTCCTGCGCCCCTTATAAAACTCGCTGACACATTGGCAGGTCTGCAAGACTTTTTAAATAGGAAATAATTCAACATCAGAATCTGGTCAAAGACAAAAGGTAGACCCCTGACAGCAAGGACAGCTCTCATATAGAAGGGACTTTGTGGGTTATGGTTCATCCCATCTTGTCATTCATCTGGATTATCTGATTTTGTGAACTTGTTGTATATTTGTCATTTTCCCAAAGAATTTTCATGTCAAGTTTATTTGCACAATTGAAATGTGTTATTTTTCTTCTTCTTTTTTTCTTTCTTTTTTTTTTTTTTTTTTTTTTTTTGGGGGGGGGGGGGGGGGGGGGGGTGTTGTCTGAAAAGTACTTGTACATGTAAGATGGATTACACATTTACACTTGAGTCACAATGAACACTGTGTTGGTCTGTGATTTTGGCCCTACAGCATTGAGCCATAATGTCCAAAATTGCAGCCCCTCATAAGTAGTGCTTCTTTGAAGAAAAAGTGAAATTAACATAACCCTTTCACTCCTCACAAATACTCGTTTGTAAGATTTGTAAATCATCACCACCATTGCCAATGCATGTTTGTTAACTCTTTCCCATCGTAAAATTCTCAGGGAGTCGGTTCCCTGCAGACGTAGCAGGAAAAGGATGTGTGTTCCCTGGTCACGTACATATTTGGAGTAGATTGAATTAATTTTCACAGCCTCCCAAGCTAACAACCATAGATAAATTGGTATCATTGCAAAGAGCATTAAAGTACTTTTCAAAACTGCGCATGTTTCTGCATCAGTTTAGTGGGAAGTCGAAACAATTTGATTATTACGCAACAGAACATGGCGGAGCAAAAAATAAGAAACGTGGTTTTGGTAGCAACAGTGTAAGAACATGCAAAGAAAAACCCAGATTTACTCACCAACATGGCAGAAAATGTATTCCACAAGCAAAGAAATCGCACAAGAGATCTGTCCCTTCTTGAATCACAATTTTACAAGCTAAAAATCACTGTTGAAACCACGTTCATGAGGATCTAACAAGCATATCGTCGGAGATGATCCAAGGCACGCTATCGGCTACTTTGACCTTGTTCCGACACCATCCGACAAGGGCATTCACTTGCAGATATTTTAGAAATGGTGAAACATTATAGTGGTTGCTTCCCTTAGACCGAAAGCCGTGCTTCATGCGGCTATTGTAAAAACCCAACCCTAGAATACTAGCGACTCGTCTTTAGACGGCAACGAGCACAACTCTATAACGTAAGCGTTTCGATGGCTAAAGGGTTTGTTTGGGCTAACGCTAACCCGGAAGCGTTTCGATCTGAAAGAGTTAACTCATTCAAGGCACCCCGCATCAATCACTGCAGAAGTGCCATATATATTTGATGGCAACAATGTTATATAGATGAGACATCAGCAGCTGTTGATGCCGGGTGCCTTGAATGAGTTAAAAATGGAGTAAAATGATGTATGATGGTATAAAATGTTTACTGGTCTGTGATTTAGGCTTTTCTGGTGTTGGTCTTTACTCTTATGTCCAAACCTATAAGGTCTAAAATCACAGACCAGCGAAAAATATTTTTTTCGGAAAAAGTTGGTTTTATGTATTGTCATTTCTATTGTGCCTTTATGAGATGTGTGATGGAAGAATGTGTAAACATTAGTCATTTCTTGTTCATGTTTACTGCACAAATATGCTCAAGGTTTGTTTGTTGCAGTTAAAATATGCTGTGTAATAGATGACAATAGTGTTTCCCTAGGGAAGAATGTAATGGTCTCTTACGTGGCACACAGCAGGCGCTTAGCCCCTGGACTACTGCTGATGATACCCCTCAGCAGTAAGATGTGTTACGCGTCTCTTCTGCTGAGCAGTATTGTCAGCAGCACTGAGGGGTTAAGTTATTGTATTTTCGTACAAAACATGTTTGGATGTACAATTTTCTGGGATTTTTGGCTCACGTGCGAAGCAAAAGTGAGTCTAGGTTTAGTGAGTCATCCTCCATCTGTCGTCTGTCTGCCATCGTCCGTGGTAAAAACTTTAACGTTGGCATTTTCTGAGAGACTATTGAAGCCACAGTCTTCAAACTTGGCCCAAGGATACTTTGTGGCAAGGCCTTTCTAAACATACCATTCTTTCCTCAAAGTACATTACCGATGACATTACTGTTAGGAAT
Organism: Semisulcospira habei; assembly: GCA_036245525.1. Lineage (NCBI taxonomy): Eukaryota > Metazoa > Mollusca > Gastropoda > Semisulcospiridae > Semisulcospira > Semisulcospira habei. The sequence goes on along the minus strand of BTPG01000001.1, from coordinate 76,199,166 downwards.
AGTGTCTTAGCTAGACTAATTTTAGCCCAAAATTGGTTGTGTAACCGTATGGCAGGGGAGGCAACAAGGGGCGCCATAAGCCTAGCCAGTATCCCGAGTAGCCTCCCTTCCATCCCCATCCGGGCAACCGCTCACCAGATTCCCGCCAGTCTATTTCTTAGCTAGACTGTGGATGATTGTGTGACCTAGGCTTCTGCTTCTTGGCTGTGTGCGATGTGACCGCTCGTCTTGTGACTTGGACTCGGCGTGTTCACTGTGCTAGCCAGCGTGACCTATGTTTCACTGTGTTGGATTGGAGTTACCTTTGAGTGAATTCCTCCGGACTTGTGGTGTTAGAAACTTGGTGTTCTTCACGTGTTCGGTGTTGACTGTGCTCGGTGTGACCGGTCGCCTTGTGGTTGGGCTACCGGGTTCACGGTTCTTGGGATGGCTACTGCTCTGTGCGAGTTGGAGCTTACCTTCGTCGGTTCGTGTGCACTCCACCGGACTTTTGGTGCTGGGGTCTTGGTTTCCGTGTTCCGCTCGAGTGGGATTACTGGGCCCTCGGTGCTTGGAGCTACTTTGGCGGGCGACTCTCCTGGTGGTGGTACGAGGCTTCGCTTTGGGGGCATGGTTGGTCACTACGGGGGGCCCTCGGCCTCCCCAACAGGGTAAGGTAAAACCTCGCTTATTGTCGATGACTTGCGCTCAGGGGAGGGAGCGTGGAGCGCCGGGCGTCGACGTTGGCCGTGGTGGGCATTCGATGCGAAATCTGTCTTCGCGCGCGTACGTGGATGGCGTGGCCCCGGGGTGCCACGTTCGCTCGCCTATTACTGTTGACTATGTTTTGCAGTTTCAAGTCCGCACCCCCACTCTTGGAGGGGGGGTGGGGGGGGACTAAATGTGGCACGTGACGAGCTTGCCGTCTGCCAGTACTGTACCGGCGGTGCCTACACTCACCGCACGATGAGCGGCACCCTGGGCTAGACGAGCGGTGGTTGCAGCTGAGAGCGGCTTCGGAAGTACGGCCCTTCAATCCTCGGTCCTGGTCCATCGCAGACTTAGGTGCTCCGCTCCTACAGGGACAGGGGACCCACGATTGGACAAGACTGCTGGACTAGTGTACGCCCGCTCGTTGGGGAATGGTAAGGGACGAGTTGGGCTCACAACGTGACCACGTGCCGCTTCAGCGTCTCACCCGAAGGTCAGTAGTATTTATTTTGAATTATTGGCGATTAACGCCGACGGGCGAATAAGGCCATCTCACGGCTGGGGCTCGGTGAAAGGGGTTCATGACCAGACATTACTGATGGACTTGCGTGCGCCCGTTCATTGGATACAGTTAAGGGACGAGCCAGGTTCTCGTTGATTTGTCCACCTGTCTACCCTCAGCGCGCCCGCTTTTCAGAGTACAGAGGCACAAGCCCAGCGTGAGTCCCGACTACAACACGTCCATTCCGCGTCCCAATCCCAGGTCAGTGATGTGGAGCCATGACTGGACACCTCCACGGATGGGTCAAGTGATCTTCCCCTGGTTGTGGAGCTTCGGGCCAGTCCAGCCACTACTGGGCCAACGCCGGCGCAAGTACTTTCGGCGGACAAGGACCCAGACCAGACGGCTGAACGGACGAACAAGAGAAAGAAAGAGACATGCTCGTTGCACAGGGAAGAGAGGCACGAGACGAACGCGAGATGGGATCACACGCCCCCTCTACACTATGAACGTTCGGCGTCCCGCTCCCTGGTCAGTAATGAGTCTCCGCGACCGGACAAACTGACTGAACGGAAGAGCAAGGCGTCCCGTGCCCAGGTCAGTAACGAGTCTCCACGACCAGACAAACTGACTGAACGGAATAGCGCTCGCTCGCTGCACAGAGTAAAGGAGCACGAGCCTAGCGCACGCCAGGATTACAAGTCTCGCCTACTCTACGAACGTTCGGAGTCTAGCTCCCCGGCCATAGACGTTTTTAAATCGCGTCCGAACGGAGACTGAACGGAATAGCATTCGCTCGCTGCACAGAGTAAAGGGGCACGAGCCTAGTGCATGCCGGGATCACGAGTCTCATATAATCTACGAACGTTCAGCGTCCCACTCCCAGGTCAGTGACGAGTCTCCATGACCGGACAAACTGACGGAAAGGAAGAGCGCTCGCTAGCTGCACAGAGAAACGGGACGCGGGCCTAGCATACACCGGGACCACGAGTCTCGTCTACAAACGTTCTGTGCCCCGCTCCCAGGTCAGTGGCGAGTCTCCACGACCGGACAAACTGACTGAAAGGAAGATCGCTCGCTCGCTCGCTGCACAGAGTAACAGGACGCGAGCCTAGCGTGCTCCGGGACCATGAGTCTCGTCTACTCTACGAACGTTCTGCGTCCCACTCCCAGGTCAGTGACGAGTCTCCCCAACCGGACAAACTGACTGAAAGGAAGAACGCTCGCTCGCTGCACAGAGTAACGTGACGCGAGCCTAGCGCATGCCGGGACCACAAGTCTCGTCTACTCTACGAACGTTCTGCGTAACGCTCCCAGGTCAGTGACGAGTTACTCGCTGCACAGAGTAACGGGGCACGAGCCTGGTGCATGCCGGGGACCGCGAGTCCCACAGGATCTACGAACATTCAGCGTCACGCGCCCAGGTCAGTGATGAGGTACCACGACCGCACTAAACGCCTGTGCGGATGAGAGCACACTCACCGCACAAAGCAAGGAGGCACGAGCTGAGCGCGCGACAGGACCACGCGCCCTGTCTACCACATGAGACAAAAGCGGGCAGAAGGACACTGGGTGTTGGAAGATCCGTGCGGACCCCCGCTCTCGGGACAGACCGCCACTACTACAGACTGTTCTGCGAATTGGATGCCATCCGTCACCCTAGGCCTGCCGTCGGGACAACAGTACGGCTGTCCAAGCCTGCCATAGTCCAACAGAAGTGTTCTGACTTTTTGCCGGTACCTTCGTTGCGGGCATGACTACAGGTTCAGGGGGCGACCGCTCGCCTGACACTCACGGGACTGGTCGTCTCGGGCTGCACGCGCTGCAACGTATGCCTTCCAGCCCATCACCGATGTATGGTGGCCAGCCCAGGGATGATGCCTCCCCTGGAAGTACCTTCCGCATAACTCTGAAGACACTTCAGCACCATTGTGTGCTATGCCTTGTTCCCCGCACACCTCAGTCGCGGCCCCTAGTAGGGTTGTGTCGCGGTTCTATGGTGTGTTCACATGCTCAAGCGCTTACGGTTGGCAGGTAAGTTAGCGCTGTAGAGATTGTTCCATTTATTCTTTACTAGCTTCGGTGGACGACGCAGGGTTCCTGCCGGCGCAACAGGGTTGGTTTATCTTGGTCCCGGGATCTGGCGCGTCGGGCCTTATTTCCACTCGCCGCGGCTTAGGACCTCCGGGCTTGCTGGGGCGCCACCTACTACGCGGCGTACCATGCCTTGCTCGACCCCTTGCCAGCTACCACTGCGGGTGAACGGGTGCTTCAGGATGCCCCCTTCACTGCAGCCTCGACCTCCTGATCGCTGGTGCCGACTACGACAGTCGACGCACGCTCCTGCCAGTTGGACGTCTTGTGCAACCACGTCGACATCCCTCGACGTTCGTCGATGCGAAACCGGACAGAGTCCTCCTGGGAGTGGAATGTTTCGTCGCGTCCCCAAACAACCCGTCTCCGACCGTCACCTCCGTTTGCCATCGGCGATGTGATCTTCCAGTACCACGAGCTCCCTTTGGTGTCGTTAGTGGCCTCTGGGGGTTCAACCGTAGCTGTGCGTCGTGGTGGGCAGGACCAGACAGACATTTCCGGGCTACACGTCGACTTCTTCAGCTGATCTTCCCTTGCGATGGCGGTCGGAGTCCTCCTTGCAGAAAGATCGAGATGCACTTCGGGTTCCCTCGACAGGCTACCTGGTCTACGTGGGCAAGTCCGACTTCTCGCCATTGTGCCGCTTGCCCTCCTGGGGATGGAGTCATGCTCCGACTTCACATACGGCAATCTCCGGATTGGCTAATTCAGCAGTGGCCGCACTCAGCGCGGCGGGCGTCTCTAGAGTAGGAGTCCTACGTGGACCGGTGAGTACCGCAGCGGACCCTCTTTCACTACGATGCTTCGGTTCCTCCCGCTTCGGCTGCTCCTGCTTCTCCCCGGATGACCCTCGACGGCCGACCGTCATCTCCTTTGCTGGGCGGATCCCGACGGGAGAGTATCTCTGCTCGCCTTCACTCCAGTTGTCCCTTCGCCGTCACAAGTCTTGCCACCAGGGGTGATCACCTGATACTGAGATGCTACTCGGCCTCCGGCGGATGGCCTCTGGTCCTTGGGACCCAGCTTCAGGTTATCGTCGGCGACGTCAGGAGCTTCTCATCATCTCCGACAGTGCCGCAGTCGTCGCCTACTTTCACGCTGCGCGGGACGCAGTTCCTCGTCCTTCCTCCTCGGCTAGTGGCTCCGGTGGTGCTAGATTGAGACTTCACTACCCGAGCTAGAGTCATCACGGGACTTCCGCAGGACATGCCGATGCCTTCCCGAGTCGCAGCCAGCTTCTCTGCACTGGGTGGACGTTCCGTCAGGACTTCTTCGCTGTTCTGAGCGTCTAGGTTTCCCTCAGGATCCACCCGAGGTGCTTAGTCAGCTTCACTGCTTCGCCTTCCCCATTTCATCTCCGCAAACTGGAGCGGTCGACCCCCTCTACCTCGTGGGAAGGCCTTGTCGCCTCGCCGAACCTACGGTGCTGCTTCCACGCTCCTGCTCCGGATCAAGTTTGCGAAGCGGTCCTGGGCCTGCTGGATTCTAGCTGCGGAATATGCTCGTGGACCGCCGGCGTCCTGACCCATCGGCGGATCACCACCACGTCTGATGTTTTGCAGCCCCGAGAACTCTTCTCCCACGCCTAGACGTTGTGCAGTGAGCCCTCGCCGCAAGAGGATTCTCCATTCAGCTGTGGGACCCTTCGCTATATTTTGGACACTCGACCGGACGAGCCTGTGACAGAAGGGACGAGTCCTTGGCGGCTGATGTGATGTTAGACGCATCTTCCATGTGGACCGGACGGTTCCTCGGCGTGTGAACTCCTTCCTCTGGCTCTTCACCGACCATCTTGGTGCCGTCACCGTTGGGGGCTACTGGACCAGGATCGCTGACACTGATCGACCCAGATCGAACGACTCCGGTACCAGTAAAGACCTCACCGACTTTCTGATGCTTCGGTCTACCCGCTTGCCTTGAGGGCCGCGATGGGACCTTACCCAGGGCCTACAGTGGCTCGTCGTGGACCACTTCAGCCCAGCTGACGTGGACGACTTTCGTGCCACGGACGACCTACTCCCGGCCAACCTTCGCCACGGCTGCCAAGGTCAGCGGACTGCACTCTCCTCAGCGCGCCCCTCAGACTTACAGTTCGGATGCTGGTCTCCACTCAAATGGTTCCCGACACGGCTTCCTAGCCTAGACCCAGTCCTCTTGAGTCGGCCTGGTGGTCACCCTAGGCCCTTGGGGCTTTCGGGCCCTGCTGGGGATACAGACAGCAGGATCCGGTGAGAGCCTTATGTAGACGTCTGCACCGGACCAAGCCGTACGCAGGGGGCGCTCCCGCCTTCCAGGTGGGGATGACAGCTCAACCCAGACGGTCTACCTCCAGGCCCCTTGGCGTTACGCACCTCCTACCGGGACCTCTTCCTGCGGCAGCCAAAGCAATGAACGTCGGGGCGTATGAGGTCAGAGCCACGGCCGCACCCTCGCATTCGTCCGCTCCTGAGCCATCAAAGACATTGTGGCGGCCGTGCGCTGGGGAGGTGCAATCAATCTCGCCCGATTCTACCTGAGAGACCTCTCTGGACAGCGTGAGGGTCTCTCGGGTCCTCTCCAGCCAGCCGGAAACGGGGCGCTGGTGGGAGACATCCCCGGAGCGCAACTCTCCCTCCCGGCACCCTCGGTGCCGTAGGCTTCTTAGCTAAAATTATCAGAAGGTTGCTCCTGGGAGGGCGGGCCTGGTTTGCAGTGGGGGGTTAGGGGCGTTATAAGCGGCACCCACCTCCTCTTCTTAATTCTTCCTAACAATAATGTCACCGGTAATGTATTTTGAGAAAAGAAATGAATTTTTCTCTAAAATGTATTTTTTCGAAAAATACTTACCGATGACATTATGCAGATGACCCTCCCACCTGCCCCGCTTGCCGCTCGTCAGCTAAGTAAACAGACTAGCGGGAATCCAGTGAGCGGTTGCCCGGATGGAGATGGAAGGGAGGCTACTCAGGATACTGGCTAGGCTTATGTCGTCACTTGTTGCCATAGGGTTACACAACCAATTTTTGGCTAAAATTAGTCTAGCTAAAACACTATTCCTAACAGTAATATCAGTAAGTATTTTTCGAAAAAATACATTTTAGAGAAAAATTCATATTTCAGTGGCCTCTCGCAAAGGTCAAGATCACAGGGGATCAGGAAATATAAAGAAAGGCAAAGCGTGTATGACTGATTTACGTGTGACCTTTGTGACAAGGGCTGGCTTCTGCAGCAGCAAAATCCATGTTTTCTGAAAATGTCAGCATTTTTCACACATCTGTCAACCCCCCCCCCCCCCCCCCCCCCCCCCCCCCCCGTGACCCTTGATCTTTGTGATGAGTCAATAAATTAGTATGCATAGGAAGGTCTTATCATCAGCTATCTTTGTACCAAATTTGGTTGAAAAATTTGGGAATACCTACAATTTTATTAAAATTCAGCATTTTACACACATTTGCCAGCCTATTGTGACCCTTGACCTTTCCAAGGGGTCAACCAAATTAGTATGGATAGATAGGTCTTACCATCAGGTATCTCTGTACCAAATTTGGGTTTTAAGTTGTGAATAGTATTTGAGAAAAAAACATCTTTTGTCAAAATACGGCTATTTTAGACCTATTTCCTGAGCTCTCGTGACCCTTGACCTTTCCAAGTGGTCAACCAAATTAGTGTGCATAGAAAGGTCTTCCCATCAGGTATCTCTGTAGCAAGTTTGGGTTTAAAGTTGAGCGTATTATTTGAAAAAAAAAATATCTTTTGTCATAATTTATTTTTTCTCAAATACTATTCACAACTTCAAACCCAAACTTGGGACAGAGATACCTGATGGTAAGACATATCTATGCATACTAATTTGGGTGTGCCCCTCGGAAAAGGTCAAGGGTCACAAGAGGTCGACAAATGTATATAAAATGCGAATTTATTTTTATAGAATTGTATTTATTATCAACATGTTTGCAAACTTTTCAATCAAATTTGGCATAAAAGGTAGCTGATGATAAGACAATTTAGTCGACTCATCGCAAAGGTCAAGGGTCACGGGGGTTTGACAGATATGTGAAACTGATTCAATTTTGAGAAAACATGGATTTACTTATTGTCACACATGTTTGGATCCATCATACACATGAGCCATAAGAGCTTTGCCTTTCTTGTTTGTTTTGGGTTTGTTGTTGGTTTTTTTTTTTGTCACATCTGCGCTGTTTGCTGAAGAATCTGTGTTATGACTTGATAGTTAAGGGTCCTGTATCATTACATAGTACTCAGTAGACTTTAATGTGTGAAATGTGCCAGTTTAGAACTAGAAGTAGATGGTGCCACCATGTAACTCTTTACTGCTGTCAGGGTGTTAATTGATTGAAGGCACCCCGCATCAATAGCCGCAACCCCACCCGGGTCTGCCCTGGGGGACTTGGGTGGGGTTAGGTATTTTTTAGTTCTCAGGGTCACCCTGGTCAGCCCCACAGGGTGGGTTTTTCTCTCTATTCTGGGGCATGTGTTTCTGTCTACCCTTTGTCCATTCACCTGTATTTGCCTTTTTAAAACTCTCCCTACTGTCTGCACTGCCTGTAGCTCTTGATATTGGATGTGTGTTGCTAAATGGTCTTAGCCTTATTTAGGCCCCATGTTGTAGGTTTATTTAACGTATTTGACCGGCTGGCGACATACATTCAATTTTCTGTTTAGCTTTTTTTTTTTTCACAAGCAGTGCAGGCACGTCCTGAGAAAGCCTTGTTGCTGTCGGGACGTTAAGCAATGTACAATCAATCAATAGCCGCAGAAGTAGTGTATAGCTTTGCAACTGGCAATGCTATGTGACACTGTGCGGCCCGCCTTCAATGAGTAAAGCAGAATACAAACAGACCCACATTATTTTATTTTTATTTGTTTCACCATATTGCTTGTTTACTTTCTTTGCGATCATCTTTTTCTACAGGTAACTAACTCATTCAGCCCGACGGCCGCATTTCCCAAATTTGGGAGGCGTCATCTAATGACTATGCATCGGTTCCAGGAGATGGATCGACCATGATAATTCAAGGGCAGTGCCCGATTAGCTTGGCGCTGACACCCTTGAATTATCATGGTCGACCTATCTGCTGTAATATTTCAGGGCTGAATGGGTTAATTCTTTCATACTAGTTTAGGTTAAAGTCAACATTACATTAGAGTAGTCTAGACTTAGAATTTGTTCTAGTGCCATTCTGATCAGCTGCTTAATGGTTTGCAGCAAGAAAGAATAAAGGAAACTGACAAAGATTTTTATTATATATCTCATCTTAGAACTGAATGCGTCTGTTTGAAGGATGCATGTGTGTGTGAGAGAGCGGGTTGTGAATTACAGTAAACTCCAGATATGACAAATCGCCTGTGGACCCAATTTTTGGCTCACCTGTGAAGCAAAAGAGTCTCGGCCAGTGGTCGTCGTCCGTCTGATGTGGTAAAGTTTAACGTTGGCATTTTCAGAGACCTTGGCCCAAGGATAATTTGTGGGAAGACCTTTCTAAACACACCAATTTGAGTGACCTGTCACAAAGGTCACGGTCACGGGGGTCAGGAAATCGGTCCAAAATAGCAATATGTTGACAAAATTAAGTTTTTCTCAAATACTATTCACAACTTCAAACCCAAACTTGGTACAAAAATACCTGATGGTAAGACCTTTCAATGCATACAAATTTGGTTGACCTTTTGGAAAGGTCAAGGGTCACAAAAGACCAGAAAACAGCTAGGTCAAAAATAGTCATATTTTTACAAAAGACGTAGAATAGCGCGAACAGGAAATGACCTCACTATAAGCTTGACGTCATGGCATCGCTAGCCTCACGTCACCGTGTACACAGTGACAAAATTGATGTTTCACGTCACTCATCCGAAAGAAAAAGACGTGGGGGTTAAAGGCTTGACCTGATGCATCCTTTACGGAATGTATATGATCGTCTTGTTCTATAATAGCGTATTTTTTCTGTGGCCGGGCTGGCGATTGGGTGCCTGACTGGCGGGGACAGGGGATCTAACTTGTTGTCTGTCCAGCACAAAGTAATTCCCCTGGTATGTGTACTCACCGAAAGACACGCAGTCTCTTCCAGGGCTGACTGTTTTGTTCCATACAGCCTCTTCCAGGGTTGACTGTTTGATGGGAATATATAGTGGATCCCAAACTTGCACAAATAAATTAATTCTTAGTCAAAAAGTTGAAGAGATACAAAATGAAGCTGGCTAACAAACTCATCTAATGTCTTTCTCTAAGCTAGCTATATCCAAACCTCGCGCTGGGACCATATGGCGTTGAGGCGCGTCCCGTGGGTGGTGGTTAGGGGGTCCCTCGCGAGAGGGGTGCACCGAATGAAATAAGGTGCCGTGAACCAACATGGTCTAAGGGAATGAGACCCCGACAGAAAACCCCTGGTCCTCCTAGTAAGGGGGTTGGGCGTGGGGGTAGCTTCAGTCCCCACCCTGAAAATAAAGAAATAGCTACAAAAACGCCGACGAAAAGACAAACAGCAATTCCTTTCCTGGAAGAGGAAGATTCTTCTACCAGAAGATTTATGACGTCGTGTGGTGCCGGAAAGCCGGAAGTCTTCGGAAGCCACAGGACCGAGCCGCCTCTCTCTATCCAGGGACACAATCATGGGTACATGGAATGTCAAGACCATGTACCAGAGCGGGAAGTCCGCCCAGATAGCAGCGGAAATGCAAAAGTACAACCTTTCCCTGCTAGGTATCTGTGAAGCCAGATGGACGCAGTCTGCGGCCAGAAAAGGCTGTTAAGTGGGGAGATGATTCTGTATTCAGGTCATGAAAAGGAGAATGCCCCTCATACAGAAGGTGTAGCATTCATGCTGTCACCAGTGGCACAGAGAGCGCTGATTGGCTGGGAACCTCTTGGGCCAAGAATTATCACAGCAGCCTTTAGATCAAGTTGAACGTCATCCAGTGTTATGCACCCACCAATGACAGTGACGAGGAAGAGAAACAACAGTTCTACGACCCGGCGACTCCAGAGTGCTGTGGACAAATGTGCGGAGCGAGACATCACCATCGTCATGGGTGATTTTAATGCCAAAATAGGGGAGGACAACACCGGATACGAAGAGGTGATGAGGAGACAGGGACTAGGGGAGATGAGTGAGAACGGGGAGAGGTTCGTAGACTTTTGTGCTCTAAACAGACTTGTCATTGGAGGCAGCATCTTCCCACACAGAAGAATACACAAAGCAACGTGGGTCTCACCTGACCGAACTACAGATGAACCAAATAGACCATATCTGCATTAGCAAGAAATTTAGAAGATCCCTTCAAGATGTTCGATTGAGGAGGGGAGCAGATGTCGCCTCAGACCATCATCTGCTTACCTTAAGAATAAAGCTCAAGTTAAAGAAAAGCAGCACAGGGACAACAAGAAGACAGCACTATAATGTAGGCCTTCTGAGAGAGACGGGAGTGAGAGAAGAGTTCAAACTGGTGCTGTCCAACCGGTTTTAAGCGCTACAAGAGCTAGTAAATGAAGAGGAGGCGGGAGGCGGTCACCACAGAGCAGCAGTGGAAGGCAGTTAGAGAGGCACTGAACTCAACCTGCAAAGACACTGTGGGTTTCAAGAAACACTATCACAAGGACTGGCTGTCGGCACAGACCTTGAAGAAGATAGAAGTGAGGAAGCAGAAGAAAACAGTTGTCAACAACAGTCGCACGAGAGCGGCCAAAGCAAGGGCACATGAGGAATACTCGGAAGCCAACCGCGAGGTGAAGCGGAGTATCAGGGCAGAGAAGAGAGCCTACAGCAGAGGCAGAAAAGGCAGCAGGCAGCGGCAACCTGAAACAGCTCTACGACATTACCAGAAGATTGTCAGGCAAGTATGGCAGAAAGACCAGTAAAAGACAAAGAAGGCAAGCCTATTGCAGACAGAGCAGACCAACTTGACAGATGGGCCGAGTATTTTGAAGAGCTACTGAACAGACCCACCCCACCCGACCCCCCAGACATCCAGCCAGCAGAGACTGACCTACCCATCAGCTGTGACAGACCCAACCGGGAAGAGATCAGAAGAGCAGTGGCATTTTTGAAGAACGGCAAAGCAGCAGGGCCAGATGGCATCCCAGCGGAGGCTCTGAAAGCAGACCTAGAAACAACAGTAGAGATGCTGTACCCACTGTTTGGAACGATCTGGGAAGAGGAGGTGATGCCGGCTGACTGGAAGGAGGGGTACCTAATCAAGCTTCCCAAGAAAGGCGACCTCAGCAAGTGTTCCAACTACAGAGGAATTACCTTGCTGTCAGTACCAGGAAAGGTCTTCAGGAAAAACCGATCATGTACAGACCAGATCGCCACTCTCCGCATCATCGTGGAACAGTCTCTGGAGTGGTGCTCCCCGCTGTACGTCAACTTTGTGAATTACGAGAAAGCATTTGACAGCGTGGACTGAGAGACTCTGTGGAAACTCCTACGACACTTACGGTGTACCCACCAAGCTTGTCCGCCTGATCAAGAGCAGTTACGATGGCATGACATGTCGCGTGATCCACGAAGGGCAGTTCACCAGGGAGCTCCAGGTCAGAACCGGCGTCAGGCAGGGGTGTTTACTGTCTCCGTTCCTCTTCCTACTGGCCATAGACTGGGTCATGAAGAGGACCACAGAGCAGAGAAGAAGCGGAATACAGTGGACACTGTGGACACAGCTTGACGACCTCGATTTTGCAGACGACTTGGCGTTACTGTCCCACACTCATCAACAAATGCAGGACAAGACCACGAGGCTTGCTGACATCTCGTCCCAGGTGGGCCTTACCATCCACAAACAGAAAACAAAGACAATGAGGCTGAACGCAACCAGTGAACAACCAGTCTTGCTTGCTGGCACCCCGCTGGATGAGGTGGAGTCCTTCACCTATCTCGGGAGCCGCATCATCGACAAGAAAGGTGGCACTGCTGCAGATATCAGAGCACGAATCGGTAACGCCAGAGCAGCCTTTCTCCAGCTGAAAAAAGTGTGGAGTTCCAGAGAGCTGTCACAACACACCAAAGTCCGGATTTTCAACTCAAACGTAAAAGCAGTTCTCCTATATGGAGCAGAGACTTGAAGGTTGACAAAAACCACAGTCAACAGAGTACAGATCTTCATTAACAGTTGCCTTTGAAGAATCTTGAAAATTAAATCCACTGGCCAGAGAAGATCAGCAACATCAGACTCTGGGAGAGAACAGAGCCGATAACAGCAGAGAATAAAATTGGGCGAAGAAGATGGGGATGGATTGGTCACAGTCTGAGAAAGCCAGTTTCCAGTATCACTAGGCAGGCATTGTCATGGAACCCCCAGGGAAAGAGGAAAAGAGGCAGGCCGAGAAACACCTGGCGTCGAGACCTCCAAGCAGACATCAAGAGACTGGTAACCACCTGGAGTAAAATTAAAGGGGAAGCACAGGACAGGAGTCGCTGGAGGTCTCTCGTCGACGGCCTATACCCTGGGAGGGGTGATAGGCGTAAGTAAGTAAGCTATATCCAAAATTTCAAGTAAATATAACAACAGTTACGGACTCAACCGACCTTCTATGAACGTTTTTTTTTTTGTCTTCAATGAGACATCCAGTTACAAGATGCTCGGAAGCTGTCTTAGCGACCCCTTAAATAAAGTATTTTGCAAAGATTCAAGCTTGTGCGTACAGCAATATCTGAGATTATCGTGTCTACACACACACACACACACACACACACACACACACACACACACACACACACACACACACACACACACATCACATCACATCACATCACATCACATCACATACGCACATACGGTCTTTCGCGCCAAATGTGCGTTGAGCGGCGAGGTTAGTGTAACCAAAGACAATACATTTTATAATGTATTGTCTTTGGTGTAACTAGACTTGACGTAACTTGTATCTTGTTACTTCAGTCGTCAGTGACGGACGGTTAGGCCTGCCCGCCTTTGACAGCATGGACATGCTATTAACTTAATTCGCCCCACCACGACCCATCCTAAAAAGTCCCCCCTATAAATAGAAAGGACTTAAAAATGGTAGGCGGCCGTCCGCCGTCCCCGGGATAAGACTAGAAAAAAATTAACTTATCCCTGCGGTCTTTCAATTACGCGACGGACTATAGGGCTCGGGAAGTTCTCCGCATTGTCTAGCAGCGTCGGCGCGTCAGCCGCCATCTTATAAGGATACCATAGTCATGAGATAGTAGCGAAATAGTGCATCAACACGGTTTTTTTTTAAATTTTATTTTTTTATTTTTTTTTATTTTTATGATTCTTCCTCTTTGGAAACAAACAAAAACAGATTCTGATGAGCGGTTTCCTACAGTGATGGCAAGACTTGCTGTTATTGCTTATAGCACAACAGGACTTTCCTGACATTACAAAAACAGTGATTTCCCTATGAGCGCTTAGTCCCGTATCCTCACAAGATGGCCGCTACGACTGGCGTGATGACGTTAGTTTCCCGAGCCCTATAGCGACAGATTTTGTCACGCTGTGCGTCCCCATGACGGACAATTTTAAACTCCTACCGGAAAGCCTGACATCTGTGGAAATACTAATCCAAACAAACAACGCCAAACGGCGTAAAACATTGGTTGATTGTACATTGATTGTACATTGCTTAACGTCCCGACAGCAACAAGGCTTTCTCAGGACGTGCCTGCACTGCTTGTGAAAAAAAAACCCACAAAAAACCCCAGAACATTGAATGTATGTCTCCAGCCGGTCAAATACGTTAAATAAACCTAACACATGGGGCCTAAATAAAGCTAAGACCATTTAGCAACACACATCCAATATCAAGAGCTACAGGCAGTGCAGACAGTAGGGAGAGTTTTAAAAAGGCAAATACAGGTGAATGGACAAAGGGTAGACAGAAACACATGCCCCAGAATAGAGAGAAAAACCCACCCTGTGGGGCTGACCAGGGTGACCCTGGGAACTAAAAAATACCTAACCCCACCCAAGTCCCCCAGGGCAGACCCGGGTGGGGTTGTAAAACATTGGCCAAAACTGCATTTCCTCATACACTGCCACGATGAAATCTCACTGAGGAATCTAAAACGAACATGAACGTAACAAGATTTACTCATTCATTTAAAAATATCTGTCACCAGTTCAACTGTTTAATTTCAGTCTTTATGTGTTTGGCGATTGTTTCAGAACACATAAAGAAGTTAAACAGTTGAACGAGTAACATATTTTCGGAATGAGTAAACATTGTCTTGTTACGTTCATGTTCGTTTTGGATTCTTCAGTGGTATTTCATCGTGTGTATTAGGAAATGCAGTTTTGTTTTACGCCGATAGGCGCTTTTTGTTTGGATATCATTGTTGTTGTTTTTTGTTTCGTGTATTCATAATGTGTAAGAAAGAGAGAGTGAGGCCGGTATGTGTGGTGTACTGCACTGAGAGAGACAGAGACTCGCGTACCGCAAATTCTCTCTTTCAGTGCTGTTTACTGTAAAACTAATAAGCGTCTATTAAAAAGAAGGGAAGGTACGAAAAAATGTTACCTTCTTGGCGAGCTTATTCCACCGTAAACTGACATAGAGGGCAGTAGGCATTGCACAAGCCCCTGACAGCTACTGCAATGTGAGAGATTTTAGATCTAGCTCCCGCCATTTTATCAACTTGACAAGATCATTGCCATGAGATATTATAATTCATTGGTCGCAGGGGTTTGCTACAAGGACCCTTGTAGGCCTGAGGGAGGTCAAAGGAACCATTGTACCCCGAAGGCCGAAAGCCTGAAAGGTACAATGGTTTCTTTGACTTCCCTCAGGCCTACAAGGGTCCGTGCAGAAAGCTTCTACAACCAATAACGTATTTGTTTTCATTCCTCCATTATTTTCGTAAAAGAAATCAAGAAGATATCTTCCGACCTGGATCACGCCAGACATGACTGACGTCAAAGAAATATAGATTTATACATAATAGACTTATGATGTATTTAAAATATTTCATGACGTCGACATCTCCAGTACTGAGGAGTGTGCTCGTTGTTTCGAACAAAACTAAGTAACTGTTTACTTTAGAACGTTTTGGTGATCTTTTATAGAGCAAAACTCGCATCAAAGATGCGCCACAAAGAGGGCTACAAGAAGTCCTCCATTTGTCCCTACAAGGGTTTTTGTATCACAGTCACATGGTACGGTTTGCGCTAAAGCGACTAGTCGTGTGACGTAGGGATGAAAACAAGGGTTTTTGTATTACGGTCACATGGTACGGTTTGCGCAAAAGTGACTGGTCGTGTGACGTAGGGATGAAAACAAACACCGATGTAAAAAATTTTGTTTTCATCCCTACGTCACACGACTGACCAGTCGCTTAGCGCACACCGTACCATGTGACCGTGATACAAAAACCCTTGTAGAGACAAATGGCGGACTTCTTGTAGCCCTCTTTGTGACGCATCTTGGATGCGAGTTTTGTTCTATAAAAGATCACCAAAACGTTCTAAAGTAAAAAGTTACTTAGTGTTGTTCGAAACAACAAGCACACTCAGTACTGGAGACGGCATCGTCATGAAATATTTTAAATTACGTCATAAGTCATTATGTATAAATGTATATTCCTTTGACGTCAGTCATGTCTCGCGTGATCCAGGTCGGAAGATGTCTTCTTGATTTATTTTACGAAAATAGTGGAGGAATGAAAACAAATACGTTATTGGTTGCACGGACCCTTCAATGTAGGCCTTCGGGAGGTCAAAGGAACCATTCTACCCCTCAGGCCTTCGGCCTTCGGAGTACAATGGTTCCTTTGACCTCCCGAAGGCCTACAATGGTCCGTGTAGCAAACCCCTGCGACCAATAATATAAGTTATTGGTCGGAGGGGTATGCTACACGGACCCTTGTAGGCCTGAGGGAGGTCAAAAGAAACATTGTACCCCGAAGGCCGAAGGCCTGAGGGGTACAATGCTTCCTTTGACCTCCCGATGGCCTACAAGGGTCCGTGCAGCGAACCCCTCCGACCAATAACATATTTGTTTTCATTCCTCCACTATTTTCGTAAAAGAAATCAAGAAGACATCTTGCGACCTGGATCACGCCAGACATGACTGACGTCAAAGGAATATACCTTTATACATAATAGACTTATGACGTAATTTAAAATATGTCATGACGTTGCCGTCTCCAGTACTGAGTGTGCTTGTTGTTTCGAACAACACTAAGGAACTTTGTACTTTAGAACGTTTGGCGATCTTTTATAGAACAAAACTGGCATCCAAGATGCGTCATCGAGAGGGCTACAAAACGTCCGCCATTTTTCGCTACAGGGGTTTTTATATCACGGTCACATGGTACGGTTTGCGCTAAAGTGACTGGTCGTGTGACGTAGGGAGGAACTTGAAACAACTTATATTAGATGATACTGAGAATCTCACTCTCGTGGTTTTAAAACCTTATCCTACAAGCGAAAGCGAGTAGGATAAGGTTTTAAGACCACGAGAGTGGGATTCTCAGTATCACCTAAACACCGATGCAAGATTCTATTCAGTTTTTTCCTCACCGTTTTCTTGGCAGAAATCCGGTGTCAGCTGGTTTTCAGCACAAAGCTAGTCGGCACAACACAGCCGCCATTGTGTCTTGGCAAAGGACTTGACGTAATTTACTTTGTAATGTGACGTCAATAGTCAGTTTAGATGCCAGACAAATATATGTTCCTACTAGCGCAGTACATGACGCCGGAGTGCCAGTCGTCACTGTGAAATGATGTCATTGCGCGTGAGCTGAAAGTATGTTAAGTTTCCATATCGCGTGTGTCCATACCTTTTTGTTGACCAGACTTTCTACAGGACAATGTTGTGCACACTTGGCCGTTCACACAACACGGCTGTATCACACACGCGTGTGATACAGCTTCAGTTTCCGCTCAAAGGCAGAAAAGAAGGAGGTGTGTAAGAAAAACAGATAGCACGTAAGTATATATGACAAAAATTACGGACTCTAATCTGGGTCAACCAACTTCCTATAAACGGTTGTTTATGTCTTCAATGAGACATTCAATTGCAATCCAGACCAAAAAGGTGACTGCCAAGCCTGTTGAGGGTGACACATCTTCCAGTGACGATAACTCTACCCAGGATGGTTGCGCTGCTCACGCACCTGTTTTGGTCGTTCGAGTTGCCCGTCCTCTGCCATTGTCCAAAGTTGAAGACTCTTTTCAGGATGGTGTTGCCGTTCACGTGCCTACGTCGGACGTTGCCGCCGCCCCTTCTCTTCCTTCGTCCGGAGAGGTGAACTCCGATGCTTACGGAGAGATTGGTGTTGCCGCCTGCGCACCCACGTTGGACGTTAGAGGCACCCCTCCTTCGACTTCCGTTTTACATGACGTTGATGCCACTTGCACTCCGTTGCTTACTGTGATAAAAGACCCCTCTAGTATTTTGTCTGACGCTGTAACCACTACGCACCTCCACTGCGCCTTGGTCGGTACTACTACATCTCACAGGAATCTAGTACAGTGCATTCCTGAAGATTTAACTCTGACACACGATGAAAGAGCTGTCCTCTCCAGAGGTTTAAAGTTTATTCCAAGGCAGCTTACTATAAACAAATACGAACTCATCAGAGATCTGCAGAATTTCTATAGGTCTCTTAGATGGATGGCTGTCCTGGGCCATCGACCGAAAACTCAGAAGGTTGGTGACATCTTCGTTGATCGTTTTGACACTCCTGTCCGAAGAGAACCACCTCATGGTAAACTTCCTGAACTCGAATGCTACATTAAGAAGACCATGTCTGACATTGGACAACTCAAATTCAAACCCATTCCTCACTCTAATCTCACAAAATCTGAACTCGACGCTCTCAACAATCTTCGTAACAGAAGCGACATCGTCATCAAACCAGCCGATAGAGGTGGCGCCGTCGTTGTATGGGACAGAGATCTGTACATCAAAAAGGCCTACAGACAGTTAGAGAACCCAGAACACTACCAACACCTTGACGAATGCTCCCTCCAAGCTGATCAAAAGCGCATCTCTAAGACAGTCAAAGAGATGATTCTTAAAGGAGAGCTTCCTTCCACAGCTAATCTCCTCATAAAAAAGCGGCCTAAGCAACCTAACTTTTACCTTCTCCCAAAAATTCACAAACTCAACAATCCCGGCCGCCCCATAGTGTCAGCTTGCAGCTGTCCCACTGAACACATCTCCGAATACCTGGACATCATCTTCCAACCATTTGTACAGTCTCTACCTACCTACATTAAAGACACCAACCATGCTCTAGAGATCATAGACCAAGTCAACCAGAAACAACTTTTCAAACCTGAACTGTTGTTTTCCCTTGGTGTCACTTCACTATATACTGTTATACCGCACAATGACGGCCTCAATGCACTTGCATACTTCCTCAACCAAAGAAGTCATAAACAACCTCCTACTCATACACTTCTACGTCTGGCTGAATTGGTTCTCTCTCTTAACAGTTTCACCTTTGATGGCGTCACCTTCGCTCAGTGCAGTGGCGTAGCGATGGGCACAAAATGGGACCCAGCTATACGGCTTGCCTTTTCATGGGTTTCCTTGAGCAACAGATTCTTCAGCAATACACCGGGCCTGTCCCTGAGATGTATAAACGCTACATCGATGACGGTTTAGGAGCTACACACATGACCCAAGCTGCACTTTTAGACTTCATTCACTTCATGCAGGACTTCCATCCATCAAGTTCACATACACTATTTCAGCTACTTCAGTCGACGTTCTGGACATGAACATCAGGATTGACTGCGGAATGTTGAAAACTTCAATACATTACAAACCTACCGACTCACATTCCTACCTCGACTACCGATCTTCTCACAACCCCAAAACTAAAAACAGCATCCCATATTCCCAGTTTCTTCGGCTAAAAAGAATATGTTCCGAAGAATCAGATTTTGATGTTCAATCCAAAGACTGAAATGGCTGGATTTTTCATCGAAAGACATTACCCACATACTGTTGTTCAAGGATCTCTCCAAACGGTACAAAAACTTAGTCGCGCGAGTACACTGCAGACTAAACCTACCGCTGATAGTGACAGGCCTATCGTAACCATAATCTACCATCCCCACACCAATCCGGTTCGTAAAATCCTTCTTTCTAACTGGGGTCTTTTGTCATCCAGTCAAGAATCTGCTGCTATCTTTTCTGAACCTCCGTTGGTAGCTTTCAAGAGGGATATTAATTTGCGGGACATGCTTGTTCGCTCTACTCTCAAGCCTCGTCATACCACCAGACCCTCCGGCTCCACTCCGAGCAATGTTCCTAATTGCAAGACGTGTCCTTTTATTTGCCCTTCCACCGTAGTGAATGGTCCACGTTACAAATTCAACATAGACAGATACTTCACGTGTCAAACCACCAACGTGATTTATGTCATCTCCTGTGTGAAATGCGGCCAACTCTATGTTGGAGAGACGGAAAGAACCATCAACGACCGTTTCAAAGAACATCTTCAGTCTGTCAAGTACCAATACAACAGACTGGTCGGACGACATTTCAATCAGGCCGACCACTCCGTCTCGGACATTCGGGTTAAAGGCCTCTGGCTTATGCAAGCCAGTAATGTCTGGGCCAGGAAAGACCGTGAAAATTTCTGATTAATAAACTGGGCACTGTGGCGCCACTCGGGATGAATATGAAAGATTAACATTTTTTACCTTGCTTGTGTCTGCTAACTGTACCTTTACCTCACTGTATCGCTTCTGTTTTACTACTCACTAACCAGATAGGTGAGGTTGGCGCTGGTTGATATGTACATTTCCCTTGGGGACTTTCTCAGCGCTGGCCGAACGTTTAGTTGGATCCCTTGCCCTTCCCTGTCGGGCGCCCGGTCTCCGGCTCACGGATTGATACGCGGTTTTGGGGCGGGGCGATCGTGTGCATCCCTTGGGGATGTATGTGGTCGTCTTGTTGCGTGCCTGTGTGTTTTTCTGTGGGCTGGTGGGTGCCTGTTGGGTGGGGCTGGTGGCTCTGGCTGGTTGTCTTCCGCCCCCACCCCCAACCTTTTTTTTTTTCCCTCTCTCTCTCTCTCTCTTTTTCTCTCCCCCCCCCCCCCTACCCCCTTTAACACTTCTCTCTAGCCTTCATTCTCTCTTTACGCTTTTTCCTTTTCCCTTCCTCCCTCCCTCCCCCCCCCCCCCGCCCCCGTCTCTCTCTCTCTCTCCCCCGCCCCCCCCTTATTTTTTTAGTTACCCTTGAAGACGGTTTCACAACTACCTACTCTCCACTTATACCAATATTGTCTTACTGAATTTGATTATTTGCTTTGTTTTAATGACTTATTACTTGTTGTGTACCGTGCTAAATGCTGGGTTTTTTTTTCCCGGGGTCCTCCCGTTTTTCCCCGAGGTAGTCCTCAACTTGAAGGTGATATAAAGTTTGCCTTCGGGTTGGTGTTTAGCAGGCTTTGTGTATTAGACACTCAGCCTACTTCGTGCACAAGGGTACTCCCCGTTCGTTCTCTCTCTCTTTCTCTCTCTCCGTCTCTCTCTCTCTCTCTCTCTCTCTCTCTCTCTCTCTCTCTCTCTCTCTCTCTCTCTCTCTCTCTCTCTCTCTTTCTCTGGCCTTACCTACACGCCTTTTCTTTTGCTCGCTCCTGCACGTGCTTGCACACACTCTTGTCTCTCGTGTTCAGGTTCTTTCCGAGTCTCTCTCTTACGATTTTTCGTTGACGTCATTTTTACTTTTTCCGCACGTTTGTTCTCCCTTTTCTTTTATTTTACGTCACCTCCTTCAGTTGCCACATTCCTTCTGCCAATGAAGATAAGTAGCGGCTAATCTCTCTGTTTGTTTGTCTATTTTGACAAAGGGTATTTACCCGAAATATTAATAAATTGTGTTGTACCCGTCTTTTCTAAGCGTGTTTCTTTCTCCGTTGGGTACTTCTTTTCTTTATTCAATTGCAATATGCTCGGAGGCTCTCTTAGCCACCCCTTTAAGAAAGTATTTCGCCAAGTTTCAAGCTTGTGTGTAGAGAAATATCGGAGATTCTCTTGTTTACATGCATCCGCGCACACACACATACATACATACGCACATACGGCAGCGAGATTAGATAAACTAGACATGACGTAATTTTTATCTTGTTACTTCTATTGTGAGAGGTTTAGACCTGCCCGCCTTGAGTGGCATCATGGTCATGCTATTAAATTCGCCCCACCGCGACCCGTCCTAAACTTCTATAAATAGAAGGGACTTAAAAACGCTATTTAAAAAAATCAGACCGCCGAAACTTTTGCCTGAGAAATGTGTATGGGATGACATCAATGAATAGTACTGGGATGAAAAAAAAATAGTGTAAACTAGGCCCATTTGCACTTGAAAGGGTAACATTTTACTTTGACGTTTTAGTGTGAATTTTCAGCTCCCGAAAAACAAGCCAAACAGTTTTCTGCTCCACCAGCAACAACTCTACATATCCGAAAATTCCTAGAACATTGCTTTTTTTGGGCTTGCCTCAACTGAGATACTTTGAATAAGACTTTAATCATATATAACCCCTATCATTACAATCCGGCAATGAAACAAACAGGTCACTAAACTACAAATTCGCCCCACCGCGACCCGCCCCAAAAAGTCCCTTCTATAAATAGAAGGAACTTAAACTTGAGACTTTTAGAGAAAGTCAGACAGGTGGCGGTGACGTAAAAGAGGCAACTCCGTCACCACGCAGACATTGTACTCACAATCCAAATAGGTGAGCGCTAGCGCTGGTAGAACTGTACACATACCAAGGGGAATTACCTTTGGAGATGTAGATGATGGCCTTGTTCTTTACCTGCGTATTTTTCTGTGGGCTGGCGATTGGGTGCCCTGATAGGCGGGGGCAGGGGATCTAACTGTTTGTCAGTCTGTCCAGCGCTGAGTAATTCCCCATGGTATGTGTACTTCATTGACATAATACTCTAATATGACGTAATTCCGCTCTAGTGCGCGCCGCTCTCTCTCTCATCTCTCTCTCTCTCTGCTCAGACATGCGCGCATCTCCACTGAAGAGGCATAGATACTCATGCGCTCTCCGGGCGCATGAGGATCTATGTCTCTTGGAGATGTTTGGAGCGCGCGCGCGCACACACACACACTACACACACACACACACACACACACACACACACACACACACACACACACACACACACACACACACTCCGTCGCGCTTTCAGCGGCATTCAGGTGACCCGATATAGCTAGTTTGCAGAAAGACATTGGATGAGTTCGTTAGCCAGCTTTGTACCCTTTCAAATTCTTCAGTAAAAAAAAAAATTTTCAGAAAAAAATTAAAACAGTAAAAAACCTTGACATCTGGAGAAAGTCAGACATTGCCGGTAACCGACTGATAAAAGAAGCAACTCCGTCGTCAGTCACCACGCAGACATACGCTGATGTACTCTAAATATAACGTAATTCTCTCTCTTGCTCGCTCGCTCACTCACTCACATAATATGCGTGCATTTCCGAGAGGCATAGATAGTCATGTGCCCGAAGGGCTCATGAACATCAATGCCTCAGTTGAGGATCTGTCAGTTACAGAACTTACACGCACACTGTGACGGCAGGCTGTGACACGGCGGCACCGGCATATCAGTCGACTGACAGACGCGCTTTTTACGCGGGTGAAAAAGGCCGTGAGCAATGATTCAGGTAGTGCAGGCTACTCATAGTACGTGACAAAGTCAAAGAACAAACTGCAGTTGAGGGTAGACATGGACGGTCTTGACTCGCAGCGAGGCCGCGGGACAGCTCTCATATAGAAGGGACTTTAGTGTGGGTTATGGTTCATCCCGCCATCTTGTTTGACATGCTCATTATAAAATCAAATTGTGACACTGCAAACTCAGTCCGTCCGTCAGTCATGCCGCCGCCGGGTTTCACGGCCGAAGTGCCTTCAGTAGTGGCGGCGAAAGCCGGTCCGTTTAGTCCGAGCTGGCGGCCGCCGGCGCCGGGGCCGCGGGGTCAGTGTTCACTTTTGGGTGCCCGCGGCTGTCTACCGCCAGTTAACCGCCAACAATCCAAGTGACTCGGTAGCAGCAGCCAATAATGAGCTTGACGCAGGTGAATTTCTGCGATAATGTATTAGTAACTATCGTTTCTGTAAATATAACTTACTGCTCTGCGTTTCGTGTTCGCGGTGGCTTAGTGGTTTTGGCTAAAATGCCTATCGCGTTTCAATCGTGACAAAGGGATATAACATAGGTATACGTTTTGATAATGACCTCCCCTGAACAGGGTTCCTTTGGCAGGTAACTCGATTGCAAATTTTATTCTTCACCAGCATCATCGCAATGAGTTTTGAAACGTACGTATCTAGTGCTGAGTTTAAACGTTTTGTAAACCCATTTTCATTCCAATACAGCAAGCCGCTTAAAAAAGCTTATGCAACATGATGCAATCTAATAATTATCTTTTTTGCGTCGGTATCGTCTGCTCCTAACGTATCCAAAAATGAACGTTTTATCACACGCTTTCACTCAGTCTTAGCTTTGCTCTCCAGTTGCAAATTTTATTTGGTTAAGGTAAAACGACACCGACCCATCAGCCCCCCTCCCCTCCTCTATCCATTCTGCAATGAAGAGGATAGCACTTCAGGATCGTCCCAGCCCACCCCATTGCCTAATGGAAAAGAGATTGGAAGCAATCTCTACACCTCATTGCAACGTATGAAGATATTTTCTCTTTGTTTCAGAGAACAGTTTCAAGTGTGGTTGAACACTGTCATCAACGACGTTGGCAGACTGTCACTGGAACAAACAGAGGAGTTTTTTAGCAAGTTTTTGGACAAGTGTAGCATCGAACAGAAATGTTTCATTGAGAGATATGTGCACCAGTTCATGTCATATGACCTGATTACTGGATTACCAGAACTTCCCGTAAAGTGTATCCTGGAATATCTAGACTTTAATTCTCTTCTTGCTTGCAGACAGGTTTGTACTTAGGAATCTGAGTGTGATCTTTAACCCCAAGGCCGCATTTCTGAAATTGTGGAGGCTGTTGGCACCTAACAACTATGTACCAGTAGTAGGAACTAGAGGATCAACTGTGAATATTCAAGGTTAGTGCCAGATTAGCTTAGTACCTGATAACATCAAGATAATCTAACACTAACCTTGAATAAACATGGTCGATCGATCTCTCTCTTGCTGTAATGCGCTAGGGCTCGATGAGTTAATAATGAATAAGTCCAAGATCGGCTGATGTAGTTTGCAGTTGGTCCACACACAGCTGTTCGAGGGCCATCTGTGGCCATCATCGGCCCACTGAAACTTCCCTCCCTGTGTCGGTGTCACAACTGGCCAGATGATCAGTGTCACGACTGGCCAGATGATGTGCACGCCTTGATGTCAACTGCACCATTTTGAATGTGAACTCATTTATTCATCTATTTATCATGCTCATGTTTATACTCATCCATCACTCTATATGTTATGTCAGACTAGTTCCATATTTCCATTTGTCTTTACATCTGTGTGGGTTATTTTTCATTCATTTATTCATTCATTCATTCATTTATTATTCATTCATCCGTACCCATCCATTCAGTCAGTCATGCAGTCGGTCATCCATCCATCCATCCGTCGACCTGTCTGTCTGTCCTTGTGTGTTTGAGTGTTTTTTGTGATACCATTATTTGTCATTTTGCTGGTGTAGGTGTGTCGCACATGGAACACCATCATCACCAACGTGTCACCGCTGTGGTGGCGCCTCTGTCTGCGTATGGGCGGCAAGATCGAGGTGTTCAATGCAGATCGTGGTACTGACTACTTCTTCATGTTTATAAATCTGCTGCGTGTTCTGTACAAGCTTGACTCAGACGCCGGATACGTGAAACAGATGCTACCTCAGCTGGAGCCGGAGGAGAAGCTGCAGATCTTACAGTGTGACACCGAGATGGTTGCATTTGGTAAGAAGTCCAGCAGTAATAATGGGCATGTAACGCCCTTGTGCATGAGCCACGTTTATCGTACTGGTGGGTGCATGCAGAAGGGGGTTAGGACAAATGTTTCCTCGTGCAAATGTGTATTGGCCTTGATGCATTTTGTAAAAAACTAAAACAAATATTTCATCATATAAACGTTTATTGATGTGTTCAACTGCTGGGGTTCATGCCAGGGTTGAAGAAGTGCCCGACCCATCTTTGACTGCAGGAGACATAGATTCACATGAAGCCTGGCCGGAGTTCATGTGAATTAATCTACCAGTATGTCTCTTGTGGTTAAAGATGGGTCGGGTACTTCTTCAACCTATTTCTGATTTGGGACTGGGAGTTGTTCCTATTGCCATAATTTCCAAATGTCTGTATTTGTGTTGCAGGCACAAGTCAGCGACGAGTTGTGCTGGTGGATGCAGACACGTTTGGGGAGGAGAGTTTGTCTGTGTGGCGAGGTTCCAGCCCATCATGTCTGGCCAGCACACATGACTTTGTCATTATTGGCACCTTTTTTGGGGAAGTCAAAATCTGGTCACCACACAACAAAGCCCACCATTTACAGGAGCTGACTGGTCACACCAATGTTGTGACCAGTGTTGCAGTGCACTCAAGTCATCACTACATTCTCTCTGCTTCTTCTGGTGACTCAAGTAGCGTGCGATTGCATTGTCCATTTGACATGAGTGTGTGGGAGATTTCACTTAGCCCCCCAGCATCTGTGCTTACAGATCATGTGTTCCACATTGAATTTCTGCCGGACCCAAGTCCAGGTACGTTCCAGTTTCTTTTTGGTACCAGCGTCTGTGTTGGCGTGATCACTGTGTCCAAGAAAGAAGACTTTGGTGTCCTGGAACAGCACTACAGGGGGCCTGTGATGAAATACTTGTCCTTTGCCACTGTGAGATCTGACCCCACCCTGCTGTTCTTGACATCATATGAGGGGACTACTGACAAACCAGGACCATGTCTGATCAAAAGATTACGCGTGAAAGGCAATGGTTTCTGTGAGGAGACTGTTGTGCATCAGAGTCCAAAGTTCCGACAGGATTACCGCATCCTGGCCGCTGGCAAACGCTTTCTTTTCTTGATCAACCACCGCGGTGACTTTAAGATGTTCGACACCGTTCGCTCAGATTACATCTGTCACTTCCACTGCAGGCCTGCTCCAATACCAGTGTAAGTGCTCTTTCTTTCTAAGAAAGGAAAAAAAAAACACTAACAGTGAAGGAGTGTAAAGGAGATAAAAAGGTTTTTATCTCCCTTGGTAAACCCTTTTACTGCCAGTGGTTACAAAATACAAGCGGTTCTTTCTTAAATCTTTGTTAATAATAATTAAACACCCGGAGCCCCAGCTGTCTCTAGGGGGTACATACTGGTCTCATCAAGAGGCATAGATCATCATCAGCCCCAGCAACTGTGGGGGCTCATGTTGGTCTAGGTCTCTTGCAGTTGTTCATGTTCACTCTTTCTCAGAGGTGAAGAAAGGGGGGTAAATTACAGTTTACTTTATTTACTTCTTTCTTTTGTTTTGTGGTTGCTTCTTATCTCTCTTTACGAATTAGGACATTGAACAGGTAGTGCAGTACAAAATGTTTTGTAATAGTAACACCCAGTTTTGTAATAGTAACACCCAGCAGCCTGTCCAACTGTTTTGGGTCCTCATAAATCATGAGTTGAATGTAGGCGTTCATCCTAATTGCTCCTGTCTGTTGCAGTGTTGGTTTGTCTTCGCTGCTGAAGACATCATGTGTTGGGCAGGCTGACTGCCTGGATGGTTTGTGCCCAGAAAGCATGCAGCCTGGACACAAAGTGTTGATGACTGCAGGAGAACCTGGCATCATAGCCTGGCAATGGAGTGAAAATCTCTGGGGCGATGTGTGCTGGCATTCTGGTGATGTCATCTTGTGCTGATGAAGAATTACATTATATATTATATATTATTATTGGTGAAGACAAAAGTTACAGCAAATTTCTTTTGCCACTGCAGGCGCAGTTCACTTGCTCACTAGTACAAACATGACAAAATAGACAGCATAAAATGGGTGATGAAAACCTAAAAACCTGGGTAACTGGCTGGGCTAAAAGTTTCAAACGTTGGTGGCTTTAGGCAAAATTCAGTCACACATCAGATGTATACATACATTCTTCTGAGCTCCAGATTTTTAAGGTCGCCTACTCGGCAACGTTTATTGAGTTTTACTTGCCCGAAGCTTTTTAGAGTCCCCTTTGGCAACTAGGTGACCCTCTCCAGCACCTCTGCATAAACTATGTGACCCAGAACACTTCAACATGGAGGTGGATCAGCCATGACAGTTCAAGGGTGCTACCCTTCAACTCAGTTCTAACTCAGACTCCGAAATGCCTCACTGATTCGCTGGAATGTAAGCTCGCGCTATTCTGTTTCTGTCCCATTTTTCCAGCAGAGCGGTCTGTTTATAATTGCTGTCAATGCGTCTAATACACTATGAAAGGCAGTCACTGAATCAGCTCGCGCAGCTTCTTCTATGGAAGGACCAGCATAATGATAGAGGCAGGCAAGAGGCATGATTCTCATTAGCTTTCATATCTGCGGGCGCCATGAGGATCTATGTTTATTTCAGACAGAAGGTGTGTATCAATGAGTGTATAGATCTAAGACAGTGTGATAGTGGCCCTTTCTGCAGATGGGAAAAGGCATAGATCCTCAGGGGTCCGTCATGCAAGTTACAGGACCGTGAACCATGAGAATCTGTGCCTAAGTTTTGCTTTTTTCAGTTCACACAATTTAAATTTCCAGGCTGAGTGGCGGAGGGGGAGGGAGATGTGCTATTGTGATTTGCAGTGAATTTCAGCCGTTTCTTGTTTTTTTCAGTAACCATACATCATTGACCATATAAATCAACACACCTTTTTTCCCCGTCTTTCGTTCTGGTACAGACAAAGTTGGGTTCACTACGAAATATACTTGGATCTGCTGAGACACATATTCGGGCGGGTTCACTTCTGAAAACTCAGAAATTTAAAAGCCTGGCTACAAATTAAAACTATATACAAACATGTGCTTGTACAGGGCTGTTATTTGGTGGCGGAGGGCTGGGGGCAGTACAAGTTGGTGCTAGAGCCATCCTTGAAGGCTTTCAGCGGCACTGCCGTCTGATGGTACGGCATAAGGTTCTACTTATCAATAAACATTCATTCCATAAACATTCATTCCACTGTTACCGCATACTTTCACGAGGATAAATATATTCTTGTTTTTACATTAGACGGCATTTACTATTTAGCAATGTTCGCCTATAACCATAGACAAAACTCTCCAAGATGCATAGATCTTCATGAGTTCCATGCAGAGTGCGGGGGCTTGTGAGATGCTATGTGTATTTCTGAGTCGAATCATCTTCATGTTGCTATGTTTACGTAGTTTAATCAGGTTGCAGTGATGAAAAGAACACAGGCACAACGTCGACAGCTGCAAGAGTCACATATGCTCATACACTTCTAGGAGTAGGCGCAGTCATAAGAATCTGTATGTATCTTGCTGGCTAGTGTTGCCTCTATGCTGCTGTGTTTACGCAGCCGGGATAAAGTCGCTACGATCTAGACCCAAACCAGACACCCATGGCTGTCAACATGCGCGATTCAACGACCATCCAGGCTCTGCAGCATAGAATAGCGCGATGTTCATACCATAGGTTAACGGCAGTGCAAACTCGAGTCTGGAGACTAACTGAACTGTCATGGTTGATTTATCTCCTGAAGAAGTATGCAATCTCCAAAAGACAACTCTCAAATTGTGAATTTCCCCTTTAGACTCAATGTAGACTTTAGACTCAGAGTATATTCACTCCTTAACTGCCAAGAAAGAGTAAACTCGACCCACTGCAAGAGGCATAGACCCCCATAAGCCTCCGCATTTGTGGGGTCTCATGAGGAGTGATGCCTCTTGCTGAGGCAAATTTGAATGCATGTTCTTGGTACAGCTGGGGCTCTTTGGTATTGAATTGACAAAAATTTCAAAGCATAATCAGTGCATACTGACAGTTAAGGAGTCAACTGATAGAATCCTGAAGAACAAACAAAAACACAGAAAATGTATAAGTGTAGGTGGGTTTTGTTTTTCATTTATCTTTTCAGGTAAATACATGTGTAACGAGTTCATATCACTTGAGCTATTTAGTACTTTATTGGCTCACGCATCGTCCCGGGTAAACTTTAATGTTGGCCTTTTCTCTGAGACTATACAAGCTACAGTTTTCAAACTTGGCCCAAGGATATTTTGTGGCAAGCCCATTCTAAATATACCAATTTCAGTGACCTCTCACAAAGGTCAAGGTCACGGGATCAGGAAATATATCAAAAATAGCTATTTTGGGACATAATTTATTTTTTCTCAAATACTATTCACAACTTGAAAGCCAAACTTGGTACAAAGATATCTGATGGTAAGAACTTTATGCGCACACTAATTTGGTTGATCAAGAGCTCAGCAAATGGGTCCAAAATAGTAATATTTCTACGAAAGATGTTTTTTCTCAAATACTATTCACAACTTCAAACTCAAACTTGGTAAGACCTTTCTATGCATACTAATTTGGTTGATCCCTTGGAAAGGTCAAGGGTCACAAGAGCTCAAGAAATGGGTCCAAAATCGCCATATTTTGACAATAGATGCTTTTTCTCAAATACTATTCACAACTTCAAACCCAAACTTGCTACAGAGATTCCTGATGGTAAGACCTATCTATGCATACTAATTTGGATGACTCCTCAGAAAGGTCAAGGGTCATAAGAGCTCAGGAAATAGGTTACAAAAAATAGCCATATTTTGACTAGAAATGTTTTTTTCTCAAATACTATTCACAACTTCAAACCCAAACTTGCTACAAAGGTAGCTGATGGTAAGACCTATCTATGCATACTAATTTAGATGACCCCTCGGAAAGGGCAAAGGTCACAAGAGCTCAGGAAATAGGTAATAAATAGCCATATTTTGACAAGAAATGTTTTTTCTCAATTACTATTCACAACTTCAAACCCAAACTTGCAACAGAAATACCTGATGGTAAGACCTATCAATGCATACTTAATTTGGATGACCCCTCGGAAAAGGTCAAGAGTCACGCGGTCAACAAAAGTGTATAAAATGCCAATAATTGTAGTTATTACCAACATTTTTGCAAAAAATTTTCAATCAAATTTGGCACAAAGTTAGCTGATGATAAGACCTTCCTATGTATCCTAATTTAATCGACTCATTGCAAAGGTCAATCGTCACGGGGGTTTCACAGATGTGTGAAAACTGATTAAATTTTGAGAAAGCATGGATTTTGTTAGCGCAGAAGCCATCCCTTTACCTATTGTCAGACGTGGATTGGTCGTACACGTGAGCCATAAGGGCTTTGCCTTTCTTGTTGTTCTGTTTTTCTGCAAGGGAAAAAATATGATCGACATGCCTCTTTGCTGAATGACTTCATTAGAACTACTTTGGTGCTCTTCATACAAGGGAGATAATGTGTGTTGGTTTTCAAGGTGGAAGATTTTGTGTCCTTGTGAAATGTGGAGTTATTTGCGTGTATGTGTGTAACATGTAACATTCCATTGTGCCAACGATCCAAATTTATGTGCAAAACTGAAAATAAAGGCAAAATTCTTTATTTTAAATAAAAAAAATTCTCAGTGTTTGAAAGTGTATTACATTTCCTAATTATTACATATGGCAATAAAGTTCTATCACCATTTATTCAACTCGTATATGTGAATTTGTGTGTTTGCCAGTGTGCTTATATGTAAAATCTTTAATGAATGTTAACGAGACAGCATTTTAAAAAACGTACATGAAAGATTCTCTTTAAAGATAAAATATATTGAATGTTGACAATCGGTGGTCAAGAAACGTGTTTTTTATGATATGTACAAAATGTATTGATTTACAGTATGTAATTCTTTTGTTCCACCATCGCAGCTTGTGAAATCTTTTGCTTGCTGGAGAACGCTGGGGTCACAGTAGTAAAATAGACAACAGCCCTCTCCTAACCCATTTATCCCCGAGACACTACAGCAAGTGATGGATCAACCATGGTATTTCAAGGGTAGTGGCAGATTAGTTTGGCGCCATCAGGCACCAAACTAATCTAACATTACCCATAAATTATCATGGTTGATTTATCTCCTGCAACTGGTTCATAGGCGTACGGTGATACATCCAAAATAAAGGAAATGCGGCCTTCGGATTAACTCTTTGCCTGCGACTGGCGGCTCCAGCTGCCGTGAGACAACTTCTCGCAGGGAGACAACTTCCCATAGCACACTATGGGTTGAGAGATAAGTCCAGTCAAAGTTTACTTGTTTGTAGTGCCTGTGCTTGGCTTTATTTTCTCAAAATCTTTACCGATGGCATTACTACTAGGAAGGTTCGCTTAGCATACCGATTTTAGCCCCCCAAAACTCTTGTACACCACAACCGGGGAGGCGACTCTAGGGAGTCCTTACCAAGAGACCCTGAGTAGCCTCCCCTGCCTCCCTATCCGGTGGCGCGCTCACCGTTTCCTGCCAGTCTCTTCGCTTAGCTACACCTAACTGGTGGTGTGCACCTCATGTGCACCGACTGTGTATGGTGGGATTACCTTTGTGAACTCGACTTACGTTGGATTTACGTTGTATTCTTTGGATGTGTGTTATTACCTGTGTGGTGTTGGGTGCTTGGATTACCTTTGGTTCTGAGGATTTACTTGGTGGTTTGGCCTCTGTTGGTTTTACTGGGTCTCGGGACATGACAAGGTAAAGCTTCGGTTACTGCCTCAGCCGGCGATTTAGGGGGCGGCGGCATTGACCGGAGACTATGTACGTGACCGACCAGGAGCTCGGACCCTTGCAAGGAGGCTCCGCGCACTCGCGCCGGCCTTTGACTGTCGTATGTTACAGTACTCGGGTGAGGACCTGCACCAGGTGTGGCGTTCCGGTGGCTTAGCGATGTGCACGATGTCGGCCTACCCTGTTCGGGCTGCGCCTCCAGTCGGACGTGCAACTATGCACGACGTGGGAGGAGGAATGATGGTCGCAGCTTTGGGCGTTTTACCGGACGGAGAGACCGGCACGCAACCCCGCAGCCTTGGAAATATTGCAGAGGAGGGCCACCTCAGACATTGTGAGCTTGTCGGCGCAAAAGGGGCCTGATGCCCCCACCGGTGCCTCAGACAGAGCTGCTCCGCCTGGAGCGGAATAAAGAGCATTTAAGCAGCCGACGGGACTTGCCCTCCCGTCAAGCACCAAGAACTCCACCCCGCCTTACGGCCTGGGATATGCCGCGACAGGGTTCGTCCCCTAAGGATATGCAGGCATTAGGAGCTCGGTCCCCCCACAAGGAGAAGTTGGACCTCTCGCACGCCACCAGGAAAACGAAGAGCTCAGGCAGCAGAAGCGGGGGACCACCCCTCTGAGACGTTGGTGCCCGCCAGCCTTCGGCCGGATCAGCGCCTACACCGGGCTGCAGCCAGGACGCGCCTTTCAGAGCGGGACAGGGAATTAAGCCGCCGACTGGACAGACCACGAACACAGACTTCGGGGGCCCGAGACAGAGAGTGAAGCCACAGATGAGATGAGGTTCTCAGTCAGGGCAGATCCGCTGAGACCGAAGCCCGCCACGGAGAGGCAGCAAGCTCGGTCAGTAGTACAGCTGACGAGATGTGGTTCCTCGGCGAGTGCAGGCCCTCGGAGCCAAATAGCAGCCAACCGGACTTGCCCCCCAGTCAAGCCTTGGCACCAGGAGCTCCACCCTGCCTTTCGGCCTGGGATATGCCGAACCGCCCGCGACAGGACTCGTCCCCTAGGTGTGTACCGGCATCAGGAGCTCGGTCCCCCCGCAGGGAGAAAGTTTGGCTACACAATCGAAAGAGCAGAAGGGGACAGGGTGCTACAGATACCGCATGCCAGGGAACGTCTCCATTTCCCGCTCCTCCTCGCTGGATCAGTGGACAAGCTCGGGCGCGTCGCAGCGGCGGATCTCTCTGTGACACCGTGATCTCGGAGGCATCCTCCAGGAGCAGCCGATCTTCCGGCCGAACCTTCAGGGATCGATCTACCTCGAGGACGCGGCGGCCTCAACTTCGGCGCCGGGACCACTCGGATAGCAGCCACAGGATGGAATCAGTCTCTCTTCGGCACCGGCCCAGCCGTCGCCAGTGGTCCGCGACAGTTCATGGGAACAGACTCCCCTCGGTGGCTACTCTTCGGTCGGCGCACAGACTTGCAGCGTCTCCCTCACGCGGGCCGTGTCGGACGACGAGGAGGCGCTCAGTCTACACCTGAAGGACTCGGTGTCGGCGTTGGGTGTAGACGACTGACATCACCTGGTGGACGGTCGTCGCTCTCCACCACCTCAGTCAATACAGCCCCGACGACGCAGACTCGCCACTCCTTGGACGAGGCGTCCCGGATCATTGCATCATTCCTCCCTCCGGAGTACTGCCCTTCGTCTCCGCCCCTCAGAGGAAGGCCTCGGTGATGGTCGACGCACCGTGACAGCCCAAGCGCTTCAAGTCGCTCCCTCATCCGGCAGGCTTCCGGGATCTAGCGTAGGCGTTCTCGGCTCACCTGCGACAAGACAGCTTCGGAGACCAGGGCTTCTTCTCAGACTCTCGATGGCCAGAGGGGATGGATTTCATTTTCCGCCAGCAGTGGTATGGAGGTCACTCCCAGGCGTTTCTGGTGCCCATCAGGCGGTGGACAAGGAGGCGTTGATGCAGGCAGAGGCACCCCGCAGCCAACGGACACTGACGCGAGGCTTCGACAGGACAGCTACCTTGGTCCGCTACTCCCTAGCGTGCGCGGGATTCCTCGAGATGGAGACGCAGTCCGTGGGCAAGTGTCTGGACAAGACCTTGGACCTCTCGGCTTTAGATCCCCTGGGCGCGGGATACACACGCGGGGCTAGTGGCGGCGAATAGGGTGGCATACCACACCTCGGCCAACCCCATGGCGGCGACCGCGGATGGCGACCTGATGGGGACGGGACGCGCTGCTGGGATGGTGCCACTCCTTCCCAGCTTCGGTGAAGACACAGCTGCGCCAGGCTCCGCTTGGGGGCACTCTACTGGTTGGACCGACTTGGCAGACGGTAAAGGAGACAGCAAAGGAACTCTGGCCGCGCCATCGCAGGATCCGTCTCCGCCCGCTTTCAGTGAGCCACAGAGCCGTGGGTTGCGCCCGGCGTTTCAGAACCCCCTAGGTCCTCCCAGAGTCCGCGAGGGAACCCTCCCCCTTACCCTCGCGCACTTTTCCCGCACCCTCCACTGCTGGTTCAGAAGCGAGGGCACGGCCGGGTCCGCTGACGTGAACCCCGTCCTCCTGCCGATTCCTGTAGGGTCAGCGGGAGGCTAGCCCTCCACAGCGTGTAGCAGCAGCTAGTTCAGGTCGACCCATGGATTCTTTCGACTGTTACGGAGGGCCTGAGGATCTCCTTCCAGAAGCCTCCCCACCCCTATGGGACTTGGGTGGGGTTAACTACTTTTTAGTTCCCAGGGTCACCCTGGTCAGCCCCACAGGGTGGGTTTTCCCCTCTATTCTGGGGCATGTGTTTCTGTCTACCCTTGGTCCATTCACCTGTATTTTCCTTTTTTAAACTCTCCCTACTGTCTGCGCTGCCTGTAGCTCTTGATATTGGGTGTGTGTTGCTAAATGGTCTTAGCTTTATTTAGGCCCCATGTCGTAGGTTTATTTAACGTATTGGACCACCTGGCGACATACATTTAATATTCTGTTTAGTTTGTTTTTTTGACAAGCAGTGCAGGCACGTCCCGAGAAAGTCTTGTTGCTGTCGGGGCGTTAAGCAATGTACAATCAATCCTTCCAGTCGCCCCCTCCCTTGTGACACTCCCCACTGTGGATGCGAGTACCGGGGCATCGGGACAAGCGACAGCGCTGCACAGCGAAGTGAGAGCACTACTCCAGAAGGAGGCCACGGAGGAGGTATCGCGTCCCGACTCCCTGGCCTTCTACAGTCGGCTCTTCCTGGTCCCCAAACCCAGAGGTAAGTGGCACCCAGTATCGACCTTCCGGCTGTAAACAAGTACATTTCGGCCCCGCGCTTCAGGATGGAAACGGCCAGAGCACTGAGGGTGGCGGTGCGGCCCCAGGATTTCGCCGTGAGCCTCGACCTAGCGGACGCATATTATCTTCACGTACCCATCCATCCGGCGTCGCGGCGTTACCTGCGCTTCGCCTTCCACGGGGTGGTGTGTCAGTTCCGGGCCCTACCTTTTGGACTTAACCTCAGCCTGTGGGTCTTCTCCGGGATTATCGACGGAGTTGTCTCAAGGTTCCGACAAGCGGCCTCCAGCCCAACTTCCAACTACCTGGACGACCTGCTCCTCTGGAACCAGAAGGCGAAAGCGGTGGAGGACACAGATTCCTGGCTGACTCGACTCCACCGACTTGGATTCCTGGTCAATGGAGGCAAGTCCGACGGGATACCGGCACGCAGGTTATCCACCTAGGTGTGGAGTTCCTGGCCGACATCAACCGGGTACGACTCCCCGAAGGGCGGATACAAAAGATAGCGGAGGCGACACTCCGAGTGCCTCAAGCGGAAGCTCTCTCAGCCAGGGTCTGGCCCCAGCTGTCGGGCCTACTAAGCGCTGCAGCGGATCTCCTACCCATAGGCAGATTCTACTCTCGGCCGATACAGCTGCATCCGCTCCTGCACTGGCGCCCCTCCTCGGTCAAATCTCTTCCCCAGCGGTAGATGGACAGTGCCTGGCTAGCGTCGGGGGTCCCACTCTTCTCTCCACCACCACAGCTCTTCATCTGCACGGACGCAAGCCTCTCAGACTAGGGAGCGCACCTGTGGCCAGAATTGTCACAGCCTCGGACAGCTGGACGGGGGAACACGCAGGCAGGCATATCAACTGGCTGGAGATGAAGGCGGTGGGGAAGAGATTTGACCGAGGAGGGGCTGGCTCTCGCCAGATGGGAGGAACGACTCGCGCAACCGGAGGTTTTGGTGCTCTCTGACAACTCGACGGTCTTGGCCTTCATTCGGGACCAGGGGGGAATGCGCGCACCCTCCCTTGCATCCTAGTGTACCAAGTCCTCCAGTGGTACAGGGATCGGGGCATCACTCAGCGGGCGCGGCACATCTCAGGCCATCTCGGCGTACGCGCGGACTCCCTCTCGCACCGAGGCCAGCTGCTTCTTACAGATACACTGCGCCCGGATATCTTCCAGTTACTCTACGCGTGTTGAGAGACACCGAGGATCGACCTGTTCGCCACTAGGCGGAACAGGAAGCTGCCTCTTTGTCCCCCCGATACCGGATCCACAAGCCTGGACCGTGGATGCGCTCTCCATTACGTACGCGTTCCCTCCCACAGTGCTGGTACCAAGGTGCTCCAGAAGCTCCTGGGCGGCAATACGATACTGATCCTTGTGGCGTATTTCGGCTGGACCAGGAGCGGGACCACAGGCCTCCTGAGCCGCGCTACAGGCCTCCCTACTGAAGCATACGCGTACGATGCTCAAGCAGCCCCGGCAGCAACTGTTTCATCCGTGCCCGGAACGACTGCGGCTGCACGCTTGGAGATTGTCAGGCAGACCCTCGCTCCAAGAGGCTTCTCGGGTGCGGCAGTGGAAGTGATCGCAGCGGCTTGGAGGGTCTTTGCCCGTAACGTATACGAGGGGAAGTGGCGAGCTCTCCAGGCCTGGCGCGCAGCGAAGCGACTCGCCCCCACGGACCTGACTGACCCCCAAATGGCCGAGTTCTTCTGTGGTTATTCCCCAAGCAGAACCGGGCCCCCATCACCATTCGAGGTTACCTGGCAATGGTGGCAGACACTTATCGACACCCGGCACGGTCGGACCCAGGCACCTGCAAGACCTCTCGGGACTGAGGGCGCACTTCGATCTGCAAACGGCCGGCTCCCACTCGTGGATTCCTCGCTGGGACTTGTCCGGGGTGCTCACCTGGCTCGACTCGGAACGGTTCGAGCCCCTACCACTCGCGCGACTTGGAGACCTTAACCAGGAAGACCTGCTTCCTGCTCGCCCTCGCCTCAGCCTCTCGGGTTAGCGAGATACATGCCCTTTTGGGGCGTCCCTCCTGTCTCCAACACAGGGCCGATGGCTCGGTGCAGCTCCTAACCGATCCTACGTTCTGGCCAAGAACCGCCTCCCAGTGTCCGCGCCGCAAGTATTGACCATCCGTCCGCTCAGGGCAACGGACCAGTCCCGGGAGTCCAATCTACAGGACCCTGTCAGGGCGCTTAAAGTATACCTGCGCGGAACTAAGCCACTAACACAAAAGCGCTCACGCCTATTCCTGCCCTTGGCTCCGGGCAGATAAGACATCTCGGCGCAGACGATCTCTTCCTGGCTACGATGGGTCATCCGGTCGGCGTACAAAGAGCTCTCCCCAGAGCAGGCCAGGACGATGCGCACCCGAGCACACGAAGTCAAAGCAGTGGCTGCGAGCATCGCCTTTGACCGCAACTGCGCAGTGAGGGGCATTGTGGTGGCCGTGGGTTGGCGGGCCGAGTCTACCTTCGCCCGCTTCTACCTGCGAGACCTATCCGGCCAGCGCAACTACCTGGCCCTAGTGGGGGACATTTCGGCGGCGCAGCACTCCCTTCCATGGGAAACGCTTAACTAAAATTGTCGGGAGTGGGCGCGTAGGGAGGGTCTCGATAGTTAACGTGCGGAAGCGCTCGGACAGAGGTCAACCGAGGGGTGCGGCACCCACCTCCTATTCGCCATTCTTCCTAGTAGTAATGCCATTGGTAAAGATTTTGAGAAAATACATAGATTGTTCTCTAAAATGTATTTTTTTCGAAAAATACTTACCGACGACATTACTTAGAGGTCCCTCCCTCCTACCCCGCTTGCCGCAGTGGAGCTAAGGCCCAGCGACTGGCGGGAAATGATGAGCGCGCCACCGGACAGGGAGGCAGGGGAGGCTAGTCAGGGTCTCTTGTAACGACTCCCTAGAGTCGCCTCCCCGGTTGTGGTGTATACGAGTTTTGAGGGGCTAAAATTGGTATGCTAAACGAACCTTCTTAGTAGTAAGTATTTTTCGAAAAAAATACATTTTGGAGAAAAGTCCATATTTTTGGTGCTGAATGTGTTGTCATAAGCTATTACTGGCAAGCACGCCAGTTCCATAAATGACCTCTTAACCCATATACTGAGGCTAAAAGTTTAAAATTTGTGCACTGCCGTAATTATGCAAGCTACATTATAGTACAGAAGAAAGACATTCTTGTGGTGCAGGGAGACTGGAATGCCAAAATAGGAGATGATGCTGTTGAGAACTGGAAAGGTACATGTGGACGCTACTGCAATGCAGAGACCAACGACAGAGGCTTAAGGCTCCTGGAATTCGCCTGCGCAAATGATCTGAAGCTGATGAACACGTTTGGCCCACACAAAGCATCCAGAAGGTGGACATAGCATAGCCCGAACGGAGAGCACCACAATCAAATTGACTACATCATGGTGAAGAGACGCTTCCAAACCAGTGTGAACATTGCCAAGACAAGAAGTTTTCCAGGAGCAGACATTGGAAGCGACCATGACTTAGTAATGATGACCTTCCGACTCCGCCTGAAGAAAGTCAACAAGCATGGTCCCACCAGAATCAAGTTCGACCTCGAGAAGCTAAAAGACCCAGAGATAGCGGAAGCCTTCCAGGCAAAGAAAGAAGGAAAATTTGCACCACTGTTACTTAGAGATGCAGAAGACACGGATGTGGACACACTGATCAACACATTTAACACTGTTGTAACCCAAACAGCTGGTGAGATCCTTGGCAAACACCGACAAGCAAAGAAACCTTGGGTTACAGCTGACATCCTTGATCTGTGTGACAAGTGTCGAGAATTAAAGAAAAAGAAGTCAGAGGTAGAAGGAGCCAAACAATACAAGGAAATTAACCAGGATATTAAGAAAAGCATGAAAAAGGCAAAGGAGAGGTGGATTAAAGACCAGTGTAAACACGTAGAAGAAAATCTGAACAAAAACAATAGCAAAAAAGCATACCAGCTGGTAAAAGACCTGATCAGTGCAAAACAAGGACGCCCCTCTATCATTCAAGATAGCGAAAGGAACTATCTTACGGAAGACCAAGACATTCTGAAGAGATGGACAGAGTACTGCTCAGATTTGTACAACCAGCGAGCTATAGGGGACCCAGACATACGTGTCACCCCTCCAGTGACAACTATCCCATCCTCCGACAAGAAGCAGAGGCTGCCGTGAAATCGCTGAAAAAAGGGAAGGCAGCAGGAGCAGACAACATCCCTGCAGTCCAGACCAAAAAGGTGACTGCCAAGCGTGTAAAATGCAAAGAAGTACCCAACGGAGAAAGAAACACGCTTAGAAAAGATGGGTACAACACAATTTATTAATATTTCGGGTAAATACCCTTTGTCAAATACCCTTTGTCCTTCAGTTGCCATATTCCTTCTGCGGCTAATCTCTGTTTGTCTATTCTGACAAAGGGTATTTCCCCGAAATATTAATAAATTGTGTTGTACCCGTCTTTCTAAGCGTGTTTCTTTCTCTGTTGGGTACTTCTTAACATCCCTGCAGAACTAGTCCAAGAAGGGGGAGAAGACATGATAAGCGCCTTACTATCTGCAATAAGATCTTGCAGTCAGGGGAATGGCCCACACCATGGACGCAATCACTTATAATAACTCTCCAGAAAAAGGCAACTTACAACAATGCCAGAATTATCGCACGATCCGTCTTATAAGCCACCCAAGCAAAGTCATATTAAAGATCTTACTGAACAGGCTGAAGCCACAGGCAGAGGAAATCATAGCTGAGGAACAGGCAGGCTTCAGACCAGGGTGCAGCACGACTGAGCAGATCTTCAACCTGAGAGTTCTATGTGAGAGGTACCTCCAGCACCAGCAAGACCTCTATCATGTCTTTGTGGATTTTAAGAAGGCATTTGACAGGGTGTGGCATGCAGCCCTTTGGTCCACCATGAAGCTTTACAACATCAATGCCAGCCTGATCAAAGTAATAGAAACAATGGTTTTAGTTTAATGGTGGTGCCAGAATAGCTTGAGACCTAGAGGCGCCAAGCTATTCTGGCACTACACTTGAACTATTTTAGTCAAACTTATTTCACACACTTGTGTACTCTGAATGATAAGGGTTAACATCATTACTTCATGGCAGAGTATATTATTATAATACAAAAGAAGTTACTCAGACAAAGAGTTCAATAAGTTTTTTAAATATATTTTTAAAAAAAGGAAAAATAGCGTTTGGCAAAGGCCACACCAGCTTGACCATGTGCTACATCTTTGTATTATGTAGATATGTGATGTGATCTATTTTCCGTAGTAGTCGACTGCTCGGCGTTGTGAAACCCCAAATAACTAACCAACTATTTTCTTTAGTCCCTAAAATGATCTGACAATAGTGGACGTGGCTGATGCAGGCGTGATGGCCCTGCATCTTAACTCTTTGGCGGTTAGTAGCACTTTTCATCAAAGTGGTTCCTGCTGGAAACATCTCAACAAAATGTGCTACCCACAGCCAGTGGGTTAATAAATTGATTTGAACAGAAGGCAACTCTGCAGACGGAAGCGTGTGTTGCAGAAGCCATAGACCAGGGCGTTGACAGCGCTGTTGATGTAGAAGGAACGGATGACAATTGCATAGGTGTTCCAACCGCAGTCTGTCAGATTGTCACACCAGTTGACAGGGTCTTGTCGCAGAAACCTGCATTACATCATTTTAGTGTAGTTCATGTTAAGTATAGATGCATGCTGATTTATGTGGATATATTGTACACATGCAAAATTGCACACACATAGATATTCAATTAGTTCCTTGGCAGATTGTTGTTTGCTAATTACCAACCCTTGTTTATTTTAGTTTTTTTCACCTTCTTTTTACATCCTGAGGATGAAATTATAATTTTTGGGGGGCTCACGTCCGTCCGTCGTCCGTGGTAAACTTTAACATTGGCATTTTCTTGGAGACTATTCAAGCCACACTCTTCAAACTTGGCCCAAGGCTACTTTGTGGTATGAACTTTCTAAACATACCAATTTGAGTGACCTCTCACAAAGGTCAAGGTCACAGGGGATCAGGAAATAGGTCAAAAATAGCTATATTTTGACATAATTTATTTTTTCTCAAATACTATTCACAACTTCAAACCCAAACTTGGCACAAAGATACCTGATGGTAAGACCTTCTATACGTACTAATTTGGTTGATCCGTCGGAAAGGTCAAGGGTCACAAGAGCTCAGGAAATAGGTGAAAAATAGCCATATTTTGACAAAAGATGTTTTTTTCTCAAATACTATTCACAACTTCAAACCCACAGTTGGTACAGAGATACCTGATTGTAAGACCTGTCTATGCATACTAATTTGGATGACCCCTCAGAAAGGACAAGGGCTCAGGAAATACGTCTAAAATAGCCATATTTTGACAAAAGATGTTTTTTTCTCAAATACTATTGACAACTTAAAACCCAAATTTGGTACAGAGATACCTGATGGTAAGACCTATCTATGCATACTAATTAGGATGTCCCCTTGGAAAGGTCAAGGGTTACAAGAGGCTCGCAAATGTGTGTAAAATGCTGATTTTTGATAAAATTGTAGGTATTCCCAAATTGTTTTAAATTTTTCAACCAAATTTGGTACAAAGATAGCTGATGGTAAGACCTTCCTCTGCATACTAATTTAGTCGACTCATCACAAAGGTCAAATGGTCACGAAGGGTTGACAGATGTGAAAAAAATGCTTACATTTTTAGAAAACGTGGATTTTGCTGCTGCATTAGCCAGCCCTTGTCACTAAAGTCACACATATGTAAATCGGTCATACACG
This sequence comes from Semisulcospira habei, assembly GCA_036245525.1. NCBI lineage: Eukaryota > Metazoa > Mollusca > Gastropoda > Semisulcospiridae > Semisulcospira > Semisulcospira habei. Next base: position 76,157,151 of record BTPG01000001.1, on the reverse strand, counting down.
TGAGCCATAATGGCTTTGCCTGTCTTGTTTCAGATCTCCTTCGAGGTCTACATCATAGTTCTGGAGACAAATCGACCACAATTGTTCAAGGGTGGTGTAGGAATAGCTTGGTGCCTAAGGGCGCCAAACTATTCTGACATCACCCTTGATAGTTGATCCACATCCTGTTCTAGCATGTCAGCTAGAGCTTTAAGGGTTAAAAGAGGAGAGAGGATGCGAAGAATGAAGAAAACTGCTTATTATATGCAGCAGTACAAAGAGAAGGAAAACCTGACTTTTCTTCCGTCTTCCAAAAGACTGTTCATATGAAAAGACAAATAAAAACAAAATAAACTTTTGTTTAACCCTTTGTGTGTCAGTAGCGGTTTTTGTCACGATGATTCCTGACACAAAGGGTTAAATAAACAACAGAAATGTGTTCATATGAAAAAAAGATTTACACTTGTGTAAGGGCATTTGTGTAGATGATGTGCACACTGATTGCTTGCACACGTCACTGCTGCATGCAAGCGCTTAGTATCGCCTAACCAGTAAATAAAAACCAAATAAACATTGGTATAAAAACACAAGCAAACAAACAAACAACTGACCTTATGATGAGATGAGGCAACCAGTTGATGACATACAGTGCTGTGAGCATGGCCATCATGCGTGTAGTCCGAGACCAGATCTCCTTCCCCCGATGATCCACAGCCTGCACTTTCATTTGTTGATCTGCTGTGGCCATACAACCTGTAGAAAGTTTCTTTTTTGGAGATACATCTTTGCTGTGTTCATTTTCAGCACCTGAAGAGCATGGGGCTGACAACTGAGAAGAATGTCCAGCAGTTTTGTCAGTTGATAGCAGCTTTATGGTACACTGCAAGGAAGGCTCCGAGCTTTCGTCGGTAGATGGTGCCATCATTTCAGAGACGTCTGACGTTAATGGATGCATTTGATTTATGTCATCTGACAGTTGATTTTCAACAACTCCGCTGGTTGATGGACTTTCCATCTGAAGATTAGTGCTGGATTGGTTTGACATTTTGCGCCTCTTCTTGATTTGATTCCAGACTTGTCTCCCAATTAGCGAATAAGCCAAACCCATGACAAGGAGTTCACCGTAAAATACGATCGAAACAACAATGCGGTACGGCAGGTTTAGTTGTTGTTTGTCATTCCAGCACATGCTGGCTGAAATACCTTTAACTCCTGTAGGAACTTTATGTAACCCGTATAACTCTACGAAAGGTCCAAAGATGACCACGCTTCCAACAACTGTTGCTAACATTAGGAACCATGCTTGGCGTGAATTTAACTGTTTCTTGAGAGGTCTGTAGATTCTGTGACAGCGATCGAAAGACACTAAAACTAGCATCACCCCAGATGCCTGAGTGGGAAGCATGGTCAAGGCAAAAAAGCCACGGCACAGCCAGTAACTGTATGTGTCGTATGCAAAACGGATGGTAACCAGTTGAAGTGGTAATCCCACCACGCTAGTGATCAGGTCACATATTGCCATTGCTAGAATGAAAACTCGCGTAGCACTTGGGGGAAAACGAAAGCTGTAAACGACCAGGACCAGTATGTTGCCAATCATTCCAACTACAATGAGAGTAACCAGATAGACAATCACGGGATAACGTTGGCGAAATGACTCTTCGCTAGCTTGCCTCAAGAATGCCACAACCTGAAAATCATAATTTTGTGAAAGGTTAAAAGAGAATTTAAAAAAATAAAACATATACTGATTTTCATTAAACACGCAAAAACTGTCTGTAAGTGTACCCGCAAACAAAGTGCCACCCTGATGGCAAAACAAAAAAAATTATTTGTTGCTTACTTCAGATGTTTAGCCTACTGTCTGAGCTAACTTTACACACACTGAATTGGATGAGTTATCGCCCATGGCTACCTTGGAGGACACAGGATTTCATTAGTGGTGAAAATAAGCAAAACTAGACATACTCTGTGAAGCAAGGTTCTTGTGATATGTTTTAACATACAGGTTGTGTGAATTGCTTATGATGTTATTAACTGCCTCAAACGAAATTTGACTCGAAAATTTTATAAGAGCACCAGAACTTAAGGTGCACATCATTTTCTTAATAAATCTTATTTGATTAAATGTGAATTACTTTCAAACCATTTTTTATGCTCCAGTGACTGACACAGAGATAAAGAACACACCCATATCCATTTGATCAGGTAAATATGGCCGCTAACCTAAAAATAAAGAACTTTTTGATGTTCATGTTTGTAGGTCATGTTGATTATTTAGGTGCCTTTGACATACGTAAGGTAGGTCAAGACCAAACCGGCCGGATTTTCATGCACACGGACCCTAGTAACACTGCACATTGGTTATCTTTCAGCTGTGTCCTCTGCAGATGCTCTCCATTTCACTTTCAATATCCTGTGATGGTAGTGTCACTTGTAACGTTATAAGTCATCGATGTGCGATTTTTAAGACTAAGCATTCTATTTGCACATGACATTACACACTCTTCATAATATTTTCTAACAAATGAGGTCAAAATAACCCGGATTAATGCATATTTACCAAGAAAATCGTAATTGTGAAAAATTCGCGTTTCTTTTTGTTAATCAGTATATATTGATCAGCAGACTGCACAGAGAACATGCATCTGAGTTTGGTTAAAATTGGCTAAAACAAACACTGACAAACGATCTTGTAAGCTGTTAAGAATTTTAGAAAACCATCCCTCAGAGCCAATTTAACTCGCCAAAAATTTGAATGATATACCCACCATAACTCAATTTATGCACGAGCAGAGTTTTGTAAATATTTAAGCACGATATCCTACATGCAGTTTAACCCCCTTGCTGCCAGTTATTACGATATTTCGTGTCTGAAACGACTCCTCAATGACATTTGCGCGAAGAACACAGATGTAAGTGAGACAAAAGTAGGCATAAAATAACATAGGACTAAGAGCGTTTGTGTCTGTCGCAGTTTTGTATCGTTTGCCTTTGTCCTGGCAGTTAAGGTTTAACCCTTTAGCTGTCAGTTGCGGATTTTGTCTTGATAGTGATTCCTGCAGGAATCTTCAAGACAAAAACTGCTGCAGACAGCTAAAGGGTTACTACCTAACAGAAGAAACATCAACACCATGCTGCTGCTGAAGTGCCGGTCTCCGTCGTCTATTTTTGTATGACACTGTATGTCGGTCACATCACATGGAAGGCCATGTGATCAGACGATTATACTAGACAAATCATGTGAACTAACCTGTGAAGTTTGAATACCATAAAATGGAACCTGCTTTTCCGCTCCTTCGATCTAGTTCCAGCCGCCTGAACTCGCACTAGAGGCGGCAGTTTAAAACCTGTTCCATTTGGATATGGATTAAGAGTATGACAGCTACTTAGCTGAAGCAAGACAACACTGATATCCCATTGCATGAGCAAATGTAATTAATTCCCGCTCAGGAGCAGATCGCTTATATATATATATATATATATATATATATATATATATATATATATATATATATATATATATATATATATATATATATATATATATATATATATATATATATATATATATATATAGCTTGTGCAGAGACGGACCAATCTTTTTCTTGCTAGACGTAAAGGATATTTTATCATCAGGATAGACTGAGATATTTAAATTATCGTTGTTTAAATCCAGACGAAAAGGTCCAAATGGCACGAACAATAAATGAGCATAACAAATTTATTGTGTTCAGTGTTTAACCCTTTTGCACCAACACCATACAGCAGGAGATTGATTGACCATGATAATTCAAGGGTAGTGCCGGATTAGCTTGGCGCCTTCAGGCGCCAAGCTAATCTGGCACTACCCTTGAATTATCATGGTCAATCCACCTCCTCAGTGCAACTATTACATAGTCGTTAAGTAACACTTCCAAAATTTGGGACATGCACCCATGGGGCTCGGCACAGTTGTGAAATGAATTAGTACAGGATCTAAAATGCACATTATTTTTAAAGTCCCTTCTATTTATAGAAGGGACTTTTTGGACGGGTCGCGGTGGGGCGAATTTAATAGTTTGTCCATGATGTCAAAGGCGGGCAGGCTAACAAAAGTAACAAGATACAAATTACGTCGTGTCTCGTTACGCTAATTTCGCTGCTGAACAAACATTTGGCGCGAAGCGCCGTCTGTATGTATGTGCGTATGTATGTATGTGTGCGTATATATGTAAACAAGAGAATCTCCGATATTTCTGTACACACAAGCTTGAAACTTCTGGCGAAATACTTTTTTAAGTGGGTGGCTAAGAGAGCCTCCGAGCATATTGTAATTGAATGTCTCATTGAAGACACAATCATTTATAGGAAGTCGGTTGCGGAGCCAGATTAGAGTCCGTAATTTTTGTCGTATTTACTTGAACTTTTGAGTATAGCTAGTTTGGAGAAAGACATTGGATGAGTTCGTTAGCCAGCTTTGTATCCTTCCAACTTCTTTAGTAAAAATTAATTCTTTTCAGAAAAGTGTTAAAACAGTAAAAAAAAAAAAAAAAAAAAAAAAATTGACTTCTAGAGAAAGTCAGACAGTGGCGGTAACGTAAACTGAGAGGCAACTCCGTCACCGCGCAGACACTGACACAATGCTCTAAATATGACGTCATTTTCTCTCTCTCTCTCTCTCTCTCTCTCTCTCTCTCTCTCTCTCTCTCTCTCTCTCTCTCTCTCTCTCTCTCTCTCTCTCTCTCTCTCTCTCACACACACACACACACACACACACACACACCAACATGCGCGCATCTCCAGGAGGAATAGATCCTCATGCGCCCTCCAGGCGCATGAGTATCTATGCCTGTTGGATATGTTTGGAGCGCGCGCGCGCGCACGCACTAACACGCACACACACATCGACGCGCTTTCAGATGAGCATGCAGGTGACCCGTGTACTTATAGTCCATAAGCTAGGAAGGTCTACCATGCACCCCCACCCCCACCCCAGTACTCAATAAGATGGGTTTCAAAGTGTTCCTTAGTATGTCCTGAGATGTTTAAGCCATGTTCTCCGAAAATCCTTAGGAACACTCCAGAGATATAGACAATAGCGCAAGGGTACCCCCATTCACGCTCTTCGCAGGTGCTAAAATGAGGTTGAGAAACATTTTTCTCTAAATAAATCAGAATTCATTCCAGAAGCACAAATCAGGCAATATTATGTTAAGGCACACCTTCTGCATCCTCTGAAAAAAACAGAATGAAAAAATATTGAATGAGTCTCTGGCTCACAGTGAAGGTATTTGTGCACCCAGCAAACGACCATTTCCGCAAAATCGCAAAAAAGGACAAAAATAATGTGTCAGATTCCTTCAGACATTTTCTATAGTGCTGGCAGTCCATTTTCAGGCTTACATCATTAAAACAGGATGTCACAATTATTATAACTTGACTAGGTGATGCTGTGATCACTGTGAGTGCGACAGTGGTTGATTTTGTATCCCTACCCCCAAGTTGTAAAAATACACAAAATTAATTAGAAAAAAACTACTAAAGTTATTCCATTTCATTTTGACCTCTCTTTACCTATTGAGTTTCAATAATGTGAGCATAAAGTGCAAGAAAATAAGGAAATTTGGCATCCTTTACGGTACATTCGTGGTGAATGATAGCTTTTTCCCATTTAAAATTGCCGAATTGGGAAACGTACGTTGTTTCCGGTGCCCTCAGAAATTTTGTATACAACCGATAGGTCTTTGTTAGGCTTTATTGGTTAGGATAGAGTACCACAGTTACTCCCAACCTAATTTTGTGATGATGTGATGCATTTAGGGGCCACAGTGGCTGAATCTGCTGCCCTACCCCCATTTTACCAGTATGCAAAGTAACGCAAAATAATCATAAAAATTGCTTACGTCATACTCCTTTGTTTAAATATTTTTTGTTGCCAGTTTTTGTTTTTTTTAAAGTATGCATATTGAGCATAAAAAGTTGTGATCATTTCATTAATTTTAATGTGACCCATCAATTTAATTGTAACTATTTTTAACTGGCTGGTCTTTTAGGCGATATTTTACCTAGCGTAAGGTGAGTCTAGTAAGGTCTCCCATTTTCCTTTCATTTATTTTCGTCTAGAAATGTGTAAATATGAATATGAGTAATAAAGTTTCATGGTTCCTAATAACCAAAACAATGTTATCAAAATACTTAGTTCCACATGTCCACCACAAGATCTCCACTTCCACCTTCTGCAACGTTCAATTTTTTGATGGCCGTCTTTAAATCTTATATTGTTCTGTCTGCCAATAAGTGAGCTGTCAAGAGCTAGGCAGCATGTTTTCAGAGTTTGATTTAGAGGGGCGTGTCTTCTGGTCAGAACTGCCAGTAGACCGCTTCTCTGTATGGACATGTGTGGAGAATGTGCTAAGGAGACTGATTTTCTAAGCCAAATTCGCATAGGGCTGTTTCCGCATGACCCAGTCTCACGAGGTGAGTCCAGCAGGGTCCTTACGGTCTGTGAACATTTGTGAAAGTTGTTAAAAAATGACAAGGCTTTTTCAGGGCCCTGGAAAGTCTGTCAATTTCAGTCCTTTTCCATAAAGTCTGTGAAAGTTTGTAAAAAATGACAACGTGCTGGCAAACTTTTTTCTACTTCTTTTTTCTCTCCCCCAATTTGTGACTAATCCATTGCGAACGATCATGCTGACGCTTGTTGCAAGTGATCTATACTTACTATTTAGCTCTGATCATAAAGTGACTGCATGGCCTTTCTGCCGAACATTCTGATTGGTTGTTTATGCTTCTACCGAGCTCCGCCATTCGCTAAGCGTTTTTTTTTAAATTTTGGTATCTCTTCATGCATTAGGCGCGGAAGCTTCAAATAATTGCTGATACAGAGTGATCTAATTAAAGTGTGTAAACCTTCAGGCTTCAGTTTGGGTTTGTGAAACGTTTATGAAAAGTTTGTCAACTTCGTTCCTGCTTTTCTGTATGGACCCAGTCCAGAGTAATCAGTGCGTAGATGAAAGATGGTGGCCTGGCTCTCCCTGTTCAGCTTGTTGATGTCATCTGCCCACGGGCTGCAGCCGCCATTCTGTTGTTGCCAATCACTTTGTTGTTGTAGTGTCTTGGTTTCTTTACAAGAGGTTGTGATCTTGAGGTAGTCTGACGCCTGCTTTGGCCAGGCTGTCAGCCTCTCCATTCCCAGCTAGTCCAGAATGCACTGGAATCCACTGCAGCACTATTTTATGGACAGGGCATCCAGTCTATCTTGAAGCTTCCTGGTGAGATCAGTGGATCAAGCTTTTCTTTTCCTAGCTAGTGCTCTGCTGCTGTGTTGAGCACCTGCTGATCTGTACGATAGTTGGAGCTGCTGCCACCAGCTGGTAATGATAGGGAGGTAGTAGTGCGGTCTGCACAACAGATGTATATGCCACTTCCTTCATTCCGCATGGCATCTTGTGCGGTATCACAGCTGCTGTGAAGGTAGCGATTGTGCATAACCTCCAGCAAGATGGCTTTGTGCAGTGCCGCAACCTTTGGCAAAGAGTCCTGGAACATTGTTTATGTTGTCTTGAAGGCTCTTTTGAGATGTCCAGGTATCTGACGGGAGCTGTTCACATATCTTTGGGCTTGGTTCCAGGACGTCAGTTTTAGCCCTTTGCAGGACCTTGAGTTGGCGGTTCAGACGTGGGCGTTTCTGACGGTTCTTGGTCTGCTCCTGTAGTCTCCCATGCTGTCGGTGTTTAGTAAGTCTTCATCACGTGTGCTGTTCTGCGTTCCAGTGGCTTCAATGTCCTCCATTTCCTAAACTGGGATGCGCCAGATGGCTCTAAGAATGTCACTGCATAATGAGAATGACCCATGTCCTGCATCTTGTCAAGCCTGGCTTTTTTGGTTTTGCAGGCAGTGTTTCATGTTGTCGATGTATCTTGGTACCGCACTACTGGTCTGACCGAGCAGGTATTTGCTTGTGCCAGGATGCTGTAATTTGCGCTAATGTGGTCCCCACCGGTTTCTTCATCAGAGACTTCTTTTTTTTTTTTTTTTTTTGCAGCTCTAGTTTCCATGGCTTCGATGTGAGGCCTCCACGTGAATCCAGTAATTTATTTGTTGCCAGTAAAGTTGGCCTGTCTGTCTTTGGTACTGGAAGGTCTCCAGTTTTGAGGTGACCTCTTCCATCTGATTGAAAGAAATGCTCTAGCTCAGTTTGAGCGGCCTCTTTCAGTCCAGCTGCTGACTCTATTGGCAGCATCCTGGATTCTCCAGGATGCTATTTCTTTATGGGGTGTAGGGGGCTCTGGATAGAGGTAGTACCTTTGCTGTTCGGCAGCTGCGTCCTACATAGGACGGACGGGCATCACTGGTCCTCATCCATCTCCTTAATCTCTCACGTGCTGGCTCCAAGCGCCACACCCTGGCAAACCACCTCAGCTGGTGGGCTAAACCACGTGAGGGGGTGGTGTTCACATTGCACCACTAGGCGGATGAGCTGTTTCTGACAGCCAACGGCTAGAGGACGGAGGAGATCAGGTTGGATCCAACGGCCAAATGTGGAGGAGTAAACCCTTCAAATCAGGAGTGGAGCCCCGAAGGCAGACAGCTGCCTGTATTCACGCACTGTTCTGGCAGCTCCTGCAGCCAAACTGATGCCAAACGTACTGCTTTGCATTCCTTTGGATACATCAGCGAGGCCGAGAGGGGGATCTTGACGACTGGGCATCCCAGGATCTCCATACACTTCGCCCAGGCTTGCGCACTGGAGAGGTCACTCCAGTGACTGACCCAGCAAGCGCATACTCCATTGTCTTCCGAGACAGGATGCCGAACATTTCTTTATGTTCTGCTGCGCTCCACACTGCAAAGTCATCCGCATGGAGGATGTTCGAGACGAACCTTGGTACTGTTGTACTGATGTCATTAATGTAGACCAAAAACAGCATCAGACATAACATCTCCCTGAGGTACACCTTCCCCGAGTTTGACACGACTGCTGAATGTGCAGACAGTAGAAGCTTCAGCGGCAGCCCCTGTTAAGCATGCCTTAAATAAAAAGAATTACAATTAAATTGATGGGTCACATTGAAATTAATGAAATGATCACAAATGTTTATGCTCAATATGCATATTTTGTTAAGAAAACTGGCAACAAAAATATTAAACAGAGGAGCAATTGTTATGATCATTTTTCGTTCCTTTGCGTACAGGTAAAATGGGTAGGGCAGCAGATTCAGCCACTGTGGCCCCTAAATGCATCACAGCATCATAAAATCAGGTTGGGAGTAACTATGGTACTCTATCCTAACCAATAAAACCTAAACAAAGACCTATCAGTTGTATACAAAATTTCTGAGGGCATCAGAAACGACGTACGTTTCCCAATTCGGCAATTTTAAATGGGAAAAGGCTATCATTCACCACGAACGTACCATAAAGGATGCCGACTTTCCTTATTTTCTTGCACTTTTTGCTCACATTATTGAAACTCAATAGGTAAAGAGAGGTCAAAATGAAATGAAATAACTTAAGTAATTTTTTCTAATTAATTTTGTGTATTTTTACAACTTTGGGGTAGGGATACAAAATCAACCACTGTGGCATTCACAGTGATCACAGCATCACCTAGTCAAGTTTATAATAATTGTGACATCCTGTTTTAATGATGTAAACCTGAAAATGGACTGTCGGTGCTATAGAAAATGTCTGAAGGCACCTGACACATTATTTTTGTCCTTTTTTGCGATTTTGCGGAAATGGTCGATTGCTGGGTGCACAAATACCTTTACTGTGAGCCAGAGATTCAATATTTTTTCATTTTGTTTTTTGCAGAGGATGCAGAAGTGTGCCTTAACATAATATTGCCCGATTTGGGCTTCTGGAATGAATTCTGATTTATTTAGAGGAAAATGTTTCTCAACCTCATTTTAGCACCTGCGAAGAGCGTGAATGGGGGTACCCTTGCGCTATCGTCTATATCTCTGGTGTGTTCCTAAGGATTTTCGGGGAACATGGCTTAAACATCTCAGGACATACTAAGGAACACTTTGAAACCCATCTTATTGAGTACTGGGGGGGGGGGGGGGGTGCATGGTAGATCTTCCTAGCTTATGGACTATTAGTATATCATGTAGCTAGAGTAAAGTCAACCTGCTCATCACACAAATTAAAGCAAGACTGAAATTGTACCGTTAAGTTCTAGTTTTGTCCCCATTTTCTCAAGCCTATGAAGCTAAAGTGAAACTCATATCACGTAAAATATCAAATAACGTAAAACTAAAACTTAGTCAGTCATGACGTTTGACAAATCAATGACGGGTATTTCCTGCGCCCCTTATAGAACTCACTGACGCATTGGCAGATCTGCGAGACTTTTTCAATAGGAGATAATTCAACATCAGAATCAGGTCAAAGACAAAAGGTAGAGACCATTGACAGCGAGGACAGCTCTCATATAGAAGGGACTTTGTGTGTTATGGTTCTTCCCGCCTTGTTTTATTTTTAATCTATCACAAAATCTGCTAAATGACAACAAAATTTCCCAGTGATTCCTGAGTGTAGATTAACCCTTTGGCTGTTGGTACCGATTTCTGTCGCGATAATACCTGCAGGTATGTCGCTGGGGCTCATGAGGATCAATGCCTCCTGCGTTTGTGGTTGGTTCGTTGTGTTCCGACTGTGAAGTGGTAAAATGCTTCGCAACCTACATTTCTGCCCCTGCTATGTGCTAGTTAACACTACCCGGTTCTGCAGGTACTTACTTCTTCTGGAGTTAAAGTTGCATTTTCATATCCTGTAGCATATGGAATGGAGACCTGAGGATGATTGGTGATTGCCATTTTCAGTCAGTATCGTCCAATTTTGAATTTAAGAGTTGTAGCTGTATGAGAACGTGATGACACAACATGAATTGAACCAACTCTGCCAACACCCACTACCTCATTGGATAAATTAGGGCCCATCTGAAAGTAAATTTACATACTGATCACTGATCTATTGAGTATGCAAGGCAGGGGCGGATTTTTTTTTTTTTTTTTTTTTTTTGGGGGGGGGGGAGTCCAGGGGTTCCGGAACCCAATCCCCCCGACCCCAATTTGTTTGAAATTATATAATAAAGTCCCTTTTTGGGGTTTTTGGACATCCCTTCCCCCCCCCCCCCCCCCACACACACACACGTTGAAAATTTCGGCGAGTTTTCACACATGCCAACCCCCCCCCCCCTCCCCACCCCGACCCAAATTTTGTTTGAAATGCTATAACAAAGTCCATTTTCGGGGTGTTTGCCCCCCCCCCCCCCCCCCCCCACGTTGAAAACTTTGGCGAGTTTTCACACATGCAACCACCCTGTTGTTTTACATTTTGGCGAACGGTGAGAGTCTTAACACGCACGCGCGTTCTCTCCACTCCCACCCCCCAACCCCACCCCCCACCCCCACCCCCCGCCCCGCCCCGCCCCCCCCCCCCCACCCCGCCCCCCTTTCGATCTGCCCCTGCAAGGAAGGCTGTATATGCAATATGACATGTACGCAGGAAAGAATACTTAACAAGTTCACATAACTATGAATACCGGTAGGAAGCAGCTGGGCCTTTCATACTTTGAGCCAAGTGGGTGACATTTTACGGTCGAGCATTATTTTATGGTCATGCAGGTGGACTTACCCTTTGGTCGAGGTAATTCCTGCAGGAATCATCTCAACCAAAGTCGCTACCGACAGCCAAAGGGTTAAAAATACATTTGAGACATAATGGATATGATAGCCAATTGTTGTTTGTCCGCTTACGGCAATTTTTGAATGATTTAACACTTTGGCTGACAGTAACTCTTTTTCTTGAGGTGATTCCTGCAGATTTGACAATTTGAAAAGAACTGCTGACAGCATAAGGGCCAACAGAGTTGCTTAACCATTTTAACCCCAAGGTCCCATTTCTCAAATTTTGGAGTTGTCGCCTAACGACTATGTACCAGTTGCGGCAGGAGATGGATTGACCACGATAATTCAAGGGCAGTGCCAGATTAGGCTTGGCGCCTGAAGGCGCCAAGCTAATCTGGCACTGCCCTTGAATTATCATGGTCAAGCCATCTCCTGCTGTAGGGATCCGGGGATAAAAGAGTTAACATCAAGGCAGCATTTCCTGCAGTATATCGCGGTACCTGGGAGCCACAAAGTCAGATGCAGACCGCCTTATTCGCGATTGCGTTACTGAGCTAAGGCTGACGTTGGCCCGAGGAACTTTTGTTCACCGGGCATCCCCGTGGGAGTCAGAGACCTGTGTCCTATACCGCGGTACACTGGAGCGCGTAAATAATGGCGAGGCTGGTCTGTATTTGTATCCATGTCACTTCAGCTCCAGAGAAGATTTAAGAACCGTTTGACTCAAACCACGTACAAGCTGTTGGAAACAGATACACCATGATAGCTCAAGAGTAGTGCCTAATTAGCTTTGCACCTGTCAAGGCACCAAGATGTCATGTTTGATTTGTCTCACGGTAGTTGGGACTGATACGCATCAATGACATGAGCCTCTCCAAGCGGTAAATAAAGCTTGTTGTAAGTACTACTGACCCAGGAAGTTAGTTATTAGTTAGTTTTTTGGGTTTAACGCCGAGCAGGCGAGTAAGGCCATCTCACGGCGGGATGGGTAAAAAGCAGGTCAGCCAGACTAAAAGCAAGGTCTTAAGACAAGATGTAAATATATCTTTAAAATATGTCAGGCTAAAATGTCGCACGAGTCTTTAAAAGAAATGTATGCAGACTCTCAAAAAGGGCAAAATAAAGAAATTCACAGTCTATGAATGGGCTCAGATCTTGTTAAAAAATATTGCATTCTCTCAAGAAATTGAAGATTTTGTCCGGAGGAATATCCCGGAACAAAACCTTCAAAAAGGCAAAAGACAGCAAGTCCGTTTATGAAAAGCGAGATTTTCATTGTATTCCAACGAAAATCTCGCTTTTCACAAAAATGAACTTACTGTCGTTTGCCTTCCTCCGGCGGACTGCCCTTGAATTGTTGAGATCTGTCAGTACATGAGTAATGGTAACTGAATTGAATGATATTTTAACGCCTCTCCGCTGCCAAGAAAAAGAAAGGGCGATCCGACTGCAAGAAGCATGGATCCTCATGAGCCCGCGCCGACTGCGGGGGCTCATGAATATCTATGCCTCTTCCTGTTTGTCTGTCCAGCGCTGAGTAATTCCCCTTGGTATGTGTACATTTAACTTGGGATAGCCTGACGTGGGTGGCAGCTGACCCATGAAAAGCCGGGCGTCGGCCCAGTGTCGTAGGGCTCAGGTCCAGACGTCGGAATCAGGTTGTCAACGAATCATGAACTATTTATCCCCAAGGCCACATTTCCTAAATTACTGTACCAGTTGCAGGAGATGGATCGACCATGATAATTCAAGGGTAGTGCCAGATTAGCTTGGCGCCATCAGGCGCCAAGCTAATCTGGCGCGACCCTTGAATTATCATGGTCGATCCATCTCCTGCTGTAGTGCGTCAGGGCTAAATGGGCGGAGACACCAGGACATAAAATGTGTGTCAACGGGAAGAAAGACAGATCCTATTGCCGTCTGTGCAGTGTTGTCATCCTTGACCACGGGCTAGGAAGCGTGCAGGAACTTGTGAAACACTGATAATAATATCGGGTTCAAGCACGTGTAGTGACTTGCAGTAGGCTGGCATAATTACCTAATTAGCAACAGAGGCGGATCAGTTACCTCGAAGGGGGGGGGGGGGGGGATGATTCCAACTTTTTATTTGGGACCCGTCCAACCTCATACTAAAGGCCTCCCCGACGCTAGACCTTGCTTCCAGGGGCCGAAAAAAATCGAAAAGCGGGAGGGGGGGGGGGGGTAGAGATAAAGAAGGCGCGTGCATGTTAAGACTCCCACCATTCGCCAAAATGTCAAACAACGGAAAGTGTGTGTGTGTGGGGGTGGGGGGGGGGGGGGGGGGTGATTCCAAACACCCCAAAAAGGGACTTTGTTATAGCATTTTTTTTTAAAAATTGGGGTGGGGGTGGGGGGTGTCCGCCCCTGAGCAATGAGTCAATACAGAACCACTCTATTTTCAACCACAGAACTGTAAGAACTGAACTTACGATTACTTCCTAATCCCTGATACTGCGGAATGGATTACAAAATCTTTACTGCTGACCTGAAGTTTAGTAAACTAAACCGCATGAACCTCAAACTTCCAAGTCTTTAGTCTGCTCAGTTTCGAGAAATGTGAAGCAAACTGCTAGCGGTATAGATCCTCATGAGCCCCGCAGTTGCGGGGGCTCATGAGGGTCTATGCCTCTTGCAGACGCTACTTTGAATCCATGTTCCTTGGATATGCAGGATGTTGTGGTCTTGAATTAACGAAGAAACACAGTCTGCGTCAGATGGCACTGAACGGGTTACTTGAAAGTTGTATGCAGTGCGTGTTTCATCTGGCTAATCTGATACTGCTCTTGAATTATCACTGTCGATCCATCTCCTGCAGTAGTGTGTCAGAGTTAAATGGGCTGAGCCACCAGGACATAACAAGTGTGTCAAAGGGAAAAAAGGCAGGATCCTATTGTCTGTACAGTGATGTCATCCTGACCCTGAACTATGAATCGTGCAGGAACTGCTGAATCATTTTGAAGGCCCACTACCGCCGTAACTTCTCAGATATACATTTCTGTAACAGATGGTTAGGAACACTACACACAGGTCTAGGTATGGTTCATTTAGACACGGGAGAATCCAGTTACAGCACACGTTGTCATAATATCAAGTAACCTGACAATGGCTCCATTTCGTTCTATAAATACAACGGTATCAGTACGAGAAACAGCTAAAAAAAAAATCGCCTGGATTGACACGCTAACGCCTGTAAAGAATACATAAATGCGATTACGGTGTGTGTTTGTTGCATGTTTAAAATGCATTGAAAGTTTATTAGGTGTGTCAACAAAGCATAATGAATACAAATGGTGCTGAAATGTGTCTTCAAATTTACGCGTAATTGTACTTTTAAGATAATATTGAGTCCAAGCATGTGTAGTGATTTGGAGTATGATGACCTAATTAGCAATGAGGTAATTGTGAAACCACATTATTTTTGGCTCAAATGCGAAGCAAAAGTGAGTCTATGTTTTGGGCCGTTGTCCATGGTAACTTTAACGTTGGCATTTTCTCAGTCGGAGACTATGCAAGCCACAGTCTTCAAACTTGGCCCAAGGATACTTTATGGCAAAACATTTCTAATCATACCAATTTGAGTGACCTCTCTTAAAGGTTAAGGTCACAGGGGATCAGGAAATAGGTCAAAAATAGACATTTTGAAAAAATGTATGTTTTCTAAAATACTATTCACCACTTCAAACCCAAACTTGGTGCAAAGATACCTGGTGGAAAGACCTTTCTATGCATACTAATTTGATTGACCCCTCGGAAAGTCAAGGGTCAGGAAATAGATTTTAAAAAATAGCCATATTTTGGCAAAAGATGTTATTTCTCAAATAATGTTTACAACTTCTAACCCAAACTTGGTACAGAGATACCTGATGGTAAGAACTTCCTATGCATTGTGTGACCCCTCACAGAGGTCAAGAAAATATGTCACAAATAGCTTCTTTTTCTTTTACAAGAATTATTTTTTCTCAAATACTATTACTACAACTATCCTTCCAAACCTGGTACAGAGATACCTGATGGTAAGATCATCCTATGCATGCTAATTTGGACGACCCCTCGGCGGAAAGGTCAAGTGTCACAAGAGATCAGCAAATAATGTGAAAATTGTCTATTTGTTTGGTAGAATTTTAGTTTTTATAAGGATTTTTGCAAAACTTTTCAACCAAATTTGGCAGACAGGTAGCTGATGATAAGACCTTTCTATGCATATTAATTTGGTGCACTGCTCACAAAGGTCAAGAGTCATGGGAGGTTGACAAAAGTGATAAATGAGTACATTTTGAGAAAACATGGATTTTATAGGTACAAAATCCAGCCCTTATATTAAAAAAACTTGAATACTTATTTCAGTGAGCTGTCGGAAAGGTCAAGGTCACAAAGGTTAGATTAATTATGTTGATCGACCATACACGTGAGCTTTAAGGGCTTTGCCATTCTTGTTTTTATTACAGAACTTAATGATTACTTTTACTAATCCCCGATACTGGGGAATGGATTGCAAAATCGTTACTGCTGACGTGAAGTTTTAGTAAACTAAACTGCATGAATCTATAACTTAAGCTACTTCCAAGTCCTTAACCCGTTCCGAAAAAAAATGTGAACCCAACTGCAAGCGGTATGCTCTTGCTGATACTACTTTCAATCCATGTTCCTGATTTTTTGTTTGTTTGTGTGTGTGTGTGTGTGTGTGTGTGTGTGTGTGTGTGTGTGTGTGTGTGTGTGTGTGTGTGTGTGTGTGTGTGTGTGTGTGTGTGTGTGTTTTGTGTTGAATTAACGAAGATTGCAGTAACACAGCCCGTGTCAGCTGGCACTAAACGGGTTAAAGTTGTATGCAGTACGTTTTTCATGGCTTTCTTTAACCCAAACCTATACCGCCATGCACCACATTAAATATTAGTCTGTAACTTATAAAGGGACACATGCTGCCAGGAGGGTGGTCAATAGTTGCGCTACACAATTACCCTTAATATCTATTTACACGATGAGTAAGTGTTTTTGTCATCATCATGTTTTATAATACTACTGGCCAAAAATGTTAACTTAGCACTTATAGAATTTGAATGTTGTAAAAAATGAAAGACTTTTCTTTGGTTCGGTACAAGAGTTCTGCTGTTATATGTACAAGGGGCAGTAGAAAACTTCTGTGTACGTTTACCTACTTAGGCAGATTATGAAAAGAATGGTAAAAATGTCAGTCTTAGTTTAGGCAAGACAAAAATGATAACCTGTTGTATCAGCAAATTTCAGCAGCCAAAATTTTTGCAACCATTATCGCTTTAAATAAACCAGACTTTTACTACCTAAATCTTGCAACGTATAGATGGATCAACCTAAGTAACCCTTTGGCTGCTGGTAGCGGTTTATGTCAATGATTCCTGCAAGAATCATCGCGACATAAACTGCCACCGACAGCCAAAGGCCGGGTTAACTTTGCTTGAAACAAGGATAGACATGAAAATGATAAAAGTGGGATGTAACGATGCTTTTTTTTATGTCCACACCACTGGTCGCGCGCGTCCATTTCTGTATGAAAATATACACACAAAAAAACGCTCAAATATACAACAACAAACTTCGAGTCCCTTGGTATTTTGTTATTCAAAGTTCACTGTTGTCCAAACCCATCTCCAACGTCAAAGGAACTGCACTGTGTGAACCGATCAGGATCCTTGACTTTGTGTATACTATAGGTTTGTATCCGTAGACAGTGAATCATTCATTCCAACGAACCTGACTTTAACCCGCTCAGTCAGTCCCAGCTGACGCAGACTGTGTTAATTCAAGACCAAAATAACCCTTGGATGTCCCAGGAACACGGATTCAACAAGAGGCATAGATCCTCACGAGCCCCCGCAACTGCGGGGGCTCATGAGGATCTATACCTCTTGCAGTTGGATGGTGTTTACATTTTCTTGGCACTGAACGGGTTAATGAACTGAATTGCGCGAAGGAAGGTTATTCAAAATCCTGATTAGCTCATCCTTTTTCAACTTAGAAATTGAACGTGACACTGCATGCGTATTGCACTCAACTTATCCCATGATTAGTGCGAAAAAGGAAATATGATCCGCGTCCAACTGCACAAGACACAGAGCCACATTATCCCGCTAATGGGGGGGGCTCATGAGGATTTACGCATCTGCTAGCGCCATTTTATATCAATATTCCTTTGACTCCTGGGCGTTGACAACGATTTCAGGAACACAATCTGCATCCACTGGCAGTGAAGGCGTTGAGAAGCGTTGGCATCAACTATATTACCCCTGTAAGAGGAACTTATGGACATCAGTGAGTTCTATCTCCACCATGAGAAGCATAGAGTTTCATGCGTCCTGCAGCTTTAAGGCCGGGGCTCATGAGAGTCTTCTGCCGCATACAGATGAGGCATGTTGAGGTATGAGATCAGGAAATTTGAGTTGGAAGGGAAGAAATCAATTACCGGTGTGTACTATATATATATACTATATAAGTCACATTAGTTGATAAGCATAATTAAAAGACGACTTTTATTGGTCATACCAGCATTATTTTCCACACAGGTTTTGCGATTTTGTCATGGTATTACTAGTGTGCTGTTTGGAATTGTAACAAGACGATCACCATGCTTTCTTCAACCAATTCCAATTCCGAAAATGTGACCTTGACACCAGATGCAGTGAGTATTGACATATATTTGTTATACTGTTTTATTCCTTAGTCAGAGCCTCTCTGTGTGTTCGCGTGCGATTTGTGTGAAGAAGCAGCAGTACGTGTGGCATTTGTGCTGAAATTGGTCTTTGATTCCATGAACTGTTTGGTCAGTGCTTGGGAGCAGACATCGTACCGCATCATGCATCTCCAAACTCCAGGGGGGGAAGGGGGGGGGGATGTTGGGCAGCCTCCTGCAATCGATTTATATTTGAAAAATTTATCAGGCCCAACACCCTGAAAAACTATCAAAGCAGATCAGTGCAAACCAAACCCTTTGGCTGTCGGTAGCAGTTTTTGTTTCTGTCACGATGATT